>QXTE01000065.1:4642443-5058004 GCA_003942145.1 Platysternon megacephalum | reverse complement strand
GTGTGTGTGTGTGGCGTGGGGGGGAACCGGGGTCTGTGTGTGTGTGTGGCGTGGGGGGGAACCGGGGTCTGTGTGTGTGTGTGGGGGGAACCGGGGTCTGTGTGTGGCGGGGGGGGGCTGGGGGAGGGGGCTCTAGCTCGGGCCCCGCCCTCCCGCCGGGGGCTTCGTGACGCAGGCTGCTGGCGGGATCGCGCCGGATCCCCCCCAGTCCCGCCGCCCCCGCTCCCCCTTTAAATAGCGCGGCACGGCGGCGCTGCCTGAGCAGCCTGTGCAGCAGCCGCCGCAGCCGCCCGCCCCGCGCACCCCGCACCGCACCCCGCACCATGCCGCCCTTGGCGCTGCTCAGCCTGCTGGGAGCCGCCGCGCTGGCAGGTGAGTGCCGTCAGCACCCTGGAGAGCGGGCTGCCCCCGGCCCGCAGCCTGCAGCACTGGACAGCTCCGGGGCCCCTGCCCCAGCCGCCCGGCTCAGCCAGACAGGGACCCCCGCTCCCGGAGCTAGAGAGAGAGAGAGAGAGAGAGAGGTGTGTGTGTGTACGTGTGTGTGTGTGTGTGTTTACGTGTGTACACACCCGGCCCCTCGGGCGGCCGGTCTGTCTGGGCGATAGCTAGAGAGAGAATGTCACCCACCCGCCCCTCTATTGTGCGGGTATTGAATTGTACCCACCTTCAGTGGCTGTAGTGTCTGTATCTACATCTCCTGTGTGCCTCATATGTACACAGAGTATATAGTGTCTATTGTGTGTACATATATAGAGACTATATAGTGTATGCTTTTATATATACACAGACACTGATATGTGTGTGTGTGTTGATAGATAGTGTGAGTACTTGCAAATACAAACACGCAAATTTGATCATTTGTGGCTCAGAGTAGAAACAACCATGGCTGTTTTAACTTTACTAGACAGACTAGACAGAAATTAGGACAGCTGAAAGTAATTAACAATAAAAGGAAGAAACGGTCCCAGTATTGGATTTAGGAGAATACAAACAGGTAATAAGTGTCTGGCATCTTTGTGTCTTCTCCAACTCCCATCCTATTAACAGGTCTATATGTTAAAAAAAAATCATTGTCTGGGGAAAAAATCTACTATGTGGATTCAGTTTAAAATGGTATGTGAATTAAAAGTCCAGATCGATTTTTTTTTGAAAAACTGGTGTTTGTTTTTTAGTTGATGTTAGTCAGCATACTCTTAAAAAATAAGTAAATAACAAAAATATGTCCAACAAACTGACCAAAAAAACCTCTTGCTGTTGGAGGGAAATGTTACCTACATTGAGAAGGGAAATGTTTTGTCCTGGAGGATTACGCCATCTGTTGAGATTTTGTCATCATTTCTATCCACCCCACTTTAATTATTTAGATTGAGCCTGGATGGTGGCACTTTGCCTCCATACTGAAACCAATGGATCACTTGAAATCAACGGATGGATTTATTTGCTGCAACTGTCAAACAGACCTGAATTCTGGAAGAGGAAAAAAACACGATAATTGAGTGGTTTATTTCTGTCAAATGGTCTGTGAGTTTGCATAGTCCTCTGCAAAAGCTGGACATGAAGAGCCCTGGAGATTTAAGATGCTCAGAATGAATAGTGTGACTATGGAGAGGTGCTTCGGCAGGCAACGGTTTCTATGTAATGGGTGTTGGCTAAATACAAGGTGTTTCTAGAAATTTAAAAGGAAAGCATTAACAAAAATCAATATACTCTTCATGGATGGTTAAACAGTAAAATTACATAGCTGGAATTCCTGTTAAATTTACCAATTAATTGTATTCATATGCCTGATTTTAGAGAAGCTTTAATATGTTAAAAGTAAGGATGCAAAAACATAGTGTCTTCTTGAATGGCTTTGCCAATTTAGTCTTTCATAATCTGTATTCTTATTCTGTATTCTGCTTCTATTCATTTGGGATCTGATTCTGCTACCCTTACCCTCATTGTGTAGTACCCAACTCCTCCACTATTCCCATTGATTTCAGTGGGACTCATCACAGAGTAAGGCACTACTCAGGGTAAGGACCTTTTCACTGTAGTGCTTGGTAATCTTCCTACCCTGCCTGTTAACTGTATAATTAGTGCTAAGGATCAATGTTTTTAATACACCTTTTCCTTAAACTACTCAAAAGCTAATCAACCATCTGTTTACTTTGTCTCCAGTATGACAATTACATTGATGTCTGAAAGTCTAATTTTATGCAAAATAAGTTAATCAGAAGCAACTGGCAAAATATAATACCTGATTTTAAAGTAGCAAAGCTAGTATTTTTAGGTAATAGAGATTTTTGTTCACATTGTTTTGAATTCACAGGTTTTTATATTAAACTTAACTCAAGCAATTTACATGAGCTCTATAACTAAAACCAAAATGAGTATTTTCTTATACATACTACCTAATTTCATTAGGGAAATTTAAAGGCTAACTGCATTTCTGGGATATTATTATTTAAGGTTTAGATACACTAAGAGGCATCAAATGGAAAGCAGAGTAAACCCAGCTATAGAAGTGCAATAATTTCACAGAATGAACTATCTCAAGTGTCTTGTTACTATAATAAGCAGAAATGAAAAAGGAAGAGATAAATGTTTACATATAGGGCCTGATCCAAAAAGCCCGCTGAAGTCCAGCAGAGTTGTTCCATTGCTTCACTGGGCTTTGGATCAGGCCTTTGTTGTTCATTTTTATTTGGCTGTGACATCACTGCCAACACTATGTATATGCAATTTCTTATCTTGACTATATAGCTTTCAAAAGTCACAGGGGTAAGTAAACTATAGGATTGGCAAGCCTATTTTTTTAAATGACTAATTCCTGCAGCCTCCTGAATTTTATTTTCATTCCTACCAAACTTGGACTTATATGATCTTTGTTAAAAAATAATTTTTGCTGAAATTTCCATTTCAGTCAGAGAT
This sequence comes from Platysternon megacephalum, assembly GCA_003942145.1. Classification (NCBI taxonomy): domain Eukaryota; kingdom Metazoa; phylum Chordata; order Testudines; family Platysternidae; genus Platysternon; species Platysternon megacephalum. The sequence goes on along the minus strand of QXTE01000065.1, from coordinate 5,055,091 downwards.
TGTGCTGTCGGGAGTCATCAGCACTGATGAAATTTTGAAACAGTGAGCTATTGGAGAATCTACATGGCTACACTGAAACAATCAGAAAGCGATGCAAGTAAAACTAATGCTGACGTATTGCTTACTTTTTCGAATGTGGTGAGCACCTGCAGTTCTCGTGCTTTTAGTGGTATTTGTGATCACTCAACACCTTTGAAAATCAGGCCATCTGGTTTTCGTGGCCTAAAAATATTTGATACAGGAGGGGGAAATGTTCATATGATGTATGCCAGGTAGGTATTAAAAATAAAGTTAAGACAGTGTTTAAATATAGGATTTGCTTTTCTGTACGCGTCCTGGTTTTGTTCCCACTTTATCAAGCTAAAGCTGTATACGTGATAGAAAAAACACATGGGGCAGATTCACTGTCCTGCTCCAATCCTTTGTGCTGTGAAAACATCTACATCTCCCAAGCAGCTACAGAACCAGTGTAGAAAGTTCCTACATGCACCCATTGCAACCCAGTGCAGGATGACTATATAGCCAGAGAGTGCTGTACTCCAGCTGTCCCCAGTTGGCAGCCAGTCCCTTGGGATACTTGCCAGCTGGCACAGGTTACAGCGGGGAAGAACAGAGCACATTGGCTGCCTGATGGCTTCCCCCTCTGTTGCTTTGAGTGGATCTTCACTACAGCAGAGAATCTGCCTCATATATATTTTTCAGCTCTCGTGTGAATTTGATATTCATTTTATTCCCCCATGGAGGGCTAATATGACACTTGTCCAATATTCACTATTTCTCCTGACGTTATGATGGCCTCACACCTCTTATTGGCCTTGGAATGTCGTCTTTCATCATCAGACAAATGCTGCTTGAGGAACATTTATCTGCCGTGAAAAGCCTGACTCTTGGAAAAACTGGAGTTTTGGAATGACAATGGCACAGCGCTGTTTTGATTCCTATATTAACATAATACTCAAGAGACTGCATAGAGTTAGGATCGTTAATATTTTAAAGTGATCAAGGGACGAAGAAATGTTATATTCTGTGTCTTACCAAATTAAACAAGTGTCAGTCAAATGGGGTGCTCTGTGGCTGGATCATTAGAAAGAACACAAAACAGCTGCAGGCAACAGTTTATTCACATTTGTGCAGCAAACTTTGCAAGTGCTCCTATGTTTTCTGATGAAATGAGTCACACCAACTCACAAAGGTGAGAGGAGGCTATGAGTTGGATCATCCCCTAAGTTTACACATGATGAGAGGGGAAGCGCCACCTCCATTACACTGTTCTTCCCACGCAGATCCAGGGGACGACCCTACAAGGGGACCCCAAGCACAGGAGCCTCTACTGTACTTAGTGTGTGTGGAAGGGGGCAAGTGATGTGCTCTCAAGGGATAAGTTTTAACAGGAATTTGAAAGCTGCCACATACCCTGCAGGACATTGGGTGGTGCCACATTTCCTGTTCTCTCTCTCTCTCTCTCAGAGATAGTTTCTGCAACAGGTCACTGAGTGTAAGACTGAGGATGCAGGTAGGTTAGATTCCAGCACCATCAGTACTGTGGTTACTTGGTATGTTATTTCTTCCTGTTACTTAAATAAATAACCTGCTTCAGACAGCCCCAAATACTAATAGTGGAGGAGGTGATTAGCTTTAAACAGCACCCTCACCTGCACACCAGCTGGAGTTCTGCTAGAAATGATTGGGTAGGGACTTATTACAGTTTGGAGGTGCATTAACTACCTCTGGGTCCCCTCTAGGACTTCAACTCTGCAGTCATAGGGGAAAACAAGCCTACAGTAGCACATTTGCTATATCCATGCTGCTGGATGTGGAAGGTAGGCCATTGGAGCTACAGCGATTCAGTCACGCGTGAAACAGGCTCCTGACTCTACAAACCCACATACCATGGGGCTGGAAGGTCTTGCTCCCAGTTGACGATACAATGCCACAAACTCCTCTCTACTGAGTGGATGAGGTCAGCCTCACAGAATTTTGCTGGTTCTTTGTGAGAGGGGGCAGACTGGCTCAATTTTCTCTTTAGTCTGCTTTATTGTGCCTATCTTCTAAATCCCACCAGTCATATGGTCATAAAGAAGGCAACAGTTGAATGTGATCTTTATTTGCATAACTATACACAATATGGTGAGGCAAAGGCACAGAGACCATCTTCACTCCAAAGCCCCTTGCTTCTGCATAGTTATGTCTGGCTGGCCACCTTGTCTAATTCCATTTCTGAAAAAACCCATAGAGAGTCCCATTCATGTGATTCTAAAAGGTTTATTATTGGCCAGTAACAATGCTTGTTAAGCAGTAAAACAGCCTACTGTAGCACTAATGCATGAAATAGAGTAAAAATGCTCTATTCACACTCAGCAGCTCCTTCCCAAATGTAAACAGCTGGGGACAGAGTCACTAACGCTGGTGCAGGGAGGTGTTAATTTTATCTCCCTGGTGCTAGCCTAGTGGGGGGGGGGGGGGGGGGGGGGGGGGGGGGGGGGGGGGGGGGGGGGGGGGGGGGGGGGGGGCGCAGAATGCTGCGACTTCCCTCCCTTGGGAGTTAGCTCCCCTCCAGGAGACCATTGCATAGGAGGCTGCTAAGAGGAAGCTTTGCTGGATCAGCCCATCTCCATGCCATCTTGGCCATGCTTTTCCCCCCAACAAATGCCTCACACTGTTGAAGTTTCACTGGACCTCTGGAGGTCCCAGTTGGAGGGGGCATGATGGCTGCTTTCCATTCTCAAGTTTGGGCTTCTGATCCCACTCAGAGGTCTGAGCGTCTCCCCAGTAGACCTTCTGCACCTTACCGAGAAGTTGCAGTAGAAGCGGAGAATGAATATGGGCCCTTAAAGTGGTCACATCTACATGAGCTAACTCACTATACAGCTCTTTACTTGGCCCTCGCACTATCAGAACGTTTCCTTCTTATGCTAGAAATATCAACAGCAGCCACAAAAATAACGTGTGGGTTGAAATTGGTTGCCGAACTACTAGAATGTAGACCTGAGCTTCAAACATTAATTAAAGCCACACAGTGCCCCTGAGAGAAAGCTATTCTACACTGTTACAAATGGGCATCGCTCAGAAACTAAATCACTTATCCAGAGTCACAATCACTCAGGAGCAGACAAGGGAATAGAACCCAAGAATCTAGATTCCAGTTTCTTGTTCTCTAATGCCAGCCCACAACCCAGGCCAGCAGTTACTTGAGATAGGTATTGTCTCTTGAATAAAGGTATAATATAAAATAACTCTGGGCTGCACCTGCAACCCCCTCATCAAGCAAACAGCCCATTCAAGGTCAATTTTCCCAATGACTCTTGTCAGTGAAATTAACGTTGGCTTTTGTGTTGTATGAATCCATGATATTGTAAACTTTTCCCCTTTCAGGTATCAGTTCTATGCCAATGGAAAAAGACCATGTTGAAGAAATGGTGAGTAGCCGTATCCCATAAAGTGCTGTATTTAGAAAGTTTCAATCAAAATACCCTCCACCAATTTTCAAAACCACTTAAGTGACATAGGCACCTAAATCTCATCAGCTTTCAATAGGTTCCTTAAACCCAGAGTGTTAAAAGATATTTAGGCACTGCTGCACTCAGTGTTGCAATGCCTAACTGACTGAGGAGCCTAAATCTCCTTTGCAAAATGGATTTAAGTGCTTAGAAGCCTAAATCCCATTGTCAATAGGATTTTGGCTCCTAAGTGCTGAAATCCCTTCAGGAAACTGTTTGCAACACCTGACTGAGGATCCTAACAAAAGTGTTGAAATCCCTTCAGATAATTAGAAGCCAAAATCCTATTGACAATTAATGGGATTTAGGCTCCTGAGTGCCTAAATCCATTCTGAAAATGAGTTTTAGGCTCCTCAATCTGTTAGATGTTGCAACACTGAGCTCAGCAATGCCTAAGTACCTTTAAAAAGCTGGGCCTCACTTTTGAAAATGGGACTTGGGCACTTTTGAAAATTTTATCTTTTTTGTCTGCCTGAAAAATTATCTGAAATATTCATTTGAATAAAACGAAAATGTGGCTGGATCACAAAGAGTGAGGTCACAAATTTGAAGACATTTATAAATGTAGCATTGACGTACGGGTGAAATAAGGAAGACTGGTTACTGATTCTATGAGGAAATCCTCATGTTTTTTCCAAGAAAGATCTGAGGGTAATCTGAGCTCAAGTGATACATTTTATTTATCTGGTGCTCTCATCATCAGCACCTTGGCCACTACTCTGTTCCCATTGGTTTACTTCTGACAGTCCATGGTGCTGAGCAGCTTCAAGCAGCTGAGAGTATTCAAAAAGAAGCAATTTGTTGCAAAAATGTTTTCTTCTATCTTCACAATCAAACCCCCAAAATTACATTGTCCTAAGGCCCAGGATGGGTAATAGTTGTGTCTTAACCCAATGAGAGATTTGTGGTTGTGAATTATGAGACCTCTGGAGCTTTAACTATTAATAAGCCAGAAGCCCTGTACATTTTGTTATTAGCTCCAGAAAGCCCTTAAAATTACATTACATTGTTATGTAGGGGAAAAGCTATTTTAGATCGTTTTTAGATTTTTTTTTATTTTTACATTTTAGTAGTTAATAATTGTACTTTCCTTCAGAGGACTATACAGTTGAACTCTTGCTACTAAGAATCAGGCATTATAGCACAGACTTGGGAAAAACAGTACTTATAGAGACTCTACATCACATTTCTGAAATAGCTGGCTATAAAACATGTGGCATATACAGAATATATAAATGGTGTGATCCAGTTTATTGGCAATCCTGAGCCATGTGGTCACCTCAAAGTCAGCCAATAAAGCCTTTATACCACACCACATCCTTGTGCATACTCTACAATGTGATAGCCAGGAAAAAGATGTTTCAGTGTTCTGTTTTTTTTTAAATTATTTTTCTAAAGGCTCCTGTTTAACATCATGTGTTATTTATAACAGTACTTTGCACTTCTATGGAATATTTACTGTAAGGAACTCTATAAATGAGCGGATGCCTCCCAGGCATTCCCTCGGGGCCCCAGTGCAGTTCTGCAAGTGGCCCCTCACCTCAGTTTCCCTTTTAAGGCCCCAGTTACTCCATGGAAGCTTATCTTCTAGTCCAGGGGTCGGCAACCTTTCAGAAGTGGGGTGCTGAATCTTCATTTATTCACTCTAATTTAAGGTTTCGCGTGCCAGTAATACATTTTAACGTTTTTAGAAGGTCTCTTTCTATAAGTCTATAATATATAACTAAACTATTGTTGTATGTAAAGTAAATAAGGTTTTTAAAATGTTTAAGAAGCTTCATTTAAAATTAAATTAAAATGCAGAGCTCCCTGGACCAGTGGCCAGGACCCAGGCAGTGTGAGTGCCACTGAAAATGAGCTTGCGTGCCGCCTTTGGCACGTGTGCCGCAGGTTGCCTACCCCTGTTCTAGTCCATACATAGTTTATTAATAAAACAGTTGAAACCCCCCAAAGCATAATCCATATCACCCCAGTGCAAGTAGACTCTCAAACTCACGTCCTCTGGGTCATTGACATAACACATACCACATTCTGGCACCTTCCATCACGCCTGGACTGTCAGTCCTCCTTTGTCCCTCTGCCAGGACAGCGACCCCAGCTCTTCCTGCTGGGGTGCAACCCCACTCTTCCTAAGGGGAACCCCCCCCAGACTCTCTGCTGGGAGAATTGTTGGCAGGGAAGCATTCCGCACTCCCCCCAGCCCTCTCATTGTTCCTCAGGGTCGAGCTCTCCAGCAAAGAGACATCAGCAAGGAGCCCCTCTGCTGCTCCCCCTTCCTTCTGCCTTCTCTGGCCTTTAACGCCATCTCAGAGCCAGCAGGCATCTCCTTCTGTTAGTCCTCCTGCCTTCAGCTCTCCGTCCGTGACTCTGTGGCTGGGGGAGGCCAGGCAGCAAACCCCTCTTGCTACTCTTCAGCCTTAGCCCAGGAACCTCTCTCTCTCTCTCTGGCAACTCTCTTCTCCTGCCCTTCCTGACTGACCTTTCATAGCCTCCACTTGCTGCCTTGCCCTCTTAATTGGTCCAGCTGGGAGCATGTGGACCGGAACAGGAGAGCTGAGCTCAGTTTCATTTAATGGGCCAGCTACCCTGTTATAATCTCAATGTGATTTACAAATTAATTAATTATGAGTCACCTGAGGCACAGGTGATTTGTGAAGTAGAGCCAAGTATTAAAACCAACCCTCTATTCAAACCACTGAACACATTCCTTCTCTTTTTAAAATCATTTTACCAGTACAAATCCTAAATGTTGCTGATATTACTTATTATTTGTATGCTAATAGTGCATAGAAGTGGAGATCAGAGCCCCATTGTGCTAGGCACTGCACAGACCCATAATAAAAGGCCCACCCCTGAAGAGTCTGTTATCTAAGTAGACAAAAGGTGGGAGAAATGAACCATTATCATCCCCGTTTTATCGACATGGAACTGAGGTGCAGAGAGATGAAGTGACCTGCACAAGGTTACCTAGGAAGTCTCTGGTAGAGATAGGAAATGAACCCAGATGTCCTTGAGTCACAGTCCAATGTTGTTACAGCTAAACATCTCTCTGATAATGCATGATTGGACATATGCAGAATTTTTAAAAGTCTTACATTTGAAATGTGCTTTTCTCCAATTACTGCTTCTTCTAGGTAACACGATGTATAGTGGAAGTTCTCTCTACCGCTCTGTCTAAACCAAAAGCTCCACCAATAAATCCTCTGTGCAAAGATATCCTTAAGAAGAGTAAGTGCAATACTAAATGAATTTGAGATGCTCAGTGAATCAGTGTCATTGCTGATGAAGAGAATTTGGTAGATGTGACTTAATTTTATAAACACAATGACTTTTTTATGATGTGTTCTCATTTTATAGGGCAGATGCATTTGCCATTTTAATTTCACGTATAAGAAAAATGTCTTCAAGGTTAATAGTACTTCTTAAAATGTTATCATTTTTGTTTTTTCTGAGCTCTGAATCCAAACCATATTTTTCAAAAGTGTTATGAAAAGCCATCATTTGTTTTGTTATTCCAAAATGCAAATATGAAAGGATGTAATTTTGCAACATGAACAGTAGAATAACTTATTTTTTCACGGTCAGTAAAGACCCCATTCTTACTGATAAGTTATCCTTAAAGTTGAGTAATCTTTTTTTGTGTGAGCAATCCCATTGAAGTGGGACGATATGCAAGTAAGGAATACTCAGAAGAGTAAAAGGTGGAGGATTAAGCCTGTTGTTGATAACTCTAGCAAAATAATGTTCAAACAGAGTGCATTCTACCCAGCATTACAAACATCTGAATATTATTAGGCATGATCCTCTTCCCATTGATTTCAATGTCAAAACTACCATTGCCTTCAACAGATAGAGAACTGGGTTAATCTAGCCTGGCATTGAGCTGGTGGCTAACAATGGGTTAAGAATCCCAGGCTAAACCAATCACGTGGCCAGACAAAAGACAATGAAACAAATGCCTGATTTCCTATGCTTAACTTCTCTTGCAAAGCATGAGAAAATAGATGAGTTTTTCCAGCAAGCCCTGAAGATGAACAAATTTGGGCTATTTTGGACAAAATAGAGAATGCATTCCAAAATGGAGGGAGTTTGCCAGCAGCTGCTTTTTAAACCAACAAGGCTCCAGCTCGAGTGCTTTTGCTGATGACAGCTGAGTCAATGTTACATTGGAGAGAAGCAGTGTTTCAAGTAGGCAAGTACCAGCCTATTCAGGGGTTCATATCCATCCAGAAACTACTTGGCCGCCAATGCTGTTTCCAGAATCCAGAGCATTGGAGTAATGCTCCAAGGAACTGAAAATTATCCTCTCAGGTCTTGTGCTAGTAGCAATTCTCCTCAGTGTCATGGAATTTACCACAAAGAGACAGGTATAAACCTGCTTGCATAGTTTATTAATAGCTATAGTGAAATGTGGCTAAACGTAACACTGTGGCAAACTACAGTACTCGCTTTTTTCATCTTTCCAACTGATGTTTAATTACAGAAAAAGACTGGAGCTTACCTACCAAGAAAAGCACAGTTGATACTTCTCTCAGTAGAATGATAATCCGCAGCCTAGCACAATGATTAGAACACAGTGATTTTCAAATACAGCTGGCAAAAATTTGGTGAGATTTTCAAAAATCAAGAGTGATTTTGAATGTCTCAATTTTTGGGTGCCCAATTTGAAGCCCCCTACAGCGGCCTGATTTTCATAAAGGGCTGAATGTCAAGCACGTTTAAGGAGTCTCAAGTTGGAAATCCAAAAATTGAGGCGTTCAAAATCATTTGTCCTTTTTGAAAATCTTGGCCTTGAGCTACTGTATTATAGCACTTTAAGCTGAATGTGCTTATCCTTACTACTGTATCTAAGACCCAAACTGATAGCAGGTTGGACACCTTGCATTCCATTCTTGACATCCTGTTATATAATTTCTTGTTGGCATATGTATTCGCTCTCTTCCGCTAAAGGAGAACAATTTTTGCGATGTTAGAGGATGCTATAAATGTAGACAGACCTCTTTCTAGAGCACCAAGAAACACAAATGCTGTCTATACAAAGTAGGACATTTTAAACTGTGATGTTACAATCTGCATATCTTTAAGATTTTGATTCTGATCTCACTCACACAGGTGTAAATCGGGAATATCTCCACTGAAGTCAATGGAGTTACACCATACCGTGTGTACATATTCATTACAACTGATTCCAGAATCAGGCTCTTATTTAACATTTTGGAAACACCACAGAGTGTGAGATTTAAGTCTAATAACTACAGGATCATAACTTGGTATCACTTTGGCACTATGCATTCAAAAACCTTGAAAGATTTTTCTATTTGCTTTGAGTATGATGTTCATTCTATATACCAGTCACTTTATTTGGGCAATTTGGAATGGTCTTAGGGTGCATGAATTGGAACAATTAAGGACAGACTTTGAAAGATGGTGAGGATCTACATCTCCCATTGACTGTAATGTGAACTAAAAGTGCTTAGTATTAGAGCTGGTTGAAAAACACCAGCAAATTAAAAGAAAAATGCATAGCAATTTTTAAATACTTTTTAGAAGGTTTGACCAGCTTTAAAAATACATTGTGTTTATTTTTTTGCATAAAAAAGTCAATCTGACCAATTTAGCAATGTGAAAAACTACTCCACTTATTCTGAATGAAGAATGTGTTAATAAAGAGTTGGGTTAACATTTTTAAACACAATTTTTGTTTTTGTAGGCGGCAGGCATAAAGCAGAGAAGAAAAATGAAAATGAGGAGGAGCAGCTTGAAGTGAGGCATTTGAAAGAATCATCAGAGGATGAAAAACATCAGCATGTGAGTGTAGAGGAAGAGAGAGGTCAGAAGGAAGAAAATGAAGAGAAACACCATCATGAGGAAGATGAGAGCAGGGGAGAGGAGGAAAAACACAATGGGAATAGTCATTCTCATGAGAATAGAATCCATAAAGGAGAAAAAAAGCACCATCTGGACATAAGAGGTGAGGAAGAAGAGGATGATGATGAGAATAGCTATAAGAGAAATAACCACAGTGAAGAAGGAAGCAAAGAAAAGAAGAATCATGCTGAAGAGTCAGGAGAGGCAGAGCATGAGCTTCCAGACAAAAGGTCTCACTCTGTAGCTAAAAGCATGGAGGAGTTCTCTCCTGGGGATGATAAACACTCTACGGGTCATAGGCACTCTGAGGAAAAGAGAAGCCATGAAAGTGAGGAAGAGGAGGAGGAAAGCAGCGAAAGGAATCACCATGAGTCTAAGGAACACGGTTCCTACCAGTACAGAGGGCGTGAAGAATCTGAGGAGAGTGAAGAAGCTGAGGAAGAAAAACGACGCTACAAACCAAGACATAATCACAGAAAGCACAGAGTGGGCGACTCCTCCAAAGAGAGGCGAGATCACGAGGGTGAGAAAAGGAACCCGCTTGAGGAATCCGATGAGGAAGAGAACCGATTCTGGGATAAAAAGAGTCACTACCAGAAACACCATTATGAAGAGCCAGAGCATCAACGTGAGGAGAAGAGGAATTATTATGGGAAACACAGCTCTGAAGATGTGGAGAAGAGGCACGCCGGCCGCGAGAGTGAGGAGTACAGAGAGCAGCGGCATCAGAACAAGGAGAACAGTGAAGAGGAAGACAAGAGGCACCACCTTAGTGGGGAAAGCGAGGAAGAACGACATGAGAAAAAGAGGCACCATGATGAACCACATGAGGCAGTGAGACATCACTATGAGGGGAGGAAACACCACAGTGAAGAGAGTGAGGAAGAGCTGGATAAGGACCATGGTCACAGCAGCAGGGATGAGAAGAGACATCATGGTGAAGGCAGACACCACCTTCATGACAGGGAAGATGAGGAGACGCACAAGCTGCACAGTGGAGAGAGCAAAGGACAGTCAACAGGGCACTACAGCACTGAGGAGAGGGACAGTGAGGAGAAAAGGCACTATCCTGGCTACGACGAGGTGGACGCTGAAATAGAAAAGAGACATGATAGCGAGGATCAGAAACAAGACAATGAGGATAGTACGGAGAAAGTGAGGTACGGGGAGAAGGAGTATAAGAGTTACTTCCCTGCAGAGAATGAGAAAAGAGCCGCAATTCGGTACAGTCCCTTCTACCACCGCCTACAGTGGAAAAGCAGGCACTTGGACAAAAAGGACAATATGGGGGACCAGATTCTGGGGAGTGAACAGGAAAGTAGACCCAGCCTGAATGAGAAGAATTTCTTCCCTGAATACGACTATGACTGGTGGGAGAAAAAGCAACTTCTGGATGGTCTGAATCATGGGCATGGCGAGAAGAGAAATCTCGGAAGGCTCCACAAACTTGATATGAAAAGACAGTATGACAGGATGGATCAACTCGCCCAGCTTCTGAATTACAGGAAGAAATCGGCTGAATTTCCAGAACTGTACAATTCTGGGGAAGACCTAAAAAAGCGTCACATGATCAGGAGCGACAAGGGAAATCTCAGCCAGAGGCCTCTGACAGAAGAGGAGGTACGTGTTTATGAGTTTCTATGAAAAGAAAAGTGACACTGATATTACTTAAGCTCAGACTTTAGCTCCACCTACAAAAATGATATCAGTAGAATCTCAGAGCGAAACTGTCATGGAGTCCCCGGGCGATGCTCTGGAACTGCTTCCCACAAAGCCAGTCAGGACTTTGGGGAGCCTCCTCTCCCTTGGAGCAGACTGTCTTCAGGGCAAGAAGCTCACACGGCTTCACCTTCCTGGGTCTGACCTTGGAGCATTCAGCATATGCCCCTCCGTGCGCTTCCCACAGCAAGTCTGCCCAGGCACCCCCCACTTCGCAGTCAGACGTGACTCTTAGCCAGCCAATAAAACAGAAGGTTTATTTAGATGACAGGAACACAGTCCAAGACAGGTCTTGCAGGTACAGACAACAGGACCCCCTCAGTTAGGTCCCTCTTGGGGCTCTGGCCTCCCTGCCCCCCCCCCATCTAGGCTCCCCTCCATTTTCCCGGCCAGCTCCAAACTGAAACCCCCTCCAGCCCCTCCTTTCTGGCCCTTGTCTCTTTCCCGGGCCAGGAGGTCACCTGATCTCTTTGTTCACCTTTAGCTATCCCCTTGCAAGGGGGGAAGGGCCCTGGCCATTTGTTGCTAGGAGACAGATTGTCGGCCATTTATGCACACTGGAGACTTAAGAAATGCATAGGGGAAAATGAGGCACCCACACAGTATTCAGAGGAAACATTAAGAACAGTCCCACTTCGTCACAGAAACATCATAAAAAGTGTACTGAAGTTTCATTAAGGGCCAGATCCTCAGCTGATATAAATCAGCGTGGCTTGACTGAATTCAATGGAGCTATGCTGATGTGCACTTCCAGAACTAATTTTAAAGGCACATTACACACATCCTCACAGTCTCCAAATAGTCTACTTCCCCACATCAGGACACACACAGAGAGGAGATCTGTCACCTAACTGGGTCTTAGATAATACAGATTGCCTTACAGACCGCAACCATGAACTGCACCCAGAAGCATGCAGGTAGCGATTTAGTCTTGCTGAAGATCCGGCCCTTTAAATGGTAAATTACCAACTGTTTGGAGAGCTGGTTGAATAATACAGGGGAAAAAATCATGGGGAAAAAATATCTTGAGTTTCACATTGAGTAAAATTCTGCCCTCCATTGACATCATGAGTGTAATGCAGAGTAGAATTTGAGAGAGTTTTGTTTGAGCTGTTCAGCTCATGAACCCCATTGCTAGATCTCACAATATGCTCCAGTACTGCCATTTAAATGAATGTTCTACAGGTAAGAGCAGAATGTCAGTACACATCAGATGTATGCAGCTGAATTGGTGATGTGTTGCATCTACCTGATATCTTTGGCAGCAGGGAAGGAGGTAATAGGAGTTATGTGCACATGGAATGGAGAACAATCCTCTCAATATACAGCAGTAGATGCCTAAGAGTTTCCGTGGGAGGAATTTGATTGTGTGTGTGAATTTCCATATTGTGCCATTTATGTGTTTCATAAAATAGAACCACTGTGATCACAACAAAGATTACACTAACTACCAACAAGCTTGCCTGGAACTTAACCTAAATGTGTGTGATCTCAAGCAGCTAGTATTAGCAACATGTGGAATACTAGCACAGAAGTTCATAAAGAAAGTAGCTAGCATAAGACTTAAAAGCTGATGGACCATGGTTTGGCCTCAGCGCATAGAACAAGGATATTGGGGACATTCCTTGAGTGTGGTTAGTGAAGTACTCTGGATAGCAGTAGCAACAGGAGATTGCACATAAATTGGGGAGGGTCCTGTATGACAGAGAGACAGTTGGCATGGAGTAAATCCTGTTTTTAAATTATGGTAATAGTCTGATCTCCTGTACAGCCATATTTTTGCAGAATATACCCCTTCTGTATTAGGACACATGACATCACTGTGTGTCTGGGCAATTATTGAACAGAAAGCAGTGCTGTGAGGCCAGAGGTAGAGTGATTTCCCCTATCCTATAAATGTGCATGTGCAGTGATCACTCAAACTAACCATTCACTCTAGACAACTAAATAACTTTACATCAATATTTATGGTATAAAAAGGTATTTCTGACAGTAAATAGCGGGAAATACAAGGGAATCCTGCAGCTATTGAGGTACCTTTATGCATGGAAGGGAAAACTGGCAAGTCATGAGACAACTGTACATTAACTGTTTATCCATCTACCTAATCTATTTCTTTACCTTGGTACAAATACCATCTTCCACCACAGAATCTGAGTGCCTCACAGCATTTTAAAAAGGAAGAAGAAACGTCAGCTACATAATAATCAGAAATTTAAAGTCATCATTAGGTCATCAAGTGCATCCTAACTCCAGTGTATGACCCTATTCAGAACTCCTTACTAGAGCTGGGCAAACATTTTTTTTATTCATTGGCAATTTTAAAAAGTGAAAAAAAAAAAAAAGTTGTTGGTCAAAACTTTTTTTTTACATTTTCAGCAAAGCAAAGAGACAAAAAAATTCATTTTGGGTTGAACAAAATGTTTTGTTTTGACAAAATCAAAAATGATTCATTTTGATAATTTACGCATTTAAAAAAAATAAGATTAATGTTAGCTTTGAAGCAGTCATTTCAAACATTTAATTTTGAAAATGACAGAATAAATCAGATTTAAAAAAAAAATTGGGGGGGGAGGGAGTGTCAGAAATGTTTCTGAAATTAATTGTTTGGTGAAATCAACACAAATTTGAAAAACATTTTGGGTTGCCAACTCTGCAAAAAGTTGCAGTTGAAAAAAATTTCACCCACCACTACTGCTTACCCAGGCAAAAATACCATTGAGGTTAATGAGAGTTTTGCCTGAGTAAACAGTGCTGACTTGGGCTCTATTTAGATCAAATAGGAATTAATTCGGGGAGTTCTATGGTTCATGCTATGTAGGAGTTCAGACTAGATGATTCACAGTGGTCCCTTCTGACTTTATCCGCTTTGAATCTATATATAATTGAATGGAGGTGTGTTTCAGTAAACATTAGTCTCTATTTTTTGTAATACAAAAGAACATTTGCCTACCTGTTCCATGCCCTAAAATGATCTTGGTTTCAATGCTTCATAGGAAAAAGAGCTGGAAAATCTGGCTGCTATGGATTTGGAACTGCAGAAAATAGCTGAGAAGTTCAACGATGACAGGAGGGGATGAAGACTCTGTAGGGTGGTATATTTCAAATCTAGGTGTAGCTTTATTTACTTAAAATACCTATATTTCTTGGTAATTCACTGCCACTGAAGTGTTGTTTACCCTAAAACAGGAAATGCAGTTTACTGTCCACTGAAGTGTAGTGATTTACACAGCTGGAAATGTCTTTAATTTGCAATTATGCGATTGAGATCCAACTAGCATGAATTCTCGTACATAAACTTACATGTAAGGCAGATATTTTAATATGCTTGTGAAAATAATTGTATTAGTGTTCTTCAGAAATATATTTGTCTGAGTTTGAAATAATAAAAACATTGATCTTGGACCAAAATCCTTCTCCTTGCTTGACTTGTTTTGGTCTAAATTTTGTGGATATTTTCAAATAACCCAGATCAGACAAACAGATCTAAATAAAACACTGAAGTGTAGTTTCTGGATGTTATTTCTGAAGGTTAAAATAGAACCACATGCACATTTTCTTTATGTTCTAGATAGCAAGAGCATGCAAAATATGCCAGAACCTTGATGGTTTGCACCAATGACTCAAATTCATTGTCAGTAAATTAGTTTTGTAAATTAGTTTCAGTAAATAAGTTTTGCAAAGTTATTGTATGACCAAACACATATGGTTGTTTATTTTGGCCATTTATAATGCTTAATTGTGTTAATACATGCACTGTTGTAGACTGTAAAAGTAGGACCAAATTATACCACACTTGTTTAAATTGAGTAGTTCCTTACTTTGGGAGTACTCCCATTAACTTAATTTGTGTGCTCCCCATTGTAGGGGTTATATCATCTTATTCATAATTTCTCAGTAATAGGAGCCCTCACATCACACCACACTACTCATCCTTTGCACACAAGTGCCAAATGATAAAGCACGTGGATTAGGAGAGTTTTACTGTATTATATTTAGATGGGCCCAGTTCCTCAGTGAATGAGCAACTGGTACAGGGCTTGGATTTCCATAATACAGTCTGATTCCTTGCTAAGAACAACGAGTAGCAGAGCTGTAGAAACAGCTACTCATGAATCATATGGCACCACACAACAGCATAAGGAATTTTCCCTTAAATAGCTTCAAGACTATTTGTATGTCTTGAGCTCAAGTTTAACCAGATTTATCTAAGTGGTTTTTTTTTAAACTTGCCATGACAATATCTCTTTTTACTGTATAACATGGGGGAAGGGATATTTATTTAAAGTGTAACATGCTGCCTGCCTGTATCACAGCATATGTTCTGCCTTGGACTATTTTAATCCAACTAGCCAGCTGCTTATTAAAATATTTCAGCCTAAATCTAACACTGCAAAGCAGCTCAAAGCAAAACTACAGTTTAAGGTCCCCCTCCTGCAAACACTTAGGGCATGGCTACACTGGCAGATGTACAGCGCTGTGAGTTAAACCTGCCTTCGTACAGCTGAATAGGGAAAGCGCTGCAGTCTGTCCACACTGACAGCTGACAGCGCACTGTCGTGGCCACATTTGCGGCACTTGCAGCGGCATTGGGAGCGGCGCATTATGGACAGCTATCCCACAGAGCACCTCTTCCCATTCTGGCGCCGTGGCTTGTGGGAAGGGTGCGGGGCATTCTGGGTCCTGTCCCAACGCCCCGTGATGCATCGCTTCACATCCCAGCAATCCCTGTGTTTCCGTCCACATTTGGTGCCATTTGGTGCCATCTTTCAACGGTTATTGTGCAGCGTGATCTGTGTGTTCCATTTCGGTCTGCGGGAAATGGAGCCCGAACTGCTGAGGAGTATGCTGACGAGTCTCGCCTTCGCGTCACGTTTAGGAGTCGAGCTATTCCTTAGGATCCGAAGTGACAGTGAGGAGTCCGATGAGGATTCCGACGATGATAGCGAGTCACGTAACGCGTACGACACGAAATTGCTTGTCTCATTCACGGACATGCTCAGCACCGTGGAATGCCGCTTCTGGGCTCGGGAAACAAGCACTGAGTGGTGGGATCACATCGTCCTGCAAGTCTGGGATGACGAGCAGTGGCTGCAGAATTTTCGGATGAGAAAAGCCACTTTCATGGGACTGTGTTAGGAGCTCGCCCCCACCCTGTGGCGCAAGGACACGAGATTGAGAGCTGCTCTGCCGGTGGAGAAGTGGGTGGCTATTGCAATCTGGAAGCTGGCAACTCCAGACAGCTACCGATTGGTCGCTAACCAGTTTGGAGTGGGAAAGTCGACCGTTGGAATCGTGCTGATGCAAGTTTGCAGTGCCATTAATAAAATCCTGCTCAGAAGAACCGTGACTCCGGGTAACATGCAGGAGATTGTGGATGGCTTTGCACAAATGGGTTTCCCTAACTGTGGAGGGGCGATAGATGGGACGCATATTTCTATTCTGGCCCCAGACCACCTAGCCTCCGAGTACGTTAATTGGAAGGGGTATTTCTCTATGGTTCTCCAGGTGGTAGTGGATCACAGTGGGCGTTTCACTGACATTAACACAGGGTGGCCTGGAAAGGTGCATGATGCACGCATCTTTCGGAACACTGGCGTGTTCAGGAAGCTGGAGGCCGGGACTTTCTTCCCAGATAGGAAGATCATAGTAGGGGAAGTCGAAATGCCCATTGTGATCCTTGGAGACCCCGCTTACCCGCTAATGCCGTGGCTCATGAAACCCTACACAGGGTGCCTTGACAGTAGCAAGGAACGGTTCAACTACAGGCTGAGCCGGTGCCGAATGACAGTGGAGTGTGCTTTTGGCTGCTTAAAGGGCCGCTGGCGATCTCTGTATGGGAAGCTGGACTTGGCCGAAAACAGCATCCCCGCGGTTATATCCGCGTGCTGTACCCTCCATAATATTTGTGAAGGGAGGGGTGAAAGATTCAGTCAGGCATGGACCTCCGATGTTCAACACCTGGAGGCTGAATTTGCACAGCCAGAGCGCACGGCTATTAGACGGGACCAGAACGGGGCTGCTAGGATTAGGGATGCCTTGAGGGAGCAATTTGAGGCTGAAAACCATCAGTAATGTCTGGTGCCCTGTGGTTACAATGTTGGTAGGAATCTGTGTTTGCTTCGCTGATTTGCAGTGCCTGTTTCCTGGGCTAAGGTATCTTTTACTTTATGCAATAATAAAGAATGTTTTCAAAACCAAAATCTCCATTTATTGAAAAGAAAATTAATTTATTGAAAGAAACAACTGTTTGGGAATCAAGAAAGGGCTGAGGGGTGAGGTGGGATGGGGAACGGTACAATCACAGATTTGCGTATGTCCTGTCTGGAGTGCTGTGCATTGAGTGCTGCACTTCAGGATGTCTATACTGCATGGTGATGGGGGTTGAGTGCAGTGGGTAAGGGTCGTAGTGTTCAGGGCTGGGTGGTGAAGAACCGGTGTTGGAGGCAGCAGTTGGCGGTAAGAACCCGCACGTTGGGGAAAGTGGGTTGGAGGTGACATGGGGGCACAAGGTAAAGAGTTTTGGGGCAAGGGCTGCAGGGGGGGGCGGGCGCGGTAGTGCTCCGCCTGCATGGCTACGAGCTCCTGGATAGAGTCTGCTTGGCGCTCCATTATGCTAATCAGCCGATCCGTGCTTTGCTGCCGGTGCTGCGTGGCCTGCCGCCGGTGCGCTGCGTTTTCCTGGCGGATCCTGCTTTCTCTCTCCCTCCACTCCTGCGCTCTCTCCCTCCACTCCTGCGCTTTTTGATTTTCTTTAACAGACTGCTGCATCACTTGGTGCAGCATGTCTTCCTTGCTTTTCCGCGGTCTCTTCCGGAGTCTTTGCAGTCTTTGAGCCGGTGAAAACACGGACGGCTGATGTCTCAAGGTTGCATCTGTAAAGGCAAAATGCAACACTTAACAGAGGCAGCATTGTTTAAACCAGACAGAGTAATCATTCCCCCGCACTTGAGGAGGGCACACACAGTGTACACAATAGCATAATTTTCCTGTCCCAAAGAGAGCGGACATAACCCACGGGAGCCCCAAAATGGTGAGTAAGGGGGACTGATTGTTTCTGCACTGTCTTCTGGGTTTCTGTGCCTTGGGGAGAGCCAACAGCTGCAGGGGGCACCTACACTGAACACTGTCCCAAAATTTTCCACAGGAGTGCATCCTGGAAGATATCTCACTGCTGAGGGTGACCTGGGAAGCAAGGGAGGGTCTTCTACTGCAATGCGGCTTCCGCCCTGGCCCATATGCAGCTTCACTGTGTGCAGCAATGGTCCCCCCGCCCCTCGTGGCACAGTGGCGCGGACACGTTAGCCTGACTGGGACAAGGACCACGGTGGCTCTCCCAAGAAACCTGCGCAAGCGCATTGCCCACATTCTGGATGAGACTTTCGAAGAGATTACCGCGGCCGATTACCGCGATGTGATAGACCACATCAATGCGCTATTCCACATCTAGGCATGCATGCAGCCCTAACCCTCCTCTCCCGAAAAACTTCCTTCCCAAAAAATGAAGCCGCTTACCGGGAACACGCTCTTCAGTTTGTCCTCCACCAAGTACCGGCTGCTGCGACTGGCTACCTTCCTCCTGGCTCGAGAAGAGCTCCTGGCTGCATGCATCCAGGGATTCCGGGGTGTCTCCCACCGCCCCAGCACCCTCACTCCCGCTTTCCTCCTCGTCCTCCTCCTCCACCTCCTCCACCACCCGCTCTGAAGTGTCCATGGTGGTGCTCGGCATGGAGGTGGGGTCACCCCCAAGTATCGCATCCAGCTCTTTATAGAATCTGCAGGTCGTGGGGGGAGCACCCGAGCGGCTGTTTGCCTCGCGGGCTTTGCGGTAGGCATTCCGCAGCTCCTTCACCTTAATCCTGCACTGCAGAGCGTCCCGGTCATGGCCCCTTTCAATCATGGCCCTTGATATCTGCCCGTAGGTATCGTAATTCCTACGGCTGGAGCGCAGCTGGGACTGGACAGCTTCCTCCCCCCAAACACTGATGAGGTCCAGCAACTCGCCATTGCTCCATGCTGGGGCTCGCCTGGCGCGTGGAGGCATGGTCACCTGGAAAGATTCGCTGATAGCACTCCACACCTGGCTGGCTGAGCAAACAGGAAGGGGATTTTTAAAATTCCCGGGGAACATAAAGGGTGGGTCTGACGGTTGGTCACCTGAGGCCAGGGCAGTAGAGTTCAAACTGATGACCAGAGTGGCTAGAACAGGCATTGTGGGATACTGCCGAATACTTCTGGAGGCCAATCAGTGCGCATTGGGCGGCTACACTGGCGCCGCAGCGCAGCAGCAGCAGCGCAATACTCTTTATTCCTCTGGGGGAGGTGGAGTACAAGCAGCGCTGTATCCGCGGAGATACAGCGCTGTACGTGCCTTGCCAGTGTGGACGGGGAGTGAGTTACAGCGCTGTGGGCGGCTTTATTGCGATGTAACTTGCCAGTGTAGCCAAGCCCTCACACTGAGTTTAATGGGACTACTCAAGAGCTTGAGTCTGTCCCATTTAAGTCACTGAGGGTAAAACCCTGGCCCCATTGAAGGCAGTGGCAGTTTTGCCATTGACTCGGACAAGGACCAGGATTTCACTGGAAGATGTGTCTGACTTCAATCGGAGCATGAGCAGGCCCTAAATGCGTAAATATTGCAGGAAGAAATGTGTAGTCTGCATACTTCTTTCAGACCTCTCCGCTCCCTGGAAATGTACAGCATAATGCCATTTTTTCCCTCCAGTTCTGACAAAAGAAATGAATCTTTGCCAGCAGCATCAGCTATAAGCAAGCAGGAGTTTTCAGAAACTTCTAGGGATATGACAAATCCGTCCCCCCCCTTTTTTTTTAGTATTCAATCAAACCAAATTCTAGGTTGACATCCAGGTCTAGTACTGACTACAGTCAAGTTCATTATAGCATGTGACATTTACAATTCATTGAAGCTTTGCTTTAAAATAATTTAGGATTTAAATAGCGCTTTGTATTTACAGCAACCATTATTCATAATAGTCTTAGGGATATGTGCTATGGTGAAAATATGATCATATAATGTAAGTATGTAATTGTACCAAAAGCCCTTTAACCACAACTTACTGAATGTGTGCTGTGAGTCTGTTACAAAATACAGTACTATAACACCATTTGCAATGCTAATTCATAGGGAATAATGACCTGATATTTTAGCTAAAAATTAAGAATTCAGTCTGCATTTTAATACACATAATGCTCAAGTCTGCTGCAATGTTCTGGGTCAAAAACTTCAGCAGAATTGAACAACCTCTTTGGCAGAAAACTATTCATAGGGCTCCAAACCCGCCCCCCCTCCCCAAATCCCGCATGTGGTAGCTCTGCTATTTATAAGCTTGTGTTCTGCTTTCATCATTTCACAGGGCTGATAGACCTAGCAATGAAGGGCTGTTTTGACTGCACTGTGCCCATACTAGTTTTATCTGACCAATTCTGCAGACTTGCATTGCCTGGCCATGATTTTTTGATGGTGGCGAGAGATCATTTTTGTTTGATTTCTCTCTTTGCATGAACAGCATTTATATTCTTTTGCTTTTTTCCCTTTAAGACAGAACAGATACCATTTAAAGCATCTATTAAGGATACGAAATGTGGAACCCAGTTCCATCTCAATGAGACCAAATGGTGTTGAAATAATGTTTAGCTTTCAAAGTATTAAACATAGATGTCTTAAACAAAAATGATCAAGTGCAAACGTGACATGGATGAGAGTAGAACAAGGAAATGTCAGTATTCACTATTGATCTGTTATCACTTAATTGGGGTCAAGTGTTTCAGCAATATTTTAGTGTCAGGGACTGGAATGGAAGGAAACAAATTCCTCACTCATTTTCAATTTTATTTAAAGTTTTTGTGATAAGTACCTTCAGATAAGGGGGTCCAGACCATGCTTAGCTACTTCTGTAGGTTATGGAATTTGGAGGTAAAGAATGCTTTAAAAAGCTGATGAGGCTCCAGACACAATTGTTCAATTATTTCTGGTGGATTGATGCTAAATAAACTAATGTTATCAACTCCAAGTATTCAAAAATCATGTGTAAGGCCCCAAAACTCATGGTTGTCTTAAAAACTGATACTTTAAAAGTTTCTGGTTCTCTCTTATTTGCCTTGTAGCGCACGTGCCCTTGGTTCACATTTTCAAGTTTATTCTGCAACCCCGAGGGCTAGATATCTTACTTTTTAAAATGAAAGTTGAGAAGATCAGGTAATAACTGAATGCCTGAGCTGCTGGAATTAAGAACTCCCCCCTCCAACTCCAAAATCACACATGAGCAACACTGAAACCTTCAATGCACAACTGCAAAACACACTTAGAACAGCTCCAACACAAACTTTTCAATTCCTGAAAGCTTTAAGAGGTTTGCTGTATTCTCACAACACCAGAGAGTAGCCACTTATCTTTTGCATCCTGCCATATCTTGGTCATTTAAGAAATGTTAATCAAAGAAATGGCAGTAAATATCTTCTTACTGTATGTTCCATTCTATGCATCCGAAGAAGTGGTCTGTATCCCACCTGTGGCTTATACACATCTAGATGTGTATAAGAGACAGAATTGAATCTATTTCCCCATGTTGAAGTAGCCTCACGCTTTCGTGTCAACTGTCCAAAATGGGCCATTTGGATTATCACTTCAAAAGTTTTTCTCCCCTGCTGTTAATAGCGTCTCTTAATTAATTAGCCTCTTACAGTTGGTATGGCTACTTCCACCTTCTCATGTTCTCTTTATGTATAAATATCTTCTTACTGTATGGTCCATTCTATGCATCGGAAGAAGTGGGCTGTAGCCCACGAAAGCTTATGCTCAAATAAATGTGTCTCTAAGGTGCCACAAGGACTCCTGTTCATTTAGTAAAGAACTCCCATGCTCAAACGCAGTCCATGCTTATTCTTTTAGCTCTAGCAGCAACTGCCTCTGGTTTACTGACCTGGAATTTTCTTTGTCAAGCCTGAGGAAGCTCTTGAGTGGCTCCATTTGGTTCTTCAGGATGTAGCACAGGATAGGACTCAGAAGTTGCTTGCCTCCTCCTCCTCTCACACAGGGTTCTATCCAGCTCCATTCTGCCAACCTCCTGGTCAGCATATATAATTATGGTGGTGAGGGCTGCAATTCCTCAACACCCAGGTCTGTGCCACCATTTCATCAGACCCAGGGAATACAGCTGACTTACTTCAGTGTCAGACAAACCTGAAGCTCGAATGAGAGAGAGCCGGCTGAGATTCATCCTGGATAAGGGTGACAGGAAAACCACATGCCATCAACTCACTTTCAAGAGAGATCAGACCACCATCTTCAGTGCCTTCGAACTGAAATACAGCTAAACTCTGCCAATCAAAAAAATAAATAAATCTATTTTCACAAAGCCAGTTCTGCTCCGTGACAGTTTTTTCCCTGTCAAAATTCAACTTTCTAGCCACAGGTGTTTCGGCAGCAGAGCTGTTTAAAAAATATTACACTTAAAAAAAAAAAAGTATTTTTCGTTTTTGTTAAAAAAAACAAACCAGCACAACTATTTTTACTCAACCTTTCAAAAAAAGTCACCCTCTGACAGGGAATAGGCCTGGACTATTTGATTTAGTTATGCACACCTGAATGCAAGTTCTTTAGCAACCTGAATTATAGCTCTATTAGCACTCAAGCTCTAACACAGCACACCAGCTCTCTCAGCTCAATAACTGTATCACCAGTAAAGATTTCAGGAAGGCATTCAGGCTTATCTCGACAAACATGAAATTACTAGACCCATAGGACTAGCACAACCTGAACCAGTTTTTCTCATGGCAGCAGCCTTTGCAGTACTTGCTGGTCCTGTAGTCCACATTCTTCCTGTTCTCAGAACATGGACAGTTGTTTTTTTTCCATAACATCTCTCACTTCCATCTTCCCTTCCTCACTTCCTTTATTGTCTACCGACCACTTGGTCACAATCCAATCATATCAATTTACAGTGCGATGTGGACTTTAGGTTTATGGTCTATGTGACCAGTACTACACCTAGGTATCCGACCCTCTATTTTTTTTAAAAAGCGTGGAAACGGAGTTCTTTCCATGTCATCTTGATTTTCAATACGTATCAGACACACACAAACCTTAGGTGCTGTAATCTAATTCTTCACATTTGCTCTAAAATTCCCTTAAAATTACACAGTAATTTGCAAAATTGCAAAGCCCAAAATGTACTAGCAGGGAGCTTATGCAAATTGTAGCAATTATAATTTACTTCTTAGTGCTTTACTCTCCAAGACAGCTTTTAAAACTTTGTTATAGGTTTATATTATAATCAGCATGCATGGACATTTATCAGCTACATAATATGCACAGATGCACTTCAGTTGTTCTAATTTTATATGTACTTTGTTTCATGTATTACATTATGCATAAAATTGTTGGTCTGAAATGCAATATTCCACTTGACCGCTAATATATTTCTTATATTAAATGAATGCTCATCATATTCTTCTTACAAGTAGCATTAACACTTGGGGAAAAAAGGATTATGGTGAATTTTAAAATTAGGTAAGGTGGTTCAGTGACAGGAATTAATACTGAAACAGATTGTCAGACAGTGTCTAATGCAAATGAGATCAAGCTAATCTGAGGCATCTGGTTTTAAATAAGTAATTTCTCTCTATGTTCATGTTTCAGTCTCTTCTACAGCCAATTTCTTTTTGTCACTGAATTATACAATCCAAGTATCAGTCAGCATTTTTTTTTGAATTAGCACATCTGCATGACAATCAGCATTAAATCCTGTTTCTCATGTTTCAAATGGGGTAATCCAGTTTCAAAGGTTGTTAGGCAATCAACAGTAACCTTAATATTTATCACTTATACAGAGATTTACACCTTCACAGTAGTGGAAAGACAACTAATTAAGCATCTCAAGAACTCAATGAAAGTGGCAGGTAAGTACCAGCTATGTCTTACAGGTGGGGAAATTGAGGCATACAGCAATGGAGATTTAAACCAATATCGCAATGCAGGAAGTCAGTGGAGTCGGGATAACTAATGAGCCCTTAACTTCCATCCCCATATCCATCACTCTGGGCCAGGCTGCCTCACTTAGCAGTAATATATATATGCAATAATTTTAAGCATCTTTGAAAATCCCAACTTCTGTCTTCACTGAATTCAGGTGCATGTGTGAGATATGGAGTTCACCCCACTATCCCCCCCGCAAAAAGGCTTAGAAAAATCAGATTAAATTCAGCAAGACTCTTCTCCAGATAACTAATTAAAAGGACATTAAGTCACATATTGGAATTTTTTTTACTTACTTTCTATTTGTAACCCTTAAAATTACTGAAAGATTAGAGGAAACCATTCTCTTTTTCAGTTCACTTTGTGTATATGCCAGCACTTTCTGCAGTCAATTTTGCCATTTCCCCTATATATAGTCAGTTTCTTACAGTTTGTATGGGTCTTTCACTCAGTAACAAGGGAGAGAATTTTCATAAAATAGGATTGTAAAGGCACAAATTAGCAAAGGGACCTGGAGGCAAAAAACCCTCAATCTATTGTAATTATTTTACTCATGGTTAATATATACATAACTTCTTTAAAATGTACACATTTATATTTTGATTAGATTATTAGCTAGTAGTATGCCAAAAAGTGTTAACCTTGTCTAATTGTGAGCAACACTTTACATTTTAATGTAATCTAAATATTTTATTAAAATACACATCTGAAATATACTGTCGCTTCCATCCCTGAGCTCTGATTCTCCATTAGGATCTGGAGCCCTGGAATCAAGCAGAAGCCTGCTGATTCTAGTGGGAGACACATGGGTCGAGCAGTTCATGCTACTGGATCCTCATACAGGATTTGGGTAGTTTTGTATCATAACCTCCCCTGTCCCCACCCAAAAGCTTTTTCCCCTCAAAAGAAGAAAATAAAACAAAATGTGTCTCTTTTTAGAAGAAAATTCTTGAGAGTTTAATTGAAATGGCAAATGTGAAGTGTTTTGCAAATTTACAAAAATTCTAGACACAGAGACAAAACAGTAAAATAAATAAGGAAATTTTCAAATTTGTCACATTAAAAAGAATAAAAACCAATACAAATCCAGCTTTCAAAAAAAGAAAATATGCAATACTAATAGAAACATTTTAAACATTTGGTATTTTAATTTACAAACATACACCTGATATTTTGCATTTCTTCCTTTCAGGAACAAGAGGCCAAGACGTGATGATTTGGTTTCAATATCCTTCTCTTTCTTTTCATTTTCCCATTACAAATAAAAGTGCATGATTTTGCTGCATTCTTTCTGATTGGTTAAAAAAAAATCACTTAAAATGGCAGGGTTCTGCATTTGAGAAGGGAAGCAGATTACTGTACAAAATATTTTAATCTGCTGTAGCTGTAAAACAAGAAGCTAAATTAGGTATGTTAATTCAAACCCTACCTCTGTAAAGGACTTCAGAGTCTTAGTCATTTCTGCAACAACCAAATAAGATGGTTTCATTAATCCATGAATCTCACCCAATAGTTTCTCTCAATGTGATCGTCAGAAAGTGTTTCTGAAGCTACTGAATTGTTAACGTGTCTGTTGCTTGATTATCTCAACAAAGATATTCTGACACAAAGTTGCCTCTAAAATTTCTCTCCTCCTTCCTGTCATGTTGTTACCAGAGGGAATGGACAAACTTTTCTCTACAGTACAACTCTGCTTCTGTTGGCAGGTGTGTAACAGGTATATTTTTCTTTGTTGTCAAGAGCACGGAAAGTACATTAGTTACATTACTAATTGTAAGACTCCTGAGAACTAAAAGTACATCAATTCTTCAGATGTTAACAATGAAGCTCTTGAAGTTTGCGCTTTTTAGATGTTGGCTCTTCAATTTTCTGTGCTTCTAAACTGCTGGCATCGGATTGGACCTTCTCCACGGTGACAGTGATACCTGACAGAAGGTATCCCCCACCTCCACTCATCATCAGTTTTGGATGGCTGCGATCTGGCAAGACCTTCACAAAGAAGAAAAACATTTGCTGTGAGGAGTCATTTTCTGTGTGAGCACGTTTAAAAAAAAAAAAAAAAAAAAAAGGAATTTAGACAAAACTTTGAGAGACTAGAATCTTTTAGCCATAAAACCCAAAGGAAGTCTGAGAAGTGCATTTTTATTATGCAATGATATTTAATCCTTTGGAGGGCTGAAACTCATTTTTCCAGACTCTGGCAATAGAAATACATAGGGCTGTACATTTGCCATGGTGACCACTGAGGAAAAACAGTTTTGTCATGCAATTACCATGGAAGTTATAAATTCATACACCTAGGTATGTGAAGCCAAAAAATTACTGAAAGCATCACAGGTTCCTTTGTGTTCCCAATCACTGGACCTTTCCAAAAACTACCCAAAAGCCCCACTGGTCAAACACCCCATATTACTTAAATAGTAAACACGATAGTGTCTGTCTATTGCTAGTTTCCAATTCTATCATCTCCATCATCAGTGAATTACCGAAGTGGTACGAAGCTTTAACAGAGATGCTAACTTTACCAAATAAAAAAATTTCAGTGTGAAAAAAAATTTTCATCATCAGATATTTGTCATATTTCTACTTTGATAGTTTAAATCATCCCTAGATTTCCTCAAACCAACGTACAGAAATTCCTCATTGACTGCAGCTAACCTAAAGATGGAGAGAGTCAATAAAATGCAGGATTCTCCTTAACAGATGGACAATCTGCTTATAAATCAAAAAGGTGTTTCTGCTGATTTAAGACCAAGAGGAACCTCAGATTTGTATTCATCCCCCTTTTTCCCAAAAGGAAAAAAGAAAAAGAAAAGAAGCCAGATAGATGTTTTTCTTGCTTAGAACCAGTTTTCACCGTTCAGGTACAAACATGAGTCTTGTTACTACTTTTATTTTGGGAGATGTGCCATATATGACAGTACCCAAAACGCTGACTTTAGATGTTCTCATAGATATGTAGAGCTGAAAGGGATTTCAAGAGGTATTCTAGTCCATCCCTCCATGCTGAGACAGGACCAAGCATACCTAGGTCATCCCTGACAGGTATTTGTCTAACCTGTTCTTAAAAACCTTCAATGACCTGGATTCCACAACCTCATTTGGTAACCTATTCTCTTATTTAAATATCCTTCTAGTTACAACATTTTCCCCCAATATCAAACCTAAATCTTCCTTCCTGAAGATTAAGCCAATTATTTCTTGTTCCCCACATCCACTGATGGTAGGACAATTGATCACTGTCCTCTTTACAACAGCCCTTAACATATTTGAAGATTCATAAGGTCCCCCCCTCAGTCTTCTTTTCTTAAGACTAAACTTGTTTTTTTTTTTTTTTTTTAAACCTTTCCTCATAGATCAGGTTTCTAAACCGTATTATTTTTATTGCTCCTCTGGACTCTCTAATTTGTCCCCATCTTTCTTAAAATGTGGTGTCCAGAATTGCCACAATATCCAGATGAGGCCTCACCAGTGCTGAATAAATTGGGACAATTATTTCCTGTGTCTTAAATACAACACTCCTGTTAATACATCCCAGAATGACATTTGCCTTTTTCACAAGTGCACCACACTGTTGGCTGATATTCAGTTTGTGACCCACTTTAATCCCGAGATTCTTTTCTGCGGTATTGCCTAGCCAGTTATTCCCCACTTTTTAGTTGTGTGTTTGATTTTTCCTTCCTAAGTAGTACTTTGCACTTGTCTTTACTGAATTTCATCTTGTTGATTTCAGACCAATTCATCAAGATTGTTTTGAATTCTAATCCTATCCCTCAAAGTGATTTCAACCCCTCCTAGCTTGGTGTCATCCAGACATTTTAGAACCATCCTCTCCACTCCTTTATCCAAGTCATTAATGCAAATATTGATAGTACAGAATCCAGGACAGACCCCTGTGGGACCCCACTAGATAGGTCTTCCCAGTTTGACAGTGAACCCCACTGATTACTCCTTAAGTACAGTTTTGCAACAAGTTGTGTACCCACATTTCCCTAGTTTGCTTATGGGAATGTCGTGTATGACTGTGTCAAAAGCCTTACTAAAATCTACAGCTTTCCCCCAGGCACTAAGTCAGTAACCCTGTCAAAGAAGGAAATTAGGTTAGTTAGCCAGCCATGATTTGTTCTTGACAAATCTATGCTGGCTATTTCTTCTTATCCCGTAGGTGCTCACAAACTGATTGTTCAATAATTTGTTTTACTAGCTTTCCAGTTTTCGAAGTTAGGCAAACTGATCTATAATTCCCCAGGTCCTTTTTGTTACCCTTTTAAAAGGTACACTATGTTTGCCCTCCTCCAGTCCTCTGGGATCTCACCTGTCCTTCATGAGTTCTTGAAGGCAATCACTAATGGTTCTAGTATCAGAGGGGTAGCCGTGTTAGTCTGGATCTGTAAAAGCAGCAAAGAATCCTGTGGCACCTTATAGACTAACAGACGTTTTGCAGCATGAGCTTTCGTGGGTGAATACCCACTTCTTCGGATGCAAGTGAAGAAGTGGGTATTCACCCATGAAAGCTCATGCTGCAAAACGTCTGTTAGTCTATAAGGTGCCACAGGATTCTTTGCTACTAATGGTTCTGAGACTGTTTCAGCTAGCTCCTTAAGTACCCTAACGTGAATTCCATCAGGTCCTGCCAATTTGAGTATATCTAACATACCTAAATATTCTTGAAGCTGTTCTTATCCTATTCTGGTTCACATTCCTTTCCCCTTGTTGTTAATATTAATCGTGTTACGCCTATGGTCACAAATAACCTTTTTAGTGTGAAGACGGAAGCAAAATAGGCATTAAACACATCATCCTTCTTGCTGTCATCTGTTTTTAGCTCTCCTTCTCTGCTATGTAGTGGACCTACATTTTCCTTTGTCCTTCCCTTACTCCTAATGTACAGAACCTCTTCTTATTGCCCTTCATGTCCCTTGCTATTTTTGTTATCCTCCGAACACTGCAGGAATTAGGCACAAGGAGATAACTGTTTGGATAAAACTACTAATTCATGAGAAGTTGAGTATTTGACATTATTTTCTACAAGATTGCATTTCCCTGACATATAGGCACTCCCTGCAGCTCTTACCTGATAATTTCGTAGCCAGGTTTCAGAGAGCTTGAGGTTAATAACACCACCTTTTTCTCTCAGCTTTGTGTAACATTCTAATAATGGCTGGAAGAAAAGAAATGAGTTAACTAAACTTGTCTCAAACTTAAAATACAACAATAACTATAACATATATATATTTGATTTACCTCTTTATATTGGCAATAGACAACAAAAGGTCTGGATGGAGCAACAAATTCCAATAAAGAAAGTAACAAAGGAGTTGGATGGAATCTGCTGGCTACAATTAAGCTGTAACAGAAATTTTACAGGTTAGTTTTCTGCTTCCAAAGGGGCAAGAGACTTGTTAAAAACAATCAGTCATCTGACTGCATTAATCACATGAAATACACTTTTAATTATTATAATGCAGTTCTCTAGAAACAAAGAATCAAAAGTATATTTCCAGTTTATTATTTTATAGATATTAAGGGCATTGGTTTTAATACTTCGATGACCAGATGGTTAGTTTCATTTAGCTAATAATTTTTTTTAAATGCTAGGTTTTTGTACATTTTTTATTCAAGTTTCGATCCAAATGTAACCTGACATAAATCCATATACAAAATTATCATCAAGTAAATAAGAAATGTCATTCACCATTTTCTAATATACATTTTCTTTAAAAAATTAAGAATCTGAATAAATCTATGTTAAGCTGTATAACTGCTTAAATAACCAAGTATAAACATAGTGTATCCTCCTGGTTAGCAAAAAGTGACAAATTTACTTTTGGTTGCAAATCAACATGTTTTAATGGTTGTATCAACCAATGAGAAAGTTATTTTCCTAAAGAAAGGTTCAACGTACAAAGCAAAATAAGATTAAAATCAATTATTTAAATCAGGGTTTACTGCTTGCTGATTTAAATAATCCACTGCTTTATAAGTAATCTTCATAAATAAAATAAATTAAAGTAACATACCAATGGCATCACAAAAGTGCCTGTGTCACTATGCAACAATTTTAAGACCCACAATGACCCCAATGATCTACAGAATTAAAATGATTCCTTTCCTTGCTTCATCAGTATTGTGCAATGTGGACAAAAGTGTACTAAGTTTGTTCATTAATACATCCTTTTTATCATATGCAAAAGTCTCTATGCCTGTCATAATGTCTTTCCTAGGAGTTTTTTGACACATCCAACTTTCTCCAAACTGCCTTCATTACGATTTTATAAAACAGAGATCTAGTTCCAAATACACTTGTTAGATTTTTACCGTTAACCATTGGCTGTGGCTTATTATTTCAATGTATTTTCACCTGATAGAATTTTCCTGGTTTAAAGACTATTTAAATGTAATCGTTTATCTAAAAAGGTTTAGAACCTAATCCTTATATTCACATTTGTGACTCAAGATCACATCGCACTGAGCTGTTGAAAAAAGAAATCAAGTCAATGCCTATTTAATAGCTTCACATTCAGTATCTCTTTCAACCCTCATTTAATAGTCCACTGTACAGCATGATCCAATTTACATTTACCGGTTTCCAAAGTTTAATTAAAAAAGTTACCCTGATAAACCGTACTTCAAGATACTGTTTACATTTTCTGGAAACTGTGCTTAGGGAGACATCTATATAAGCTCTTCATCTAATTTTCAAACACTACCTTAATGTTCTAACTCATTACGTTGTTCTCCAGTAGATTACAATACTGGAGAGAGTCAAGGTTACCCAACATGGGGAAGGGACAGTTATTTTGATGCACATGCCCAGGTCACTAAAAACGAAGCCAAAATGGGAGGAGATCACTACTACTTTCCAGCCCAAAAGCCCTTCTGCTCTGCTGAGAAGCTACACAGAACAAGGACTTCCTTTCAAATGCAAAGCCTGGCTGAATTCCCTTGGAAAACCATCAGTTCATGAATTAACCCAGCATGACTTAAAAACAAAAGATTCCCAAGCCTTATCTAGTAGAGTTTGGAGTGCTGCGTAAATACTGTGAGGAACTGTGATAGACAACAGGAAGATAAGCACAAGATGAGGTAAAGTCCAATAATCAAATTTTGTTTTCTTCTTTCATACGGCGCCACATATTGGTGCCACCGGGCAATCTGGCCTGCCTCAAGATTAACGTGGTGGACTAATTCTGGAAATACATTATATGTGAGATATAACCAACTTCTATTTTTCATAAAATTTGTAGACCTAATGATATTTCTGCTTACCACTTTCTTTTTTTAAACACACCTCTGAATGCTTTCATTCCATCCTATGAAATGGGGTTAAAATCTCCTGAATGGAATTAGAGAGATGGACCCCAGTACAAACATTGCATTATGATCCCAGACAAGCAAAAAACTAGGGAAAAAAAAGTATATTGCTGAAAAATGGAACTGAATAAAAATTAATCCATTCACTTTGAATAGTAAATCCAGAACACAGTTTATGATTACAACCCCCGAGAAGAGCAAACTCATCCAAAGATGGGTGCTGAGTTTTACCCGACTCCCATCTTTCTTCTTCTCCAGCAAGAAGCCTTGAGTCCTTCCCCTCTAGCTTAAAAGTGAGATAACTTCTACCTTTCTAGCCCTCCCTTGCTTCCTATGACAAGACCATGCCCCACTGATAGCAGAAAGAGTTCCAAGCTCCCTGTCTGCTTCCACTCACATGCTGTACTGACAAGCTGACTAGAGCCACTCTGGATTGTATGCCAGATTATTTCTGCCCCAGCCTATTTCCTCAAGGTGTGCCACCGTCCACTTCACTGTTCTCAGCCTGAGGGATGTAGAGGCTGGGCAGGCTAAAGGAAGAAAGGTGTCCCTGGAAGAGCCATTTGGAATTCTCTCTATGCAAGATTCCAGGAACAAGTTTGCCTCTCAGAAGCCAGAAATGTTCAGTTTCCTCCTACCAAAACACTCCCTAGTGACCCCCAGACAGTCCTGAAGAAGCTGGTCCCTAAAGTATAACACGTTATTACCAGCCATTGTCATAAGTGTCAGGAGGAAGAAAAAAATACCCAAATGATTGAAATGGTAGCTGTATTTCATTGACTATTTTGAATGACCTTTTAAGAAAAATCCTAAAAAACCCAATATGGTCTGGAAAGAGTACAAAAGGAAACAAGAGATGGTAACCATAAATGTGACTCCTTATACCTGAAGATGCTCAGCAATGGAAGAGGGTTTACAGTAAGTACTCCTCACTGCAGAAAAATTCAATAGCAAAAATTGTTACTCTAATCCTCACCAGACCCTCATATATAGTCAAATACATTTATTCGTAAGTGCGCAAGGTGGACAGTAGTAAAAAGCCCTATTCAGCCTGTTTAATAAAGCACCATATGCAGACACTGTAGATCACACTGTCAGCATATAAGTAAGAAATTCTTTTTACTGCCCTTCTGTCATTCTGATTGTTTTAGAATAGAAACAAGAGTGGAAACATATTACTATCTATATCTGATTCTTCATAAAAAATACAAGTGCTTTGTAATGGCAGCCAACTCATGGCACCTAGTGAAAAACACACTAGAATATTTACTATACAGCAAAACATGAAAAAGTGTTGTTTCTTTATAAAACCAAACCAGTCACTATGCACCACACAAACAAACTTTGAAAAACTATTATTTCTACTAACATCTATACTAGGCAAAATAGCCCTCCTCCTAAAAAATACCTCTCCTCCCGCCCAAAAAAAATTCCACAAAAATAAAAAATGAGAGCAACATACTAAATTCCCTTTTTGTCTAAATCTCCCTTCTGTTCCATCATGATGTTTTAAATACCTGCAAGTATTTCAGACATATCCTCAGTACAATCTCTGTAAGTATGAGTAGCATAAAGAAACCAAATAAGCTTCAGAATAAATAATTTTTGGAGTTAGGTCTTACTTATCTGTAAGTGCTTTTAGCATGAAAAAACTGAATATCAGTGTTGTGAAGTTACAATTAAACTAAGCCAACCTGAGTCACTTAACGATTCACACTTGTAAAGGTTAGCATGAAAAAATGGCCTTTTGTAGGAAGCATGTATACTGTACTGGCTTTGGGTTTCTAGAATCACATTTGCTATCACCTTTTTATACGAAGTCTTTATATAATTACCAGTTTGGTGCAACCAATTCCGACAAACACGGATTAAATGGGGGAAAAAAAAAAAAAAAAAAAAAGTGTTTCACATGTAGAAGAGAAATGATGTTGTCTGAATGGAGTAGCTACAACTTAGCAAACTGATGATCTAATTTATCCAATTGAAACCCACGATTTTAACTGAAATCACCAACTTCAAATCTGAACTATACCTGCTCCCTTCCTGCAAAGAATACTGATATTTAGTGAGAATTATTACCTCTAGAACCGAGAATCTGAAACTTTTTCATAGTGTAGACCATATCTTAATACACTGCTTTGTGGCCCATTGTCTTCCGCACCTATAATCATAACACATTTCTGGGAAACTATTTTTCCTAGCAAATACTTCAGTGTTAAGAAGCAGTTGTCATTTTTGAAGAAAGTGAAGGCAGAGGGATAAGATGAAGAAGACACCACACACTGAGTAATTGTGCTATTCCATATAAACTGATGCGTGTTTTCAAGCAGCATAGTTTTCACTTTTATTCCAGAGCAAAAAGCTACGTCCTTCAAAATATTTATATTAAGAATAAAAGTATGGTCTGCAACAAACTCACCCATCAGCATTTTTCTCTTCCAACAAAGCAGCAGTTTCCACCAGTTTTCTCCTCCTTTCTTGTTGTTTTCTTTGTTTTTCCCGAATCTTTGCATACAAGAACAGAAATAACACTTTAAATGGCAAGGATACATCAGATAGTTCACACAAACATAAAAACTGTTTTACTTTATGCAGCTTTGTGGTCTTGAATTTACAAAATAATACAAAACTCCGAAGCTCCATTTTGATGGCTACAAGAAGAGTCTATTTTGGTGGTCCTGATTCGGGGACAACAGGTTTTAAACCAAGATATATTATTGTAAAATACTTTTCTCCTGCCTTTTTCCCCTCCCAGTCACTATAGAGTTTAAAACTGCACTTTGAGGACTATTAAAAAGTTTCACTAACATTTTGGTTAATCTTTTCCAAGTTACAATACAGTTTGCTTGTCTATAGTCACAGCGACTCCAGGGAAAGCTAGTAAAAAAGACACACTTACATTTTCTTTATTTCCCTTTTCTTTGCTCTCTTTATATTCTGTATCTTCAGCAGCAAGGTCCATTGTTTCTTGCTCTTCTGTTTCATTGCTCTCCATAACTGCTTCAGTACTGGATTCCTCTTCTGTTTCCTGTATCAAAGTCTGCTTCTCATCGACTGACCCATTGCTTTCTTCTTCTACTGGAACATTATATTCAGGCTCTGAAGGCAAAGTCTCAGAAGAAAATGTTCCAGAGACAAGACTGTCCACTTTGCTGAGAGGGAATTCATAAAGAGTGTTGAAAAAAGATTCTGGAAATCCAAAACAACTTGTGGCTGCTCTAACAGGTCCCCCTCCTGGATACATTTGAATAACAGATCCATAACCTTTAAACACAAAATAAATAAAAGCAAATTTATAAGTAATCAGTGACAGAATCTAGTGCCCTCAAGGAGCTCACTATCTAACCAGATTTACCATAATGCTATTGACAGTATCATCACTGCAGGTCTGGATTCAAATCTCAATTTAGAAATATAGAAATAAGCTGTCTAATGTTAATGTAACCTTTGCAAAATTTAACGTGTAAGCAGTTTTTGACTGCCAGGAAAGATGGGGAGTGCCCCACCGAGTGGATAATAGGTTACAATTCAGAAGGCACAATGTACCCCTTTAAGACCATATGTATTAGTTAAGCAAGCATTTAATACTCCTGGGGGAATTCTGAGCCACTGTGCATGTGCAGAATTTATGTCCTCTGCAGAATTCTTTGCTTCCCAGCAGAAAAATTACTTTCTGACATGGAAGAAAAGGGAAGCCACAAGAGCGGTCATGCAACCCTCTCCAGCTGTATGTTTCGGGTGCCCAGTGCAGCCGGCAGAGAGGTAAATCACTGTGGGGCAGAAACCTCCACAAGCCCCGAGGCTGCAGAGTGCTCCCCAATGCCATGGTAGAGCCTCCACATTTATTTGACAAAATTTGCAGAATTTTAAAATACTGTGTGCAGAATTTTTTATTTTTTTGGCACAGAATGGCCTCAGGAGTAATTTAAGTTTAGCTGTATTCCCCCATGGTATGTGATCAGTAAGCAGCTGAAACTCACTAATGACACTGGCATTATAAAAAAGTCTGAAACTATTAAAAGAAGCCTGAAAATTTCCTTTGGCTCCTTTTTTTTGTTTATATCTATCAAATGGTTTGGTTAAAAGGTATAATCTGACTAGTTTAAAGGACATTCAAAAATGCAGTGAGATATACAGCCTCTTCAACATCAAGGTTACTCCACCACAGACAAACATTTATCAAATGTTTATAATTAATTTGGAATTATTACCTCCATCCCTCTGCTTCAGAGAGTAACCCTACTACCCCAAAGTCACTGGCTAGGGCTGCAGGTTTGTCATGGTGGGAGAAAAGTCATGGATAGCGTGATTCCCATTGGTCTGTGACCTTTTTCCTGTGGCCGTGACTCACCTGGCAGTAGCGGTGCCTGTCCAGTGGGGCTGGGCCCACCTCCCTGCTTCAGATGTTGCAACTTGGCACGTGGAGTCACAGCACCATGGCAATTTGGCATGCTGGACCCTCTGTCATGATGAGGGGGACTAAAGCTAAGCTATGTTGCGCTGCAACCCTGTGCACCAGGTCTCAATGCCCAGAGCAGGGCACTGGGCTTAGCCCTGAGGGACATGAGCCACAGGAGCTGCCACTGCCAGGTGAGCACGGGGCAGGCTCTCTCTCCAGGCCTCCCACCCAACCGGGATGGGATTAGGGTTGCGAGCTCGGGGCGGAGGGTGGTGCTGCTGCATGTGGTCGGTGCCCACTCCGAAGCACGAGGAGAACTTTTTAAATAAAAAATCAGGGAGCAGTCACAGTAAGTTTAGCAACCCATGACTTCCACTACATTTACCTGGACTGATCTGTGATTTTTGATTTAAAAAATGCCATGACAAATTAGCAGCCCTATGGGAATTGAAAAGCAGGCTGTCAAAACATTAAAATAAACCTAACATAATGTGGTGTGCGTTTGTCAGCTAATACACAGGAACCCTGAGTGCTAAGCCATGATGCTGCAACTTGTGCCTCAACAAACACCAGGTGTGGACATAACAGATGATAAACACACAGCCCATTACATATTGTTTACTTACACGTCCCAT
Organism: Platysternon megacephalum; assembly: GCA_003942145.1. Taxonomy (NCBI): domain Eukaryota; kingdom Metazoa; phylum Chordata; order Testudines; family Platysternidae; genus Platysternon; species Platysternon megacephalum. Next base: position 5,018,665 of record QXTE01000065.1, on the reverse strand, counting down.
TTACTAATACTTCACTATTAATAAGAAACTGTCAAGCTGAATTTTTTAAATAAAAATCAAGTTTGATAGCACTCCCTTAGAAAATAAATTCTGCACATGCTATTTAGTTATCGTGTAAAATAGGAGGCTTTTTCCCCTTGCTTCCCTGCTGATATTTATAAAGGTCTTTTTCAATCTGGCAGGGTGGGCAAGCCCAAAAACCATCTCCTACACACTTGGGGGCCCACTGCTGCCTCTCAAATTGCAGTTTTACTGCTGCTGTTATTGGTAACTTTCCCCAGGTCCTGCAAGAGGGAGAGTTTGCACATGGGCTCCCAAAGCCATCTTTGAGAGTGATGCATGAGATGGAACTGAAATGGACCATCAACACAACATTGAGACGGACTATACACAAAGTGCTGTGACATGTGCAAAGTAAACAAAATGAAAAGAGAATATATTTTTCTATGTTCTTTCAATTGCAGTAACCTTAAGTACAAACTTTTCAAATTGAAACGTGATTTTCAATTTGACTGTGTCCCTTTAAATACCACAGAAAGTACAAGCAAAACATTAAGTGTTGTTTTAAACTAAGATAAAGTGTTGTAAAGTACTGTAAATAAACACTTATTGCCTCAGTTTCAAACAAGCATCAGTTTTGTTCTTCACTAGAGCCGCTGTACTACTTACCTCCCATTCGCTCCATTATGGCGCCCAGAACCAAGCCTGCACAAGTTTCCATCACAATCATTTTGTTGCCAGCTCGGATATTTCCCAAAGTCAACATTTGGGCTAGAGTATCATATCGCAAATGGCTAGAAAAGAAATTGTTCTTTTACTTTCAGTGTCAAACAGCTTTGTCTAGATTTAAAAGTATTGTGCATCAGCCCATAAAGCTATCACCAGCAAGAGGCAGGTTAAAAAAGGAATTGTTCAGGAACTAGATCAATGACATTGAGGGTCAGAGTGCAGTAGAATACAACTAAGTCTGTTAATACACTGAGAACAAAACAAACATGCAGTTAGACGCAGTGAGGCATTTAGTATACAAAAGAGTGTTCAGTGGAAGTATTGAAGGGTAGGAGATGAAATGGTGTATGTACTGACGCACTGATCTAAATGTGCACCAGCCAGAGTGCAGGTTCTTGCAAGTTCTTGTATAATTCTGTGAAACACCTTAGAGTCAGTTTTGTAAGGACATGAAGTGTCTTTAAAAGCAATTTCATTCCCAATAATGCACACTTTGTAATTATTTTTATAATATTTTCAATTCCCTCTCTCTGGAGCAGTAGCACCGACAGGCCCCAATCATTAATCAAGGCCCCATTGTGCTCAGTGCTGTATTACATGTAATCAGAAAGTTGGCTAGAGCCCGAAAGAGCTTACAACATGACAAGAGTTAACAGATGAATAAAATAAATGAAGGAGAGAATGGAGGGGAAAGAAAAGATAAAAGTTAAACAACCATGACTAACATAATAAGCAGCAGTCTAATCAACAGTCTCAATATCTTATGGCTACTTTATATGATTAAAAACAATGAATAAGTCCAGGTTGGGAGCAAAAAACCAAGACTATATTATATATATATACACCAATAGATAATTATTCCATTCTATATTTAAATTAAGTCAAATGTGGCTTGGTTTGTTTTCAACCCCAACAGCATTTTTAAAATTTAGGAGGGTTCTGGAAAGTAATTATGTTTTTTAAACTTTAAAAAAACAATTTTTTATTTTTTTTACTTTTTCCTTCTTTATTTCTGCTAGGTGGCCCCATTTCTCGGCTGCTGACCCACAATACAGAGGCAGGATCCTGTCTGACCAGAAAGCGGGAACTGGCAGCTCACCAGAATGTGTTCAGCAGCAGCTGAGGGGATTTATGTGATGAGATAAAGAGGTACAATTGGTCTCATATAGATGTTATACTTTTTTTACCCAGTCCAAGGGGATATTAGTTCCTCAATTATTTTTCATTATTTAGAAATTTTGTATTGACAGGACAAAAATAAATGTATAATTCATCTTTTTTAATTCATAACTTTAAAAAATCATGTTTCCAATCATACTTTAAAAATTTACTTCTTTTAAAACATACTTACTTGATTTTCCCAGGTTCCCTTGCATAGTACATTGTTGAAAGAATGCGGGTAGATGGCTTTACAATTGTAATAACTGCCTCATATCTGTAAGTAAAAGCACAGTAATATTCTTAAAGCTCTACAAATTAGAAAACTACTAAACTTCCCTGTTTTGTGAACTTAACTTACTTTTTCTTCTTCTTCTTTATGTACTTATCTTGGGCAAATTCTGTTTTGCCTCGAAACGTTGTACTGTTCTCTATTAATTGTTGAACTATTTCCTTGAAAAAGAGAGATTAAAGATTATTTTTATTGTATCCAGTTATTTCTCCCTTATTTCACACACAGCATACATTTTAAGGGAGGCATTAACATAAGAAACATTTCTCACTCACTAAAGATTTATGTATGCAGTTGCCATTAACATCAATGAAAGTTTGCATGGTAAATTCCTGCTCATTATTGGAGCATATAAAACATCTGTCTCTTTCAACAGTACTATGTAATTGCAAATGGGAATTAAAAAACAAAACAAAACAGCACAAATGAGAGACATTCTTTCAAGAAATAATGGCAGCTTAAAAATTACAGTGTAAGAATGTTGTTCTTTGGTGCGGGCATTGTCTTTTCAGGGTGTGTGTATAATGCCTAGCAAAATGAAGCACTGATCTTGACAGGTGCTACCGCAATGTAAATACAGGTCTGTCTCGTCTTACGCTGGGGTTACATTCCGCAGTCAGCGCCTAAAGCGAAAATCGCGTATAGTCAAAATTACATTGAGTGGAATGGCGGGCAGAATCGCCCGCACTACAGAAACAGTATTTAAATTGTTATTTTTCTCTTTTTTTTGGTTTTTGTTTTGTTTTTGCCGACCGTGTAAAGCTGAAATCGCGCACGTTAAATGCGCCTAAGATGCGACAGACCTGAATATGGCAATCTACGACTGTTAACACCACCACCTAAGATCATTGTAACTGAAATAGAAAAGAGTCACCATATTTTCAGTTTGTTTACTTTAGGCAATTGATAACACTTTGTATATAGTCAATTTCATAGTTTTCCCTGTAGAGTCAGTTTCCTCTGTATGAGTCTCATGCAAAGTTACAGAGGAGAGAAAAATATTTTTAAAATATGAAAATGTAACAAAAAATCACTAAAATTGGCAGGGAATCTCAGGGGCATGTATAGTATTTGAAACTACTTTTAACTCATTTTAAAAAAATTAACTAGATTTCAAATTAATAGTGTCCCTTTAATGTATTTTGGATGATGGAGGTGGCAGGAGAAGGATTAATTTAGGGAGTTTGGGCAATTTGTTTTTAAATATTTTCTAAAGTGACAACAGAACTGTGTTCTAAATTTCAAGTAACACATACGCGTGCCATTCAAATCTATACTAAAGAAAGTCTGCCAAAGGAAATGGTGGAAGCCTGCTACCTACAGACATTTAAACATCTAGACATAACACCAGGGAAGAAAATTAAAACTGCCAGGAACAAGTCTGTTCTGACAAAGAAATTGGCTAGACGCTATAATTCTGTGAAACATGAAGCAGTGTTCTTCTTCCAGTGTACATGACAATCTGTGCCACTCTACCACCAGCCCAACCTATAATAAAGTGGTCACACTTTCAGAAGAACTCTGCTCTGTATTGGGCATCTAAATTAAGTGGCCAGTTTTTCCAGAAGTACTCAAGAGCTTCCATTGAGAACAATGATAGACAGCAAAATGAAGCGTCAATTAACAGGGTGCTGAGTTCTGAAAATCTGGTCCCAACTGAAGGTGCTGATCACTGTTCAAAAATCTTGTCCCCTCAAGGAACAAGGCTTTTCCATCTTTAATTTAGGAGAGTCTATGAAAACTTTGACACAAGAAAATGCAGCTAACAAATAGTTATGTACTTTCTACCTCTTCAACTGCAATTTCATGAAGGAACACTGTCTATGGAAGCTAACATCACAAACGAAATGAAGTCTACGGCTATACTTCAGAAATCAGTTACCCCAAAGTAGACTATTTTAATAAACTGTATTAACAATATAGCACAGATATGGCACAGAGATGCTGATGATACACAGGAAAGCAATTATCCACATGAGATGTCTTCTATCACAGATGAGAACTAACAGAAGTTATCAAAGTTCTCAAACTGATTAGTGCATTCCTTTGGAACTGATGTATATCAACAGTTGCACAACAGAACAAATAACTGTACAAGGCAGGCACACAAGCAACACGAGAGCTGCTTTGAACAGGAAGATAAAACTGGACCTTGCAAGGAGAATATAGCAAGTTTATTCGATATAAACATAAGAGATCCCCCAAACTCTACTAGAAAGGAAACACTGGAAATTTGAAAGTTTTACATAATGAAAGGTATGTCTACACTGCAATTAAACACCCATGACTGGGCCTTTTCAGCTGACTCAGGCTTGCAGGGCTGTTTAATTGCAGATTAGATGTTTGGGTTGGAACCCCGGGGAGGGTCCCAGACCCAGGTTTCAGCCTGAGCCCGAATTTCTACACCGTAATTAAACAGCCTCACAAGTCCAAGTCAGCTGACATGGGGCAGCCATGGGTGTTTAATTGCAGTGTAGACATACCCAAAACGTACATGGGAGAGGTCATTAATTAAACATTTTAAAATCCCTTTATCTGTTGCTACCATAGTATGAAATTGGGTAATTCCTTCTTCAAGAAAGCAAAATTAACATCTTGAGAATGTTTAATTTTAACACTTAGCTATGCAGATGCATATAGAAACAAATTTATCAATGAAGTCTGCTTTCTAGGTACAACCTAAAAGTATGTGGTACTATATTCACATTAACATTTGCATACTTTCACATCCCTAACTCTTTCTTGGACCTCTGATAGTTATGTATCATTGTATGACCTTTAATATACATCTGTACCATGAAAATATTGCATTATGTATCTGACCTTATTTAAGTGAAGGTCAAAATTGAATGAAAATACTGTGCACATTATATACATTCTCTCTGATGTTCTGGGTTTCCCCCTTATCTCTTTTGTCGTCATGACAATTCTTAATGTGATAAGAGTTCACAAATAATGCTCCTCTTTAACTGTACAATTGTCAACTTAAATGAAAGACTTTCCAGAAAATATTGTCTTTGTAAAAATACATTTTGAGAAGTTATGTAGAAAGGAAAAGAGAAACAAAATGTCAAAGAAAAAATACTGAAGTTCGTATTTCTACTAAAATTAAAAAATTGCCCCAGTTCAAAAACTCAAATACAACCATGAGGGTAGCACAGAAATGACACCAAACCTTAATATTACCTGTCCTTTAATACCCTTGTCCTTCAAAGCCTTTATGTCATCATGAGTCAGTTTTTGAGACTTTCCATCGTCAACTATGTTACGATTATCTGTACCTGCTTCTTTTGTTTCTAAAGAAAAGGATATAAATTTGTAAAATACTCTAGTTCTAAATATTTCTTACTGGAGAAATGTATGATTTTAATTTCACAGAAAGCAGACCTCTAAGGATTCAACCCACATGCTCAGTGGCTTTACACTAAATTTCCTAAGCAATCAGCTAACCATAATATATAAAATAAAGATAAAGTATGTCTTTACCCATGTTAAAGATCAAGTTCTCTCACACCAATATTAAAAATCTCTCTTTACTCTTCATAGTACTATTGAAATATTAGCACAGCAGGACAAAAAAGTGCACCTTGTGACAGACAAAATATGGCTTCTGAAAGTTCATAAAATTCTTAATGGAAAAATAATCTCTCTCTCTTTGTTCTCAGTAAGGAAGCCATTTACTTGGCACCAGTTTTTTCCAATCACAAGCCAATCCCATCAAATACCTGTGGTAGTCTCTTCCATCTTTTTCTTTGGCTGAAGGCTCCCACCACTGGATACCTCAAATGTCGTTCCATAAATATGTCCAATGGCATTATCCAGATAGAACCACTGCTTTTCGAAAATAACTTTTCTGAAATAATTTTTAAAACTAAATTAATAAAAAATAATTATTTCAGTATCAATTTGCCCAAGAGACTGTGAGATACGGTGTTAAAACCTAATTACAATTAAACATAGCACTATAAAATTCAAGTTCAAATATAATGTCCTATAAGTGTAGTAAATAAGTGTTTATTATCACTATCTATACGTCCATGCTAGCATGAAACTGACCAGGAGTGCAGCAAACTTAAAGGACCAAAGAAATTGAGATTAAAAGAAAAAATATATTTTTTCAGTTCACGGAAGTATTAACAACATACTGATTGCCAAGGTAACATAGCAGGATGTAGTAATGGTATGTCTTGAATTAGGTTTTAGAATAAGAATTGGGTCAAAAATGTCAGCATGAAAATGGAGGAATACAGCAGAAATAGGGTAAGTTTGGGGCCTGTCACTCAGAAAGGAAAGCTGAGTGGAGACTTAGAAATCCATAAATCCTGCAGTGTCCCTTTGAAAGGACTTCAGCAAAGACTTGGGGAGAAGGTCTAAGAAACAGGTGGAAAGACTAGTTTTCCCAACACACACTCAAATAAGTGCAAATTATCATCTCCCTACAGTTAAAATAGTATTAAGGGAACCTTGCATTTTGGTTTAACCTCTGAGATTTAAAAAAAAAAAAAAAAAAAAAAAAAAAAAAGGCAAACAACNATAGTATTAAGGGAACCTTGCATTTTGGTTTAACCTCTGAGATTTAAAAAAAAAAAAAAAAGGCAAACAAAGAAATTACTCCTTGAGGCTCTAATCCTGCAAACTGATCTGTGCAAATGGACCTCTATGCTGAGCAGAGCCTCACTGATTTGTTTAAGCAATGTACCTACCAGTTTTTGTGCCATACATAGGTTGGTATCCAGACTGTCTCTTACCAAGTCAATGAAACACAAATAGGACCAAGTTTTTAGATAGAAAAAAACAAAGCAAAGAAACATTAAATTCCTTGATATTCTAACACTCCTTTGCTTGGAATTTGTAATTCATATACATTTTTAAGCGTGCAATGATTATTGTACTTCGAAATGCAATCAAATATTTAAATCAACCATGCAAAAATAATCAAAAATATGATGGTCCAAATACAAAATTTACTTGTGTATTCATCTTAATAATGGCAATGAAAAAACTAATGGCATTTTACTTGCTTACCTAAAATACTTGCTTGCCCCTGGGCAACAGATCAATAGAATTCTGCAAGGTTAAATACTAGAAAGGCTATGATTTAATAAAAGCCAGGCAAATGTATATAAATGTGTCCTTGTACTTCATGGTGACGCACTCAAGACAGAATACCTACACAGAATTCATAAGCCTGAAATCAGACTTTGAATTTGCTGACTTATCAGTTTGTGAAATAAAATAACCTGCTTAATGCTGAAGTTATTTAATTTCCTGTAGTAATATTGATTCTTACTGATATCTTGTGCCTTCATTTATAATTTGGGTTGGGAGTGGGGAAGAGACTCCTGGAAATTGAATGTAAAAAAAGGTCTATGACTTTTGGGATTTAAAAAAAGATTTTAATAACATTGCTGTGTAATAGTAAGAAAGATTTATTATTTTAGAGTTCATGCTACTTGGCAGTTTTTGAAAAACACACAAGTCCACAGTCATCTGCTGGAATGGCAAGAGCTGAAGACACATATGGAAGTAATTTGGACACCTACTCCAGGGCAGTGGTTCTCAACCAAGGGTCCGGGGCCCACTGGGGGGGGCCGCAAGCAGGTTTCAGGTCCGCCAAAATAAACCAGAGAGCAGGGCCGGTGTTAGACTCACTGGGGCTGAAGCCCGAGCCCCACTGCCCTGGGCCGAAGCTCGAGCAACTTAACTTTGCGGGCCTCCTGTGGCGTGGGGTCCCAGGCAATTGCCCTGCTTGCTACTCCCTAATGCCAGCCCTGGTTTTTAATCTACTGGATATGCAGAAAAAGAGTTGTGGGGGCACAGGTGGGCCATGGAGTTTTTAATAGCATGTTGGGGGCAGGGGTGACCTTAGAAAAAGGTTAAGAACCCCTGCTCTTGGTGGTGGCATTCTCCACTGTACCACCTCCTCCACAGAGAACAGGTGGGAGGCCCCTCTTCCAAGGCATCTTTACCAAAACAATGGCATCTATACACCACAGCAGAAATAGCTGGCTTTCTCCCACCACCTGAAAAGCAGTGACAGCATTGAAGCAGTCTCTCTGCACAATCAGGAAGATGTCACTGTATCTCCATCAAAACTGATATCCCATTGCTGTGCAAATGCAACACTCTCCAATGCAAGACAGAGTTTATCCCTTTCATAGCGATTATTTCAGATTCTCTGCGAGCAATTAACTGCTACTCTTTGGGGGAGAGGGATAGCTCAGTGGTTTGAGCATTGGCCTGCTAAACCCAGGGTTGTGAGTTCAATCCTTGAGGGGGCCATTTAGGGATCTGGGGCAAAAAAATTGNCTGAAGCAGTCTCTCTGCACAATCAGGAAGATGTCACTGTATCTCCATCAAAACTGATATCCCATTGCTGTGCAAATGCAACACTCTCCAATGCAAGACAGAGTTTATCCCTTTCATAGCGATTATTTCAGATTCTCTGCAGGCAATTAACTGCTACTCTTTGGGGGAGAGGGATAGCTCAGTGGTTTGAGCATTGGCCCGCTAAACCCAGGGTTGTGAGTTCAATCCTTGAGGGGGCCATTTAGGGATCTGGGGCAAAAAAATTGGTCCTGCTAGTGAAGGCAGGGGACTGGACTCGATGACCGTTCAAGGTCCCTTCCAGTTCTATGAGATAGGTATATCTCCATATTTTTTTTTTATTCATCCACTTTGCATAGATGTACCAGGCATAAAGTGAACACAAAGTAGCTGTAAGTTCTCCTTATACCTGGCTGTTTTTCTTATAACAACATAACCAGAAGCCTCCTTGCCTCAATAGGATTCCCTGGCACAGAAGGCAAGCCTGGGGTAGGGCGTAGTCCTACATCCTGGTCACCACAACAGTCCAGAGTTGCAGCTAAATTGCAAATTAGTTAGAGCTGTCCCTGAGGCTACTCTACTGTACCAGGAGCCAAAGCAGACCCTGACAGCCCCAAATTTGTGACGGTGCACTGCCTCCTTTTTCTTGGTCCCTGCACTGGGCTCAGCATCAGAGTAGGGATGAACTGGTACTTAATATATGGAGATATACCTATCTCATAGAGCTGGAAGGGACCCCGAAGGGTCATCGAGTCCAGCCCCCTGCCTTCACTAGCAGGACCAATTTTGCCCCAGATCCCTAAGTAGCCCCCTCAAGGATTGAACTCACAACCCTGCGTTTAGCAGGCCAATGCTCAAACCACTGAGCTATCCCTCCATGGTCTCAACAGATTCAACACAACATTGGTTTGCAGTCAATTCATACTAGGAAAGCTAGTTTACAACCACAGTAACTAGAAACTTACAAAAATAAAATCATGGTACTTGCCCAGAAAAGATTGCTACTCAATCTTGGCAAGTGGATTTTTCCAGCCTTGCTTCTTGGTATGAAGATTTTGCTCTTAATGAAATAACACTCTACCTAGGTATGATGTTTTTAGTAATTATTTTTAAAAATTCAACACTAACTTATTCCAACAATTTGTCTAAGAATTTAAGAGTGATATGTAGACTATCTGAGCAAGATAGCAATACAGGGTAAGAAGGTAAGTAGACATGACAGAGATGGGAAACAGACTCCAGGAGTCCCGCTGATCAGACTTCTGTTCTAACCAGTTATCCACATTAACAGAGAAGGCAAACGGTATTGCACATAAAATCTGCCTCCTGGATGTGTTTTTTCTCTTTCCCGTCAAAGTCACATTATGTGTACATCACTGGTTTTCAGGACCAATTCTGAAAGAGCAAGCCTAACTTGAAAAGTGACCAGAGCTTGAAAAACTGACTTTCCCATAGTGAGCAACAAAAACTTCTACATACTCGAAGCTTTCTGTTAAGTTTCTAGCCTTTACGGTTGAAAGTATAACACTCTAAATGTGAACTAAATATAAACTAATGCGGTGATGTATTCCTAAATCTGCAGTCTGCTCCAGAGGCTCTGTAACTATTCATAGCTGCACAGCAAACACAACAAAGTGTTGCCAGCTTTTTCCACTATTGGTACCCTGCCACCAAAGCCAGGATGCTAGGGCAGAGAAAGGTTGAGTAGCAGACGACCTCCCCCCCCACATAACTCCCCAGACACAAACCTTTGCTGCAGCCAGGAGTGTCTATGGCAGGATAGGGGACAGAGAGAGAGAGGGCTTCTTCTCTACTTTGCAACAGTATGAGCAAATATGAGCATTCAAAGTTATCAGATAGACAACTGGATATTAATACGAGAAATGCAGGCCCCAAACGAGGGACAACTATTTCCCTGCAGCTACAGGGAGAGAGGTTGATTTCTCACCTATGCACGGCCATTGAACAATGGGTGCCTCCCCGCCGCCACTTTTTGATCTCTCCATCTCTGGCTATTAAATGTCTAGGGGCAAGGAAGAGAGACCGGGCAAGATTGATAGGATGAGTGTGAAAAGCTGACAGAGCAAAGTTTTGCGGGAAGGGCAAAACAAGATACAGGGAGAAGGAAGCGAACAATGCTGAGGAAGAGAGACAGGTTGTGGAGGATGAGCGAGAGGAAACAGACACAGGACAACAGGGAAAAGAGGCATTTTGTTGGCTGCATTAAAGGGAACGTAACACGTGCTTCTGTGTATCGCGTCTCTTCCGCCCTGGTGTCAGCAGAAGGAGCTGGGCTGGGCAGGTTGTTAATTGAGGGGCCAATGGACACAGCGACCCACCAGCACCGCACGACGCTGAGCACAGCGGCACGGGGCTCTGCCGCCGCGGCCCCCGTCAGGTGTCACCGGGACCGCGCTGAGGGGAGCTCCTCGCCCAGGCTCAGCCGCGCCCCGCGGCGCCACAGCGGGGGCAATGCCGGGACAGCGACAGCAGGGACCCGGGCTGCCCGGGTGAGGGAGCGGGGACCCGCCCTCACCTCCGCCTCAGCACGAGCACCGCCTTGAAGACCTCGTCCCGCTTGAGCACGGCGCAGTCCCCCTCGCGGATGCGCAGACCTGGCTTCGCGCTCTCTTCCATGGCCCCGCGCGCGCGCGGCCCCCACTCGGCCGTTGCCGGTTCCGTGTGCCGCCTGCCTGCCTGCTGGGCCCTCGCGCCACTTCCGGTGGGGACCCGCACTGCGCACGCGCTGCGAACCCGGACCTACGTTCTCATTGGCGGCGGCCGGGTGCGCAGGCGCAGCGTTGTTTCTCTCAGCGGGGGTGTGGGGTGGGGCAGAGAGTGGGACAGGGAATATCACGTGACATGCAGCGCACTAGGCCCTGGCAGATGAGACCACCCTTAACCAGTGAAAGAGGGCGGGGAGTCCCTTGCTGTAACCATGGCAACGTGGTGGGGCGGGGCATCGACCCAACCCGACCCTGTGATTGGTATTAGTAGCGGAAGCGGAAATAACACAAAGCTGGCGCCAAAATAGAATGGCTAAGGTATATCAATTGGCTTGGCCGAGCAGGTGATACGGTGAGTTCCGGGTCGCTGTATGTCCCCCGTCTGCTGCGGGGGTTCCGCGCGAGACACGCCAGTTACTCCGCGAGCAGCGCCTGCCGGCCGGCCTGTAGCACCCGCGGAGGCAGCCCCCCTCGCGTTGGGGCTGGGAGCAGCCTACCAGTGCCAGGCCTGAATGCTGGGCTCTTACTGAACAGATCTGGGGCGGCTCTGTCCATGGGGTCCGGGGCCTTGGGGCTGCACTTGGGCCACGTTCTTCCTGGGCAAAGATGGGGGCTAGCCTAGGTGCTAAGAGGCCTGGCCTGCACCTAAATCTAGCTACCCTGCTGGGAGCTGTGAAAAAAGCCTGTGCCCTGAGATCAGTCCCACCTAACCCCCAACCTAACAGCTGGGATGGATGATTCTTCCCTTTACCTAGCAACTGCCAGAGCCGTGAGTTATCTCTCCTGACCGAAGAAAACTGTTCCATCCGTCTAGGAAGCACCCGTGTTCCTGTGCTACAGCTGGCCTTACCCTAATAAACCCAGAAACTCTCACCTGATCGTTATCCTCCAGGCTGTACTGAGAGTTGGCCGTGCTGCAGGTGGGATGCAACAAGGAGTAGTGGTGTGTGTGTAATTAAATAGACTTATTTTATTTGCAGGTCTATGAAAACATTCGGGTGAATATTTATAGGGATTAAATAAGTAGAAGTGACCAAGGCTTCCACAAGTAATGGCCATGTCATAAGAAAACCAGTTACTAAATGTTCCCGTATGACAACTTTCCTGTCCATGGTAAATGAACACTTATTTCCTTATCTCAATTCTCCTTTAAGAGCATCTGGTCACAGGATTTAGGAACTTGAATTTATCTGTCCATGTGATTTACCAGAACAAAGATGGCTCGCCTTTGTCTTCTGTTTAGGTTAGGATAACAGGATCTTCTGACTTTAGATCAGTGTTTCTTAAAGGGTAGGATGGATCACAAAAGATTTGTTCAGAGTGGAAGTGAGCAGACCGGTTTCTAAATTGTTTTCCAGAGTTCCAATTTTCATTTAAAAAAAAAAAAAAAAAAGACAGTTTCTATTTGTTGTGGTCACAAAGAAAACTTTCAAAACATGAAGCAAATGTAATCATCTGATACATCTGCCTGAGTTTGCACAGAGCCTGAAAAAGCACTGAGGGCTGAATTGCGCCTTGCATTTCAATGGGTGCTACCTCAGATGCCACTGGTGTTACTTTAAATGTCAACGTTATCTAATTACTGCTCATCAAAGCATATAAGAATGGAGAAGACTTATCATATTAAGGAAATATACAGCAGTGTTTCCCTATGTCTGCATGGGGGGGCTGGGTGTGTGTGCACAGGACTAGCTGGAAGGGTACTCAAGATGTATGAATTAAGATGTGTAGACTTTTAGCAGCACATGACAGGGGCACAGTTAGTTTCATTTTTCTGAAGTGGGGCTCAGCTTTCAAAAGTTTGGGAAACGCTGTCTTAGATTCAGCTCTTTGTCCCCCAAACCTATCTATATGTAAGAGAGAGGCATTTACATGATCTATATCTTCATGGTATTTGAGAACCTAGATAGAGTCCAACTCTAGTTGAAAGTACTAGAGAGTATAAGAAAAAAAATATTCTGCACTTGCAATCCTTATTTGTTATGAGGAGGCTGGGCAGCCAGCCAATGTTTTATAGAATTTGACAGCGTTAACCTCACACCCACTGTGAGTATGTAGCCAATCGTACTTCCATCACCTGTTGTTTTGAGAAGGGAGGATCCTGAACTCGTTCCACATATGGCTATTTATTTTTTTAAAGAAAGACAATATACTAATAACTCTTGGTTAAATAATCACCATAAATTATTACTATAAATCTTCATTGACAGTCTTATCCTATCAGTTTAATCCACAGTTTGCAAATTCAGTCACATGGTAACATGAGTAACGAATTAAGAGGTAAAGGGTCTGGACGAGGAAGAGGTGGCTTTCAAGGCTGGAGAGGAAGATGGCGAGGAAGAGGAGATGGAGGAAGAGACTGGAGAAGAAACACTGGAAAGTCTGAGTCTGGTAAATTGGTTCTACATAACAGATTATCATTAATCTCTGATGCTAGAATACAATGATCGAGTATTTTAAAGCAGCAGTGCATGTTTACCTGCTCTTGTGTGCAACAGCTGCAGCTGTTTGCTTACTAGTGCTCTAAACAGTAACTGACAGAGTTTGAGATGCTACTGTACTTACACTGCTTTAACCAATGTTATTTTCATACTTTTCAGCACAACCTCGATTAATTCAGTCAACATTGGACCAGATTACTCCATATAAAGGCTGGAAGCTTTATTTCTCTGAAGGTATATTAAATAATTTAGAATAAATATTTTGCCTCCCTTTCCTCCCTAGATTTGTGTATTATAGGAGGGAAAATAGATTAGAGGGTTGAAGAAATGAGTGACATCACAGTTAATTCTTAAAAACAACAACAACGAGGAGTCCTTGTTAGTTTGTTAGTCTCTAAGGTGCCACAAGGACTCCTCGTTGTTTTTGCTGATACAGACTAACACGGCTACCACTCTGAAACCAGTTCATTCTTAGACCCTTTTTAAAAATGTTTTTTAAGGTGCAGTAGAAGAAGATGGTAACTAAAAATGTAAATAATTTGGTCTTCTAAAAATGGAGGGAGACATGAGCAAATCCTCCTTTTTTCTGCCCTTTTTTGCAACCTTAGCCTTTGCTGATCTGAAGCTCTAATTAATCTTAAGTAGCTTTGTGATTTCCATCTAAGCCAGTGATTTTGGGTCTTGGTTGCACTCCAGGATCCTTTGAGTTGGCTGCTGTGACAACACCTTTGAAATACCACAATAGCTAATGGAGAAGATCCTGGAGTGTATACAGACCCTGAAAGAGCTACATACTCTCACTCAAGGACTCTATCTCCAAATCAGATGGACTGCTGGTCAGTGTTGCCAGTGGCTAAGTGTTATCTACTGCTCATCTTCCCCCATATCCAAAACAAATTTGAATGAACAATTTGTAATCTCTGTGTGGGCAAAGGCTTGGAAATGAGTGTTGTACAATGTAAAATGCGCTCCATCTTCATCCAACCTATGTTAAACGCAAGCCAAAATATTGAACAAATTCTGATACTCGATAATCGGATTGCAGTTCACAAATCATACTAAATCTGCAGTCTACTGGAGATGCAATTACTTACTGTAATGCCTCACCATCAGCCTTCCGTTGGTCCTGCCTCATGATAGTCCCCCACATGGACAACCATCTGCACCCCACAACTCAGAAGCATTAAAATACCCCTTCCATTAAATTTTGCCTCCTTTGCTTTGAGGATTGATCCCACATCATCCTGGCTAAAAGTATGTATCCTCATAGTTCTTAATTTAGAAGAACAGGAGTATTACTGAGACATTCCCCAATCTTGGCACACAAACAACATAATGGGGAAAAATATCACCCCGTCTAGGAAAGGCAACCTGAACCTATTCTACCAGTCCTGTGAAATGCTGCATGACATCATCATGATGGCATAAGACCTGCTATGACCATATCTTATTATAGGTCTATGTCTTACAAGTTGGTACAGTTGGCATCCTTTCCTCACCTAACTTTCCTTTCTTTTCTGTCTCATTAACTCTAATTGTATTGTGATAAACTCGAGAAATTATTCTATCCAGTCCTTTGAAGGAAGGTGGCTGTGCTGTAGATGCTTGAGAGAAAGGTGCAAAAACCGTGGAGGGTAAAATGTGTGTGAAAGAAGCCTCATAGAAGGATTATTTAAATAAATAACCCCCCCCCCCCTTTTTTTTTTTAAATCAATGTCTTTAATGGATGAATTGGTTTCTATAATAAATTCTAGTTACAAATAAAGCATATGATGTGTTGATGTACATAATTATTTTTGGGTTAATTACTAATGCGATGTGTATCTGATTAGCTTATGATGGCAGCTCTCCTTTTGTCCAGAAGATTCAAGCATTTGAAAAGTTTTTTACACGTCACATTGAACTTTATGATAAGGTAAGACACCCACAACTGTTGCTACAATAGCATAATAGATCTGTATATATTTTCTTCTGTCTATATTTCAACTACAGTATCTCAAGAATAATATTCATCAACACCTTTTGTTTTATCTCAGAATGAAATGTGTTTTATAACTTGAAATGTTTTGTAGGATGAAATAGAAAGAAAAGGGAGTATTCTTGTGGATTACAAAGAGCTGATACAAGATAAAGAGTTAGTTGAATTGATACCAAGTATATCAACTGATTTAAGGGATATGCCTCAGAAAATACTGGACTGCATGGGTTTGGCAATACATCAGGTAAATATGGACTCCAAATAGATGTTAAGTAGTAGGATGTATGTATGTAATTATGGCTTGTACTTTAAGTTTTAAACCACATTTATATGGAAGCCCAATGCTCACTGTCAGAAGGGTTTTTAACCAGAAACAAATGTATAATTACTACAGCTATGAAAGTTTCAATTGGTGTTTTAAAACTCTTTATTACATTTAGAAATAGTGACTTTTTAAAAACTTAGTTTATTCTTAAAGGTTGATAGTTTTGAAGTGTGGGGCTTTCAAAAGATGTGAAGCCCAAGTACATTTTGCAGGATTGGGGCCTTAATTTTTAAAGGTTAAACAGTTTAGTTTAATGCATCAAGTTTCCTGGGCCAAAAATTTGACCTAATTTACAATTGTTATGAGTACAAGTAGAAGAAGTAAGTCCTCCAAATGTTAAATATATAGGTTTTCTGACTTTTATAAAAATTTATTGCTTCACTGAAATCGCCCCGTTCCCCCCCCCCCCCCCCTCCAAAAAAAACAACAACCAACCAACCCTCTTCCTCTCTGCACCATTGTGTGTCTTACAAAATCATATCTTGATAATACTTTGGGCTTAGTGAGCTATGCCTCATAACTCTATTTTTTTTTTAATTCCCATTTTTTAAAATGGGACACTGAGTCACAGATGTTAAAGTACTTGTTCAAAGTCACATAGGAAAACAGTGAACAGACCCTAGATCTCCTGGCTCTCAGTCCTGTGCTTTAAAAAGTCCTAGCCACCTTATGCTGGTTCTGAAGTAGCAGCAAATATGCTCACAGATATGCTGAGATTAATGATATCAGTACATGCACATAGTTTAGAATTAGAGGTTACCCTGTGCAGTAGCCAAGAAAAAAGATACCAAGTATTTTTAGGATATAGAGGTGAAATATAAGTATTTATTAATATTGTAACAGTGAGCCTATAGTCCTCAGGCCTGTAAAATATTCAGCTTAGCCAAACAAGGCCTTAGGCCTGAAACAGGTTGGCATGATTAGTTGACCGGAAGATAGATAACCTTGTACTAGTAAAGTGTAAGATTACAATAAAAGATGTGTTAAGTGCTGATGTTCTGGAAACTGTGCAGCAATAGACTGAAAAATATGGTGCAATGTGCCATTTAATACTGCAAGATGCCAGATAGTAACATTTTGCAGGATTCTTTGTTAACCTCAAGTTGCTATGATACTCCATTGACATAGATGTTAATGAGAATAAGGGGAGCTAAAGGGATAGCCCTAAATTAGTGGGGTGTGGAAGTATGGATAAGGAAAAGGGGGTTGGAACCTATATGTATGAACCTTAGCAGGCATAAGCATAACTCAGAATAGAAAGGTGTTGCCTCGCCTGTGTGCTGGGAGTAGATGCATTGGGCGATGCCAAGATGACAGCCACAGATGATGATAACGATGATGATGAGGAAGATAATGATGGGCACTCTAGGATCTCCCAGTGGGAGATGTGAGCAATGCAAATCATAGGGCTAAACACTTTGCACTGTCTATCTGCTGTCATCTTTCAGTGCTGTGGGATTGTTTATCTGCTTAGTGGATTTGTTAATAAAGGGACTTGTGACAAATTGGAATTTGTTTCTCATGCGCTTGTAGGGTCTCTTATTTTAGTGATGCTGATAATATTTCTGATGCTGTAGTCCTCAGGAGACCAAACCTTTTTTGACTACTGTGGTCAAAGAGATTAATCAATATTAATTAATCAATCAATCGCCAATCCATTGATAAGGCTACAATGCATTCCTTTTTTTTAAATTAAAAACAAAGATGTTAATTTAAGATCCATGTAAAATATGGAAGGAAAATCTATGGTTGTCAAATGGAAAAGTACAAAAGCAGTAAAATAATCCCCTTGGTTGGGCTTAATAGTCAATGAGACCTTCTGCAGAGTTGTGTAGAGGTTTAAAACTGCAGGATAAGGTAGCAAAGCTCAACTGCAAATGAACTATCATGCCAAACCCAGGGAGGAGAGCAGAGCAGCATGTTAAAGGAGAACACTATAAAAACTCCCACTTCAACCAATACTATTACCCATTCCTTGGAGCTGGTTCTTCCTAGCCTGTGTTTATTTTTTCTTGTCTATCTAGGTATTAACTAAGGACCTGGAAAGGTATGCAGCGGAACTACAGGAACAAGAAGGATTACCAATTGATGAAGAACCTATAATAAATGTGCCACATATTCATGCAAGGTAAAAGATGTTTGTATTAATTCTCTATTAGGATTTGAAAGATTCATTTGCCCAGAGAGAGTAAGAAACTCTCATGGAAAATTGCCATCAAATGTTGGTCCTTTCTGTGCTGCAAGACTGAAATACACCTCTACCCCGACATAACGCTGTCCTCGGGAGCCAAAAAATCTTACTGCGTTATAGGTGAAACCGTGTTATATCGAACTTGCTTTGATCCGCGGGGGGGGGCAGCCCCCCCCCCCCCCCCCCCTCGGAGCGCTGCTTTACCGCGTTATGTCCGAATTCGTGTTATATCGGGTCGCGTTATATCGGAGTAGAGGTGTATGTGTTAAACCATGGCTGGGGTTTACTGTGTTATTACAGGGTCCCCATATATGGTAGTTTCTATAGAATAAATGAGACCTAAGAGTGTTTGTTAAGAACAATGAAAGGTGTCAAGAATCAGAGGGGTAGCCTTGTTAGTCTGGATCTGTAAAAAGCAACAGAGAGTCCTGTGGCACTTTAACACTAACAGATGTATTGGAGCATAAGCTTTCGTGGGTGAATACCCACTTCGTCAGACGCATGGGTGAAAGGTGTGTATACTATGTATTCTCTTATAGTTTGGGAATTCTGAACGTTAGAATTTGACTGGGCAGCCTTCACTTCCTCTTAGGGTAATAGGAGTTAACAGTTGTGTCATGTATTCTGGGGAGAGGTTAGATTTACAATAACATTTTAGATTTGTCATCTGTTGATAAAACCTTTCCTCTGGCTGTATCTCTGTTAGTGTTTAGTACGTACATGCATATTTGATAACACTATTTTTGTTCTTTAAGGGTAACAAGAGTTTTAAAGTTGTGCGGTAACCTTTTTATTTAGAGTGTACAACTATGACCCATTGACTCAACTGAAGAATGTTCGGGCTAATTGTTATGGGAAGTATGTTGCCCTGCGTGGCACTGTTGTGCGTGTCAGCAACATTAAACCTATATGCACCAAGATGGCCTTTATATGCAGCACATGTGGGTATATTCAGAGTTTTCCTCTGCCTGATGGAAAATATTCCCTTCCCACAAAGGTAATTTAAAATACTTTTATCTTAAAATTTTCCTCCCCTTTGCTATCTCCTGTATTTGGAAACTGTCAACACATGTGGTGTTTAGATTTTTAAAAATAGTTATAGGATTTAAAGAGGGATGAAATGGATTTAATACTTCAGCGAAGTTAGAATAAGTTAGTGATCCACAAATATCACTGTACATCCCAATGTTACTGTAAGTCTTCATCATGTGAGGTAGGCATTTTAAAAGAAAAGCTTTCTTGATTTTGGGTGCCATTTAAAATGGAAAACCAAAAGTATAGAAACTTCCACAAATTTAAAAGAATTCCTCTCTTCTGCTCTCCCAGAACCCACCCCATTTTAGAAAGGGCTATTTAGTGTTCTGACTGTATTTAGCAGTTTTATCTAGCACTAGAGCTGGCTGAAAAATGTAAATCCCTTCCTGTGAAAAATTTCAAATTTTTGAAGGGAAAAAAAAAATTGTCCCAGAATCTTAAATTTTTCCAGAAAAAATCCATTTTGGGACTACCAACACGGATTTTTTTCAGTTTGCTGGCTGCCCACCACAGGCTTTCTGGCTGGCTAGCTGCCCAGGAGGCAGTGAGCTGGGTAGCCCAGGAACTGGCCAGCTGCAGAGCCTGAGTAGCCCATGGGTGTGTCTACACTGCAAAAAAACACCTGCAGCAGCAGCGGTTCTCAGAGCCTGGGTCTACAGACTTGGGCTCAATGAACTTGTGCTGTGGTGCTAAAAATAGCCGGGTAGACGTTCATGCTTGGGCTGGAGCTCAGCCTCTGAAGCCCAGGGAGGCAGGGGTGGGTTTCAGAGCCTGAGCTCCAGTCCGTGCCAGAATGTCTGCACCACAATGCCAACCTGAGTCTGCAGACCTGGGCTCTAAGACTTGCTGCTGTGAGGTTTTGTTGTTGTTGTTGTTTTTGGTTTTGTTTTGTCTGTGAAGACATACCTCATGGAGCTGGTAAATGTGGTAGTCTGCCAGACATGCAGTCTGGGAAGCCCCAGTTCCCCAGCAGGCTGTCAAGGAACTAAGGAGCAGCAGGCAGGCAGGTTTCCAGGAAACCATGCACTTGGTTTCTGTCTAAAGTTTAGATGGAACCAACATGTTTGCCTAGAACATTTTGATTTTGTTGAATCAGCAGTTTCCAATAGAAAACTTTTGACCCACTCTCTCCAGGATTTTGTATTTCAGTTTTGTTGTTCTTCCTAGCTTGAGCTAAGATCCCACAAAATATATATACAAAATAATAATGAGGTAACTTTCTATTATTATTATTATTTATTATTTATTATTATGTGACCAAGTGAGAAGTTTTCTCCTCTGAGGGGACCTGAAAATAAAAATAACAGACACAAAAGATGCAGTATTAACGTATTTTGGTTTTTTTTTCTTCTAGTGCCTAGGAGTTAAGATCGGTTCTGGTCCGGTTCTGTTCAATATCTTCATCAATGATTTAGATAATGGCATAGAGACTACACTTATAAAGCTTGCAGATGATACCAAGCTTAACCTTCTTAACGTCTGAGGATAGGACAAGAAGCAATGGGCTTAAATTGCAGCAAGGGCGGTTTAGGTTGGACATTAGGAAAAACTTCCTAATTGTCAGAGTGGTTAAGCACTGGAATAAATTGTCTAGGGAGGTGGTGGAATCTCCATCATTGGGGATTTTTAAGAGCAGGTTGGACAAACACCTGTCAGGGATGGTCTAGATAATACTTAGTCCTGCCTTGAGTGCAGGGGACTGGACTAGATGACCTCTTGAGGTCCCTTCCAGTTCTATGATTCTAATGCTAGGTGTTTAAACAGCTGTTTGTGTGACAGTTTCCCATTAATTATACCCGTGCCAGTTGGTATTCCTAATCTAAGCTTAACTGTAGGTTTTCTTTTTATATGCTGCTAATGAGCTGCACACAGACTACTGTTTTTCAAAATCAAATGAGGCACCTTAAACTATTGTAATAAAGAGAATAATTTTCTTTGTGTCAATCCTGACCACAAATTCATACTGTTACAGTGTCCTCTGCCTGAGTGCCATGGACGATCATTCACTGCAGATAGAAGCTCTCCTTTAACAATTACGGTGGACTGGCAGTCTATTAAGTAAGCAACCTTAGAGTGTCTGTTCCTTTCACAAACAAATTTAGTTTAACAGATTTGAAAGGATATTACATTTATTAAAGCAAATGTGCATTTCTATTCATATTATCCATTGTGTAAAAAGAAGCATTGATCAAAAGAATATGCTACAAAATAATTGTTTCACCAAAGCACTATTCCATATTATATATTGTCCCTACTCAGTATAATAGGTTCATTGAAATTCTTATTATCTCAACTATGGCTTCATTGTGAACTGTTTCAGGTCATGCTGTGAACATGATCGCATCCATTCTATAAATGTGATCACATCCATTATAAATTACCTTCTGTTATGAATGAGCTGTAAGGAAAACATCACAATGGTTGGCTAGCAGGGCATTGTTACATGACACCTGTCAACAGAGAGCTGAAAGGGTTCTATTGAATTTGTGTCAAAATCTTGGTTTAAAGTTGTATTGAAAAAAATACAAGCTAAGCTGAATAGGAATGAAGTACACATACTTAAATTGTTTCCCTATTTTTCTGCTTTCTACATCTAATCAAGTAAATATACCTTAAATTGTGAGCTATCTGTGGCAGGGACTGGCTTTGTTGTCTTTTATTTGTACATGAATAGAAAAAATGGGGCCCTTAGGTATTACTGCAATAGAAATAAATAATATAAACGTCAAGTGTTCCTTCTAGTCTAAACTAATCAAAACTATTTCTGAAATGGATTTTTTACCTTTTTTTTTTTTTTTTTTAGAACGGATGTAAAGTTAAGTAGCATAGTATTTGGAAAAGCTCTTAGGCCCTATTCCAGCACAGCTGAATTTTATGCATTTGTGGATTGACTTCAATGGGACTACTCAGAGGGTGAAATCCTGGCCCCATTGAAGTGAATGGGAGTTCCACCATTGACTTCAGAGGGGCCAGGATTTCACTGTGTGTGTGTAAAATTAAGCATATGTGTAAGTCTTTGCAGAATTGGTGTCCTAATTTGTTTGCATTGTGGGTTTGGGGCTTTTTTGGTACAGTACCTCCATTGTTAGACAACTTCTGTGGTAATCTGACAGGTGGATGTTATCAGGGGGACTAAATAACTTGATATCCTGTGCCTTCCTAATATCAGTATAGTGTCTCAGAAGTAATATTTTATACTTGCTGTCACCCTGCCTTCTTTTAAAATAACATTTTAAAAGAATGTAACCTGTTTATAGTAAACTACAGCAATGTTAAGGGTCTGACTTAGACCGACGAAACACAAAAAAATGGATTATTTTACTATTATAAAAATAGACTGTGAAAATGTCACCTTGTTGCTCAGCAACAGATCTGCTCCCTATGTATAATCAGCCTACCTGTTCACTTTAGTGACTAAAATAAATTCTACCTTGTTTAGGCTCTCTCTTCTTATGCTTTACCTCTGCTGTGAAGTTGGAGATAGGATGAGACCTGTCAATCACCAGGCAAGGAGCTAGGTTTCTCCTTCAGGAACATAACACAGCTGACCCTTCAGGCTGTCTCCTAGTAGTAGTAGCCAGAGGTGGTTCCCAGATCTCCTGCTTTACCTGAAATACAGAGTATAGGAAATGCTTCAAAGGATTCAAATTTGGTTCCAAAATGATCCTTTTGCTTGTCTCAGCTGGTAATCATTGTGGGCACTTTTTCAGGGCACAGGTAGTTTGCTCCACTTTTTCCAGGAGCTGCTCTTTCTCCGTTCCAAGCAAGAAAAAGCCTCACATGCAGCTCCTCTGCAGCCTTTGCTCTAGGGAGCCACTTTTGTCTGCCTGCTCTAGCTTCCAGCCTCAGCCATACTGCTGGGACTAATAGGTGCGTTTCCTACTAGTATGCAGCACCTGGGATGCACTGCTCATTCCCAAGCTAGTGTGCTCCAAACTACCTATGAAAGGGGGCTATCTCCTACGCAGTTGCTGAGCCTGAAAGCAGACCCTAAGGGTATGTCTACACAGCAAATAAAAACCCGCAGCTGGCGTGTGCCATTTGACTCAGGCTCATGGGGCTTGGGCTGAGGGGCTGTTTCATTGCTGTGTAGACTTCTGGTCTTGGGTTGGAGCCTGAGCTCTGGGACCTTCCCACCCCTCAGGAAAAGTGCAACTGTGCTGGTGCATCTGCAGAGGTTGATAGCAACTACTGTAAGGCTTAGGGGATGTTATATGCCCTCATGGTTTACCCAGCCATGCTGTGATAAGGTTTTCCCCTTTACTGCTGCCCTCTTGAAGGAGTAAGGGGTTGGGAGCAAGTCATAATTAAGACTTATGGATTGGGGGATGGGGAGCAATGACCCCTCTGTTCTCCTCCAACAGCTGAAATTTGAGGGAGCTGGCTCCAACAGGGAGAAGGTGTAGTTTCATGTCATGGTTCCCTCCCCACTGAAATCAACAGTATTAAGGCTTCTGGGTGGTGGGCAGTGGCAGCTAATGGATTATGGTTTGGGGGTGGGCGCTAAGGCTCTGAGCAGTGTTAGGGGGTGTCTGAAAATTGTTTGTGGACTTGAGCTGATGTTCACAGGTAGGAGGAGGACCCTGTTTCAGTCTGACTTCAGGTGGTTTTGTGGTTCTAGTCAAATACTCTTATACAGCCCTAACCAGTTGCCTAGTTCACAGGCACTTTTTTGTCTTTGGAGGAGACTTAAAGATTTGTGGAATCCCATTAAAGGAAATCACTGAGGCAGGAAAGATATTACCCCATAGTAGCATGTCAGAATCACTTCAAAGGAGACCAACACTTATTCCCCCATTTCCACTGCACCCGTACCATCTCCGGTATTACAGCAGAGTGCATGCTCAGAAAAGTTCATCATGTTCCATTGCTTCTGTGCAGCAATACCATAACACAGCTAGAGGCACAAAAGGTGGAATGTCAGTATAGAGAAATGGGACTCTTGAATTTACCCGTCTTGGAGGTTTCGGTCAGAGTCCATATTTTCCAAGCTGACATTCTGTATCCAAATTTTACAGATCTGAGTATTAAAAACTTAAAAACAAGTTATTGTGAGCTGCACAATCTTAATGTTGAGACCCCCCCCCTTTTTTTCCCTTCTAAATTCCACTCTTTTTTCATTTACAAACCCTTAGAAAATTAAGTTGTACCATAGCACTGACAGATTCTTAACAGTAGCACCAGGGGGTGCTATTAATATTTCATGTAAAGAAGGGCTCAGAAGAGAAACCTTTGGTACTTACAAGTGTTACGTACACATCCTAGAGTTCATTTAGCAGGACTAAAATACAGCATAGGCAAAAAGACAATAATTAAAAGAAAACTGTCTAATTTGTTTTGAAATATCACTGTATGTTTTTAGTTTTATTTAGATGGAGGTGTATTTAATTTTGAAGGTTATAAAATTAATATCATCCATGATAGATAAAGACTGGGGGAAAAGAATATTTAAAGGATGGATATATATTTATAAATAAATGTAAATGTATTTAAAAGGGAAAGAAAATTCACTTAAGCAAGTGTAACACTCATATCTATGTTGGAAAGTATAGAAGAGTTACAGTAGCCTACAGTGCAAATTATCATTTATTATTTGTATTTTGGTAGCACCTAGAGGCTGCAATCAGGAAAAACATCAGGGCTTGTCCACACAAAGCTGTGATGGTAGGAAAACCAACATGGCTGTTTTGTAACCCAAGATTATACTTGTGACTACTACCGTAAAACTGGCAAAATTCATAAAATTATAACTATGATTTCTCTCTCTGATAATCACCTCCAAAATTCTCCCTTTAGGATGATGATTTCTTTGCTTTGTCATGGCTCTAATATGGATTTTTTTGAACGCTTGACCCAATTGCTGTAAACCCTTTTTTAAGTTAGAGGATGAAGATAAGACACAATATTAGCATTATCAGCATTTCCCTGCTCACCTCATGCAGATTACTGAAAACTGACAACATTTTTACAGTTTGAATTTACATGTAATTGGACCTCACTGAGTTGTAGAATTCACAGTTTTAATCTAGAGTTCATAAAGTTAAGGTTCTTTGGAAATACGCTTTGAAGTGTTTGTAGAAGAAAAATTGAAGTGCTTATTAAGTCTCTGGTCCTGGAAACACTTAAAACTTTTGGAATTTCCTGACTTTCTTTTAACAGCACTATTTCCAATGTTCTCAATCTGTATTTTCCCTTCCCATCAAATCAAAAATGATTGATTTGAAGCATAAATGTGAGGACTTTATATAAGAACTTAAATAGAAACACTACGGACTGGTCATTGATATGCTGTGTGTATTTTAGGGTTCAGGAACTCAGGTCAGATGATCAACGAGAAGCAGGTCGAATTCCTCGCACAATAGAATGTGAGCTGATTCAGGATCTTGTAGACAGTTGTGTCCCAGGAGATATGGTCATGATCACAGGAATTGTTAAGGTGTCAAACACGGAAGAAGGTACAGTACATCTGGTTTGAATTTTTTATCATTGCCTTCTGTATCTTGCACAATGCTAAACAAAAGCTTACTCTTTGTTCTCTAGTTGTTGATTTTTCTCTCAAAGTCACTTATTCGTTGCATTTTTTTAGAAATAAGTAAAAGGTGTAGGGGCAAGCTGTTGAACAGATAAGGCTCTGTAGTGAAAAAGAGAGAGGACAAAATACGCCAAATGGGAGGAGAGCCGTGTATACCTTAGCATCCCCTGACCTTATTTTCATAGATTCTAGGACTGGAAGGGACCTCGAGAGGTCATCGAGTCCAGTCCCCTGCCCTCATGGCAGGACCAAATACTGTCTAGACCATCCCTGATAGACATTTATCTAACCTACTCTTAAATATCTCCAGAGATGGAGATTCCACAACCTCCCTAGGCAATTTATTCCAGTGTTTAACCACCCTGACAGTTAGGAACTTTTTCCTAATGTCCAACCTAAACCTCCCTTGCTGCAGTTTAAGCCCATTGCTTCTTGTTCTATCCTTAGAGGTTAAGGTGAACAAGTTTTCTCCCTCCTCCTTATGACACCCTTTTAGATACCTGAAAACTGCTATCATGTCCCCTCTCAGTCTTCTCTTTTCCAAACTAAACAAACCCAATTCTTTCAGCCTTCCTTCATAGGTCATGTTCTCAAGACCTTTAATCATTCTTGTTGCTCTTCTCTGGACCCTCTCCAATTTCTCCACATCTTTCTTGAAATGCGGTGCCCAGAACTGGACACAATACTCCAGTTGAGGCCTAACCAGCGCAGAGTAGAGCGGAAGAATGACTTCTCGTGTCTTGCTCACAACACACCTGTTAATACATCCCAGAATCATGTTTGCTTTTTTTGCAACAGCATCACACTGTTGACTCATATTTAGCTTGTGGTCCACTATAACCCCTAGATCCCTTTCTGCCGTACTCCTTCCTAGACAGTCTCTTCCCATTCTGTATGTGTGAAACTGATTGTTCCTTCCTAAGTGGAGCACTTTGCATTTGTCTTTGTTAAACTTCATCCTGTTTACCTCAGACCATTTCTCCAATTTGTCCAGATCATTTTGAATTATGACCCTGTCCTCCAAAGCAGTTGCAATCCCTCCCAGTTTGGTATCATCTGCAAACTTAATAAGCGTACTTTCTATGCCAATATCTAAGTCGTTAATGAAGATATTGAACAGAGCCGGTCCCAAAACAGACCCCTGCGGAACCCCACTTGTTATGCCTTTCCAGCAGGATTGGGAACCATTAATAACAACTCTCTGAGTACGGTTATCCAGCCAGTTATGCACCCACCTTATAGTAGCCCCATCTAAATTGTATTTGCCTAGTTTATCGATAAGAATATCATGCGAGACCATATCAAATGCCTTACTAAAGTCTAGGTATACCACATCCACAGCTTCTCCCTTATCCACAAGACTCGTTATCCTATCAAAGAAAGCTATCAGATTGGTTTGACACGATTTGTTCTTTACAAATCCATGCTGGCTATTCCCTATCATTTTACCACCTTCCAAGTGTTTGCAGATGATTTCCTTAATTACTTGCTCCATTATATTCCCTGGCACAGAAGTTAAACTAACTGGTCTGTAGTTTCCTGGGTTTCCTGACCCTTGTGCAGTCGGCATGTCTTGTAGCAGCACTCATGCGCTGTTAAGGATGAGGAATTGTCTCAACTATCAGTACAGGCTTCTCATGTTCTAGAAAGTCAGTTGGATAGAAAGATCTTCTGTACAGTAGTAAAGGAAACAAGGTGTTGAGATGGATTCCGTTTTCCAGATTTGTTTCTAGAATAGTCTCATTGAGGTTAGCCATTTGACACTTTTTATCTTTCATTTGAAGGAGGTGGTTATCAAGCTTATTTAAAAAAAAAAAAAAAAGAAGAAATATTAAGGGAACTGCTATGGCTGCACATTCTTTCATGGCTTGGTTCTCTCTGCTTGAAGAAATCTTACAAATGCTCTTAATGGAGAATGTTACAAAGAATTGTCATAATCAGCTTGTGAACCATGTTGCTTTATGACAGATCAGTAATTTTCTGTTAAGGATACAGATAGCGTTTAATTTTTAACAACTTTTTTCTATCTTTTCTGCTACAAGTCTTGGCTCTTATTTAAAAAAATTGTTTTAAGAATAAAATAGTGTATGTGTGCAGCGTATTTGTTTAATTTTATAGTAGATCAGGCTAAAGACACTTAAAATGTAGCCAGTTCAGAGAGGCACAATGCTCTCTGTTTCTCCAAGGTTAAAATTTTGAATAGAATAAAATTGATCTTGCATTTCATTCAGGCCCTGATCCAGCAAAGCACTTGAGTATGTGCTAAACTTTAAGTAAATTAAACAACATTCCTTTCCCTTTTATAAAGCTCTGAATCTCAATGTGTCACCAGAAGCTTTTCCTGGTTTTTTATCAGGCTTTGAGGAAGCAGTTGTTCAAAATAGTTTCCACTAAATTGTTCAAGGGCTATATCTTCCAGTATTCAGGAACTGTGATCATGGGTTAGACATTTTAATTTGCTATATGTTATTACAAATATGTCCCAAGTTTTAATTAGCACATGAATTTTAATATTTCTGAATTATTTTAATCACTACCTGTGCATAACCCCAATACTTAGATGAAAACATGGCTTCCTATTTTTGACAGTCTTTGTAATCTAACAGGAGCATCTAGAAACAAGAATGACAAATGTATGTTCCTGTTGTACATTGAGGCAAACTCTGTCAGCAACGGTAAAGGACAAAAAGTCATGAATTCTGAAGATGGGACTAATCACCGAGTATGCATGGAGTTTTCACTTAAAGATCTTTATGCTGTTCAAGAGATTCAAGCTGAGGAAAATCTGTTCAAGCTAATTGTCAAGTATGTTGTCTCTTACACATTTAGCAATTTAGATATAAAAGCACCACAGCTTTTCCCTTCTTGTACTTTCAAGTGTGTGGTTCATTATTTGCTATCCTACATCTTGATCCCTCCGAAGCAGTCAATCTGGGACAAGTAACCTAAACGAAGTACACCCTTGTGTACTTGTGCCTATGTCCCTCTTTTAGTCCAAGGGTGGGAGGTGAAGTCAATCAAATATATTTGTAGTTTTAACTAGTTGAACTTACATTTGCCCCAGGATATAAATATTGTACTTCAAAAGAACACTGTTCTTAAAATAAGTACATACACATGTTCACTCCTGTGGTATCTCGTTCCTTCTGCCCTCCTTCTCTTTCCCCTATTTTTCAACTGCTACACTTTTTTTTTTTTTTTTTAAAGTTGTCCAGACCATTGCCTCAGCAGCTTCCACATCTTGCATTGTTCTGTTTATGCTCTGCCTATGGCCTCTGCAGCACTGGGGGAGGGGATATGAGAGCCAAGCTGAGGGCATGAAACAGACAATGCAGGACCATGCAGTACCATTGGAGGATTCCAGGATGCTGCAGCTAAACCTGTGGAATACAAGACCTCCTTCAAACTCCAGCACAGTTGAGCAATAGACTTATGATGATTAAAAGTAGTTCTGTTCCAGATATGAGTGGGTGCAGCAACCACAGTGTAACAGGTTCTCATTTGTGTGTGTGTACAGATTTAAGTGGAGTACTGCTCTCTTTATGATGACAAGCATGCTTCACTGTCCAAAAATTTCAAGAACTTTGATAGAGCATTTAAAAAAAAAACCTGGTTTTGTTGGGAATTAGAAAAGAAAGTGAATTTCTATGGAACTTGTTGCAGTAGAGAAACTAGTTTTGTAATTGAGATGGGACAAATGATCATAGCTAAGTGGTTTGAGCATTGTCCTGCTAAACCCAGGATTGTTAGTTCAATCCTTGAGGGGGCCATTTAGGGAACTAGGGTAAAAATCTGTCTGGGGATTGGTCCTGCCTTGAGCAGGGGGTTGGACTAGATGACCTCCAGAGGTCCCTTCCAACCCTGATATTCTATGATTTAATGGTAATAAGAGATTTTGTATTAATCACATACTAATGTCAAATGTCTTGGGTTTTTCAGCTCACTTTGTCCTACTATCTATGGCCATGAGGTAAGTAATTTTAGAATTCTGCTTTCATTCTAAATTCAAACTTCATTACAAATTTGCCTCAGTAAACTTCCAAGACCTTTTAAAGGTTGGCAAGATGGAAAAAATGATATATTTTTTAAAAA
The DNA here is from genome assembly GCA_003942145.1 of Platysternon megacephalum. Taxonomy (NCBI): domain Eukaryota; kingdom Metazoa; phylum Chordata; order Testudines; family Platysternidae; genus Platysternon; species Platysternon megacephalum. The sequence goes on along the minus strand of QXTE01000065.1, from coordinate 4,988,839 downwards.
GTTTATTTTTGGATAAACAGTTTTTCTTTTTCCTGTGTCGAAACACCCATAGAAACCCCCAAATGAGAAATAGGTAGTGCATTGGGCAATGGTCGGAGTTCAGTCCCTTGTAAGTTCTTTTCTGCAGGACACAATGTTTTCTTTCTGTGTGTCTGAATTTACTATGAAGCAATTGTTAGTAATGGTAGCTGTTGTCTAATGCTGACTAGCATTTGTATGTACCATTATAGATTGTAAAGGCAGGTTTGGCACTGGCATTGTTTGGAGGATGCCAAAAGTATGTGGATGACAAAAACAGAATTCCAGTGCGAGGAGACCCGCATCTTCTGGTGGTTGGAGATCCTGGATTGGGAAAGAGTCAAATGTTGCAAGTATGGGTTCATTTACTACTATTAAACATAGCTAATGGAGAGAGAATGGATTTTTTTCCTTTAGCTCTAAACTGGTGGTTCTCAAACTTTTTTTTTTTTCGTGGACCACTTGAAAATTGCTGAGGGTCTCAGTGGACCACTTAATGATCTTTCCAAATGTTGTCTGTACCGTTAGCTAACTATTGTAATGCGCTTTGAATAAAAGTGCTATATAAAAAAAACCACAATAATTTAACTTTTTTTGTTCTACAAATAAAAGCACACAACTTCATATTTTATTATCAGTAGTCTTACCTTTCTAATGCGATGGATGTGCTCTCTCTTCCCCACAGCGGCAGCCCCCAAGCTGGGGCTGGGAAGGGGGGGCGTNTGTCTGTACCGTTAGCTAACTATTGTAATGCGCTTTGAATAAAAGTGCTATATAAAAAAAAACACCTTAATAATTTAACTTTTTTTGTTCTACAAATAAAAGCACACAACTCATATTTTATTATCAGTAGTCTTACCTTTCTAATGCGATGGATGTGCTCTCTCTTCCCCGCAGCGGCAGCCCCCAAGCTGGGGCTGGGAAGGGGGGGGGGAGGGTCTCCCTCTCTCCTCCACCACTGCAGCACCTGAGCTGGGGCTGGGAAGGAGGGGGGGGTGGTGTCTCTCCCCCGCCACGGCAGCCCCTGAGCTGGGGAAAGTCGCCTCTTTGGCCGCTGCAGCCCTGCACGTCTCTAATTCCCTCCACCCCCTCTTCTCACCCCACTGCCCCCTCCCACCTACTCCCTATTCACCCCAAGGCCACCACCTCACCTTACATGTGCGTCTTCTCCAGGGTCCAGGCACCTAATTAGTGAAGCCATGCCTTCGCCGCCCCACTAATTAGGTGGGTGGCCCTTCATTCTCTTGTGTGCGGCCACCCAGGCGCTCACCTCAGAGGGAACTATCCGTGGACCACCTGAATGGAGCTCGCGGGCCACTGGTGGTCCATGGACCACAGCTTGAGAACCTCTGCTCTAAACCTTTGTTTAGTCTTTCACTTACACACAACCATTCGTTCAATGAGAGACTGTCTCTTTGTATATAATTTATAAAGTCTCCCTTTTAAAGTATATAATTTACTACGCCCCACATTTTTGTCCCTAGTTGTTGTGAATTCTGACTAAAATAAACGCTCACATTTTTTTCCGTTTGTCATACTCTCATTTAGACATTCACAGTTGTTAAACATCAGTAGTTCTCCAAATAATTGCACAACCCTTCTGTTCTGTGATAAATATAAAATACATCTCTCGGAAGGTTTCTCGTTTTATTTTCATTTGTCACAATGACATCAAGAAGTGCGTAAGTGGTCAGTTGAGTACAGCAGCCAGTATAACTCATGCAAATTGAATATCTGTCACTTCTGTGGCATGCTTTTATATAATGAATGAGGGCAAGGATGATCCTATGGTTGAGACACAGAACTGAGAGTTGGGAAGCCTGGATTTTATTCTTGGTTCTGCCTTTGATGTCCCGTGTGACCTTGGGAAAATCACTTGGAGATTTTCAAAGACACAAACGGCAGTTAGGCACCTAGCTCTCAGTGACCTCCAATGTTAATTGAAAATCTCTCTCTTAGTGTCTCTGTCTCCATTTCCACATCTGTAAATGGGGATTATAATACTTAGTTTGCAACAATTATTTTATTGAGTTTGAGAACACCCATGGTAAAAAGGGCTTTGAGATATTTGGACAGAAGGTCCCAGAGAATGACAAAGTATTATTGTTGTTGGAGTTACTTTTCTGAGGAATGGTCATATTCAGAATGCCCAACCTATTACGATAGCAAGGTCATGGGCTATATCTGAGACCTCCTGGTAAATCTACTGACAGTATTTTTGAGTGACACGTAGGTCCTAATGACATATTGCTTCAGTGGTTATCTAAGAGGAGTTAGTCTGATTATTGGTACATTCATTTAGAATTCTCATATTTCTAAGGTGCTTGTGCAGATATTTTAAAACGTGCATTATCGAGATCATTTCATGTTTTTCATAACATATCACTGGCAGGAAATTGCATTAAGATGGAAAAACAGTAATTGTAAGTACTATTGCCAGGAAAAAGTCATTATTTTCTGTGGGACTGATAATATGCACTTAATTTAACATACTTTCTAAAGTGTTTGACCTCGGTTACTATCTGGCATAAATCTCTCATGAGAGAGAAGAATCATGATAGAAAAGCAGAATGAAAGGAAAACAGTGTGTTGACCGAGAAATCCAGAAAACGGGTAGATAATGTGTGAATCTTTAAAATTAGAACATGTGATTGATAGAGGTAGAATTCAAAGAAGGAACTAAAGGAAAGGCAAGTATAATGGAATACACGTATCTTTGCTCCACTCTCCCTCTCCTGGTGTCCTTCTCCCTAAAAGCATCTTCTGTTGAGAGCAGTATCTTGTCACATGTACTTTATTCTATTAACAGTATTTGCAAATCACATTCTGATGGGTATGATTCTTATGTGCTCCTCTTCAGACCAAGTAGAGCTGAGTGCCCTCTACAGTAATCTTTAAATATTTCACTTCCTGGCACAAAGTTTTATGTTTAAAACGTAGGGCTGTCAATTAATCGCAGTTAACTCATGCGATTAACTAAAAAAAAATTAATCGCGATTAATCACATTGTTAAACAATAGAATACCAATTGAAATATATTAAATATTTTCATATGTTTTTCTACATTTTCAACTATATTGATTTCTATTACAACACAGAATAAAGTGTACAGTGCTCACTTTATATTATTTTTATTAGATATTTGCACTGTAAAAATGATATAGTCNCTCCTGGTGTCCTTCTCCCTAAAAGCATCTTCTGTTGAGAGCAGTATCTTGTCACATGTACTTTATTCTATTAACAGTATTTGCAAATCACATTCTGATGGGTATGATTCTTATGTGCTCCTCTTCAGACCAAGTAGAGCTGAGTGCCCTCTACAGTAATCTTTAAATATTTCACTTCCTGGCACAAAGTTTTATGTTTAAAACGTAGGGCTGTCAATTAATCGCAGTTAACTCATGCGATTAACTAAAAAAAAATTAATCGCGATTAATCACATTGTTAAACAATAGAATACCAATTGAAATATATTAAATATTTTCATATGTTTTTCTACATTTTCAACTATATTGATTTCTATTACAACACAGAATACAAAGTGTACAGTGCTCACTTTATATTATTTTTATTAGATAGTTGCACTGTAAAAATGATAAAATAAATACTTTTTCAATTCACCTCATACAAGTACTGTAGTGCAATCTCTTTATCATGAAAGTGCAATTTACAAATGTAGATTTTGTTGTTGTTGTTACATAACTGCACTCAAAAACAAAACAATGTAAAACTTTAGAGCCTACAAGTCCACTCAGTCCTACTTCTTGTTCAGCCAGTCTCTCAGAAAAACAAGTTTGTTTACATTTATAGGAGCCTGCTTCTTCTTTACAATATCACCTGAAAGTGAGAACAGGCATTTGCATGGCACTTTTGTAGCCAGCATTGCGAGTTATTTATGTGCCAGATATGCTAAACCTTCATATGCCCCTTCATGCTTCGGCCACCATTCTAGAGGATATGCTTCCATGCTGAATGATGCTTGTTAAAAAATAACGTGTTAATTAAATTTGTGACTGAAGTCCTTGGGGGAGAACTGTATGTCTTCGGCTTGTTTTACCCGCATTCTGCCATATATTTCATGTTATAGCAGTCTTGCATGATGACCCAGCACGTTTGTTTTAAGAACACTTTCATAGCAGATTTTTCAAAACGCAAAGAAGATACCAATGTGAGATTTCTAAAAATAGCTACAGCATTCGACCCAGGGTTTAAGAATCAGAAGTGCCTTCCATAATCCGAGAGGGACGAGGTGTGGAGCATGCTTTCAGAAGTCTTAAAAGAGCAACACTCAGATGCGAAAACTACAGTACCCGAACCACCAAAAAAGAAAATCAACCTTCTGCTGGTAGCATCTGACTCAGATGATGAAAATGAACGTGCATTGGTCCGCTCTGCTTTGGATTGTTATCAAGCAGAACCCATCATCTGCATGGACGCATGTCCTACGGAATGGTGGTTGAAACTGAAGGGACATATGAATCTTTAGCGCATCTGGCACGTAAATATCTTGCGACACCGGCTACAACAGTGCCATGCAAACGCCTGTTCTTACTTTCAGGTGACATTGTAAACAAGAAGCGGGCAGCATTTTCTCCTGCAAATTGTAACCAAGTTTGTTTGTCTGAGCGATTGGCTGAAGTAGGACTGAGTGGACTTATAGGCTCTAAAATTTTACATNTCACTTTCAGGTGACATTGTAAACAAGAAGCGGGCAGCATTGTCTCCTGCAAATTGTAACCGAGTTTGTTTGTCTGAGCGATTGGCTGAAGTAGGACTGAGTGGATTTATAGGCTCTAAAATTTTACATTGTTTTATTTTTCAATGCAGTTATTTTTTGTACATAATTCTACATTTTTAAGGTCGACTTTCATGATAAAGAGATTGCACTACAGTACTTGTATGAGGTGAATTGAAAATACTATTTCTTTTGTATTTTACAGTGTAAATATTTGTAATGAAAAATAAATATAAAGTGAGCACTATACACTTTGTATTCTGTGTTGTAACTGAAACCAATATATTTGAAAATGTAAAAAACATCCAAAAATATTTAAATAAATGGTATTTATTATTGTTTAACAACGCGATTAAACGCGCGATTAATTTTTTTAATCGCTTGACAGCCCTATTAAAAAGTTTTTGAATCAGTTCAATTTCTACTATTGGCAAAGCTGTGATGATGGTTTAGCATACCTAAGCCAAGTTTGTATAAATGGCTTATAAAGAAATATTTAAACTACTTGTTCCTGTTTCACCCTAAGAAGCAGTCCATTTATACACAACAAAAGATTTGTTTTCTCTTTCTTTACTAAATACTTTGATGCCATTCACAAAAAGTTGGCCTGCAGCCATTTTGAGATACGACAAGATCACACTGCAAGGTTTGTCCAGATCAGAATTTTCATGGGGAAACGCCAGTAGGAGCTGGTGCTGGTGGTTCAATAGTCAATACTTTTCTCTTAGCGTCAGTGCTGTAGAAATGTTGTTCTGGCATAACCTTCAGGAGCATTTTGCAGATTTGTGCTTCTTTTGAATAAAACAGGTGCTGGTCACTTGCCACTAAAGATTCTTTGGAAAAGAGCAGTGATGCTAACTGGAGTGCACTAGCCAAATTTAATTGGAGCCATTGCATTGTATCTTCCTTCCCACATAAAAATGAAACTTGGAGAAATTTTATGCTGTATCTTTTTCACTTTTCTCATAAACTTCTGTAGAGACCTAATGCTTCAAGGTTTAAGACAGTATCTTAACTATTGGAGACCATGAGGAGACCTCATTTGGGGGACAGATAATCCCACATCCCACTCTTTCTTCGGGGAGCACTACTTACACCTTCCTCCAAAGCATCTAGTGCTGGCCACTATCAGAGACTGGGTACTAGGCCAGACGGACCTCCAGTCTGGCAATTGCTATGTGATGTGGCTGCATTTCAGTGATGGAAAATGCTGTATTTGGGTGGGTTTTTTTTAATATCTGCTTAAGTCTGAACTGCTTTGTTTTTGAAAAATAATATCAATATAAGATTCTGTTTAATATAGGTGATCTAATTAACCCTTACAGCGCCTTAATCTAGTACATCCAAATCCATGTCATGTAGCATAGTCTCAGGGTTTACGATAACATAGCAGATAGTACTTTGACCCCAAGCATGCAACCAAAAATGATTCCCACCTTCTGCAGTTTTGGATGTATATCTCTAGGGGTACTCCGTTAATAACCATTATACTATTGACTCATGTTAAATTGAAAATAGTAAAAAAAGGTCAAACACATTAATGTTTTCCCATTTGTGGTATTTTTCTAGTATGAGTAAGTTACAATTCCACATAATATGGTTCTGTAACTTTTTTAAAATTTGTGATTGTTTTCCACAGGCAGTGTGCAATATTGCCCCTCGCGGTGTGTACGTTTGTGGCAATACCACCACCACCTCTGGCTTGACTGTGACTCTGTCTAGAGATAGTACCTCTGGGGATTTTGCTTTGGAAGCTGGTGCTCTGGTACTTGGAGATCAAGGTAACACACTAAACTGCAACTAAATTGAATGGACAAATGTTTTTAGCTAAACATTTCATTCAGATTTTCCCTCAAACTGGGGGATAGCACTGGGATATTGAGTCTAGGATTAACATATGTATGATGCTACTACTAACTACAGATCTGAGGCTAACTTTCTTTTTTAAATAAGATCTTATGCTTAAAAATAAAGTTAAGAAATTTGTGCAAATGTTCGAAATGTGATTCCTCATTCTCTGCTGGTCTCCTCCAGCTTGGCTTCCTCTTGGTGGGTCTTGAAAGCCCTGATAGACTCCATGGGTCTTTGTGGTCCCCGTTGGTGAGGCTTGGGTGACACACCCAGTTGAGATTGGGTGCCTAAAGTTAGGCTTCTAAGATTTGCAGAAAGTCCTTATTTAGGTGCTTAAGTGGCCAGATTTTCAAAATTTAAATGGGAACTACTGGGTGCTTAGCACTTTTGAAAGAGAGGCTCCTTAGTTAGGCACTTTTTTTTTTTTTTTTAAAGAATCTTGGTTCCAACTTATTTTAATGAAAGCTTAGATTCTGGAGTGCAAGTTGGCACTCATCAGAAAATAGTGCACTGCCCAGACAGCTGTTGTGAGCCAGACCAATTTGATCCCTGCCTCTAATACTTGCCCCTCCAGACTTACAAATCCACCAGTAGAGTCCCAGGGGCAGCATGGAAAGGAAGCAAGCCATACTGACAGGGCTGAGGGGAACATTGCAATGAGTGGACTTTGGATCAGGCTCAAGGTGCATAGTGGATCAATATTTGGCCAATGACCTGTGTGTTTTCTGAAACCTTTTATTCCGTGTTAATTATTTTTCCAGGTATTTGTGGAATAGATGAATTTGATAAGATGGGAAGCCAACACCAAGCTTTGCTGGAAGCCATGGAACAGCAAAGTATCAGCCTTGCTAAGGCTGGCATTGTTTGCAGCTTGCCAGCTAGGACATCTATCATTGCTGCAGCAAATCCAGTTGGGGGACATTATAACAAAGCCAAAACGGTCTCTGAGAATTTAAAGTAAGCACTTTTTGAAATGTTAATTATGTAGTTTGCAAGAGGAAGTGCTCTTTTTTTTTTTCTAAGTGAGTTTGTGAATAATGGCACTTTAGTTTCCTGGAGGATGAAAGTAGGTTTTATTATAATATTGCTTTGATTTTAGCTCTCACAGATTTATTTCTTGAGTTGTACTTGTGAAGCAGGGTAATAGGTAAAGTTGCTATAGAGTTCCATTGTGTCTGTTTTTATAAGCAATGTATTATTTTTGTCTAGAATGGGGAGTGCCTTATTGTCCAGGTTTGACTTGGTATTTATCCTGCTGGACACTCCGAATGAAGATCACGACCATTTGCTTTCTGAGCATGTGATGGCAATGCGAGCTGGAAAACAAGCAGTACACAGCAGCGCTGTAGTGACTCGCACCAACACACAGGATTCAAACACCTCCATTCTTGAAGCAGTCTCAGATAAACCATTATCAGAAAAATTAAAGGTAGAATTTTCTCGGATTTTGTTTTGCACCTCCCCACCCTGCATCTCCCATTGGAACCAGTGCAGGCTGCCTGCTGGTCTTGGATCTCAGCAGTTTCCCCTTCCACTTTCCATGTGAGGAACCAACTCCAGCTTTAAAGAGCCATGGGATATCTATAGAAAGTCCCTATGCGCCACAGGTCCTGCCAGTTGCCTGCAGTAGCAGCTCTTGTAGGGTGGATGATGGTAAACTGGGGCAAGCCTAGTCCCACAGAACCACCTTTACACCGTCCCACCCTGGTGAGGCTCAGATTTTGCTCAATTTTTTAACTTTGCTGTCAGGGATGGTGGTTCCTTCCTTCACCTACCAATGCTACTTCGTGGATTTCCTCACCTTCCTTCTCCGGTTTCTCCTTCCAGTTTCCACTCTCTACTCCCTGTCTTGTTCCTACATTCTCCTCCCCCATTTCAACCCTGGTTTCCCTCCTAAATGAAAACAAGTGTTAGTGATTAACTTCCAAATGACCATATAATTTTGTTTACCTGTCCTCACTTGTCCCACCTGCCTCCTTGTTTGGTTCTTCCCTGGTGTGTCTCTGTCTTTAGCCCTGATCCTGCAATGAACTCTGGGTGGGTGGGTACCTGTTGATGTCTGTGGGGCTCTGTGACCGGATTCCCAGGGGAGCCAGCTAAGGTCACTCAATTAGGGTGAACTGCAAAGAATGGGGCAGACAATCCCCATTCATCATATAAAAAAGTTCTACCAATCCCAAAGAATAGGACACATTACCTCCCAGGTTAATGAATATTCCAGATCTTAGCCAAATACACGCTTACAGCCAATTCTTATTAACTAAACTAAAATTTATTAAAAAAGAAAAGAGAGTATGATTAAAAGATCAATATACATACAGATATGAGTTCAATTCTTGAGGTTCAGATTCATAGCAGAGATGGTGAGCTTTGAAGTTGCAAAGAGTTCTTTTAGAATTTAGTCCATAGGTTATAGTCCATTGTCCAATATCTTATTCAGGGTGTTCCAGTTTAGGACTGGGATCTCAATCTTTATGGTTTAGGCTTCCCCTGCATGAAAGCTGAAGCAGATCTGAAATAAAAAGGATTGGGACCCAAAGGTCTCTTATACAATTCCAGGGTTTCTTTGACAGGTTGGAGTCCTTAGTTGAACAATAGGCACTCATGTGGACTTTGAAGTGGACCCATTTTCTAAACATAACTGGTAATTATCCATACAGATTAACACAAGGCAATTGCCTGTTTTTCCACCATTTGCAGATGATTTGCTTATACACTTCAAAGAGAGATTAATACAGTGATATTCTATGTTTAGAGTTCATTTAAATGTTAAGATATTCTTTTGATCTCTGAATTAACAGAATACAGCATAGACAGGGACTGTTTGATTACATTGTTGACCACTCCCAATATATATGTAAATACACAAAAACACAAACATTATCTCCCCGTATGTTTTTAAGGGTTGAATTTGAGTCATTTATTCTGCAAGATGCTTAACCCTTTCTGGTCATGCGTCACAGGCTCCATATGGGCACAGAAGTCCATTGCGTGGGATTAATTGCAGGATCAGAACTCTTCAGGGACCGTGTCTTATTATATGTTTATACAACAAGAAAAATAGAGCTCGTTCTCTTCATTTTTATTTTTTTTGCCATAAAATTATATCTGCCAGATTCTAATCTTAAACCACACCGATGATTTGATTCAGTATAGTCACCTTTTCAGTATCATTCTCATTCATTGTGAAGAGTCTTTTTGAAAGAGGACTCTTGATATTGCCCAGTTGCATTTGGCACTTTCATTTTTCTTCACTGCAGACTAGAGGTTTGTACTGTCTGGAAGAGACCAAACTAATATCATTTATAATGCACACCCAGTTGAGAACTGAGAATTGAGTTCATAGAAGAAAGACCAGTGTATAAAACCTACTGAATACTGTAATCCTGTTGTTATTTAGAGTCCATGAACATGAAAGATGTGTTTGTAATTGGCTTAGGTCGTGCCTGGAGAAAATTTTGATGCTATTCCACACCAGCTATTGAGGAAGTATGTTGGATATGCTCGGCAGTATGTTCACCCAAAGTTATCTCCAGAAGCTGCTCAGGTCCTCCAGGAGTTCTATCTTGAGCTCCGGAAACAGAACCAAGGGGTGGACAGCACACCTATCACCACAAGGCAACTGGAGTCACTGATTCGGCTTACAGAGGTACGCTTCCAGCTGTAATCCTTTTTGCTTCTGGCACCCTAAGTAGTATTTTAATATAGCTATTAACACTCCCAGGAGTTGCCAGCAATTGACTTGTGGCTCCCAGCCTGCTTCTATTCCCTCTGTTTTCTGCTGATCAGAATTGCTGTAGATCCCTGTAACCACTCCTTCACAGCACAAGGAGTGCCTAGTCCTTGCACTGATTCTTCCAGCTTCTCTTTTGAAATATCTGGATTCCAGGGTGCATTAGAGGAAACCAGAGGCAAGAGGCTCAATGTGAGGTTATAATATGAAACGTTGGGAGCCTTTGTTTTAGGCCTATGCTGTCAGGCAAGGCCAATGGAGGCAATAAGATACACACAGACAAAGAATCTTAATTTTTTTCACCCTTTATGCCATTCTGAAAGGGCTAAGTGGAAGACAGACATTTCAGCTTATTTGTTCCTAAAATCCATTAGTCTGTGCCTCATTGCCTAATACAGTCTTTCAATATGCCACAGCTCCAGCAGGGTGAGTAAATTAAAGCAGCTTTTCCATCCCAAACTGTGTCTAAGCCCATTGTAAAAGTAAAGGCAAATTGGGATGCTAGATGGGTATCCTGGTTCTTGCTTATGGACCAAAATAACATTAAACCAAATACACCTCTACCCCGATAGAACGCGACCCGATATAACACGAATTCGGATATAATGGGTAAAGCAGCGGGAAGCCCCGGGCTCTTTAAAGCACCACCCGAGCCCCGTTGCTTTACCGTGTTATATCTGAATTCGTGTGGAGCCCCGGGCCCTTTAAATCACTGCCCAAGCCTGGCTGCCTGGGGCTCCGGCAGCCGGGCTCGGGCGGTGATTTAAAGGGCCAGAGGCTCTGGCAGCTGCGGGGAGCCCCAGGCCCTTTAAGTCCCCACCTGAGCCCTGCTGCCAGACCTCCGGCGGAGATTTAAAGGGCCTGGGGCTCCCCACAGCAGTTGGAGCACTGGAATCCCCGCCGGGGCTCTGGCAGCCAGGCTCGGGCAGTGATTTAAAGGGCCAGAGGCTCCAGCCACTGCGGGGAGCCCCGGGCCCTTTAAATCCCTGCCCAAGCCCAGCTACCAGAGCTCTGGCGGTGATTTAAAGGGCCCGGGGCTCCCCGCAGCGGCTGGAGCATCGGGCCCTTTAAATCACCGCCGGGGAAGCTGGTCCAGTCCGGCACGGCATACCGGCTTTTGCCAGTACGCCGTACCGGACCGAACCCGATATAACGCGGTCTCACCTATAAGGCAGTGAGATTTTTTTGGTTCCTGAGGACCGCGTTATATCGGGGTAGAGGTGTAACTGTCAAACTCGTAAGACTAAATATTGATGACTCTTTAAATGGCTGGTCGCAAGAGGTGCATAAAACCCGAAGAGCTGTATAAGGCGCTATGGAGGGCTTCCCCAGCCTTTCCATCACAGGAAAATCTACCAGGCTGGGAACTTGCCCATCCTTCCCTAGATCCTATTCCCCATTTCTCCCCATGCTGTATCTTCCAATAGGGAGAGGAGCAGGATTCAGGGATACCCACCTGGCTTTTCAGAAGAATTTTTTTTTTAACAGTATAGAGAGGGACCTGTGTCTGCTCCTCCCAGGCCTTATCACTATTGCCACATATTTTAATGCTGTGTTCTAATAGCATTAGTCGTGCTTTGTTGTTGTGCAGCGAATGCAGTATTAAAAAGGAAATCAGCAATTTCCAGACCACAACCCACTACCATAGTTTTGAAGGTAGGAGTACTGCTACTTATTGATAGGGCTTTATCCTGCAATTATTAGTCAGAAATTCCATTGAAGAATGTGGCTATGTTTGTGAGTCCTGCAGGATCAGGTCCCAAGTATGTCCTTAGAGCTTGACACAACCATTGTGACTGAATGATGGAGACTAAGCCTTTTTTATGTGGTGGCTACCACATAACTTCAGCTTAATTGTTAATTATGTTTTTTGTTTAAGGCACGATCAAGGCTGGAATTAAGGGAAAAATCAACCAAAGAAGATGCTAAGGATGTAATTGAAATAATGAAATACAGGTGATGTACAGTGTTAAAATCAGAACAAATAGTGGTATTCATTTAAAAAAAATACTATTTTTCTTCTTTTCATACAACTAAGAGAATGCTTAGATGGTATGGTTCAGACCATTGATATTTATATACAAACTCTATTGCCAAACTGTCTATCTTTGGGTTTGGCTGAATAGGGTAGTAATGTACAACCCTGCCTTTTATGTTAATTTTATCATGTGGATCATGACCACTATGATTATAGACAACTCAAAGAATACGATCACACTGTAGTGTAGGGAAGATTCAGTCCTTTTTGCCTTTTAGAAAAGATACACCTCTAAATGTCTTTCCATTTACTCAGAGGCTGAATTCTTGCTGTGAACTGATTAAGGCCAAAGGTGATTCAGACAGACCCCTAGTGAAGGCCTCCAAACTGCTAGCTTTATTCTTAGTGGGAGGAGTTGCACAATTTGTGAGCCCCTTTGGAATCCTGAGACTTCAATGACTCATTCTTATATTTTTATATTTCAGACAGATAGCAAGACCCTGCCCAACCAATCCATTCATTTCTACCTTTACCTCCTGTTGATTCTCATTTGGTTGTGTTTTTTTAGCATGCTCGGAACTTACTCTGATGAGTTTGGGAAACTGGACTTTGAGCGTTCACAGCATGGTTCTGGGATGAGCAATAGGTCACAAGCAAAGAGATTTGTTTCTGCACTCAACAATATTGCAGAAAGAACCTACAACAATCTCTTTGCATTTCAACAGCTTCAGCAGATTGCAAAGGAGCTACAAATAAAAGTAAGTGGGGAAATCCAGATTCTCTTGAAAAAGTCATTAAAATTATCAGCTGAAAAATTAAATGAAATTAAAATCAGAAACAGCAGACAAGTGCCATATCTCTCCATTAAACAGGGATGAGCAAAACATATTGCTTCTGTTCTGAGCTCTGTTGTGGAGACATTTCCATTGTAAACTTTCTAATGTCGCTAGCCTTGCTAACTACTACGTCTTGCATCAACAAGCACTAACTTTGCTGCTATTATTAACGTTTGTCTCTGACTTTTTTTTGCCAAGGACAAGTTGGTTCCAGAATGTTTTGCTTCCTCTGGCTCCAGGACTATTTTTTGGTCTGTTTGTATAGAGCCTAGCACAATGAGGTCCATGACTGCGACCCCTGGGCACTATGATAATGCAAATAATTCTTCTTAATAATAATCCTTATGATCACTCCAAGTTATGCTCCAAAAGTTGTGCCTGCCATATTGAAAATGTTGTTCTTGTGTTTCTGTTCTGGTCTTCCTTCTGATGTCTGTATGTTTTCATTCCTGTTCCAAACTTTCCTAATGTGAAAGTGTTGCTAATCAGACGGGAAGCATATCAAAAACACATAAGGCAGCAAGTTCAACATATCCTGTGATCTTCAACTCACCTCATACACATTTGATTTTCTCTAAGTGAAAATAATTGCCAGCTAATTCTGTGTTTCACTTCATGGTGGAATACCTGAAACATCCAGTGAAAAGTGACCTTTTAAATATTTTCAAAGAAGATTTTGGTGCTTGTGAAAAGTGCTGGAAACTGAATTTCTCTATCCATAGAACTGTTATAATGTGGGCAGTGATATTATTTTTCACATAGGTCAGCCCCCTTCTAGCCAGAGGGCCCTCCTCTAGGGATGAGATAGTAGCATCAATCTCCAAGCCCTCTCTGTTGAGGCTGCTAATCAGGTTAAATGTTGTGGATACCTGTCCAATTGTGATTACCAACTCCTTTTACATGGGCCATCAATCAGTCATTTGGTGACTATTTCCACTCTAAACCAGTATCCTAGGAGTGAAAGGCTCAGAATCCTTTTTCAAAACTCACAAACATGTCACCCTTCCTCTTTTTACCTTTTTGTGAAACTAAAGAAAAATTACAATTTACTGTTTTCACTGTATGTGTAAAATGTTTTGCCACACCCTCAATTCCACCTCTTTTCATAGCATAAAGACCTAAGGTGAAATCCTGACCCCACTTGAAGTCAGTGGGAGTGTTGCCATTGATTTCAGAGGGGCTGGGATTTCTCCCTAGAGCTTTTGTGTTTATTTGGCAAAAGATTTTCATGCCTTTTTTTTTTTTTAACCCACGCTTTCTCCCCCTTTGAAACACTCTTTCTTCCAGAAAGCTCCCTCAGCAAATGAAATGTCATGAAACTTTGATTTAGGTATATTTAACTAATTTTCCATGTGGCAAAAGCAGGAGCATTTTCAATGTTGATGTTTATAAACTGTACATTTTTTTTAGAGTGAGGTGAAATAAAGCAAGGAAAGAGAGTCAACTTTTACTTAGCCTTCAAGTGATCCAAAGGTTTGTGGTGGAAGTTAAACCCTTCACACTAATTTCCTTTCTGTGATTCATTTTAAAATGTTTAAAAGAATTGCAACATACCTTGCTTTACATCAAACATAATAAATATTGTTTCTCACACTGAATAAACATATTTCACTCTTTATTTTTCTTCCAGGTATCTGATTTTGAAAGCTTTGTTGGCTCTCTAAATGACCAGGGTTATCTTTTGAAAAAAGGTCCAAGAGTTTATCAGCTTCAAACTATGTGAAGGAACCACCACAATGAAAGCAAATGTTCTTGAGGCACAGTAATCATATTTGAAATGGAATAACTGGTGGACATGGTGCAACAGGAGTCCATTACCTGCAGTCTACTTAGGATATTCCTAAATGTTATAGATGTCCGAAGCTTCTATTAGCTGAGACATGACACTCCCAGAAGAACTGCCCTTTTAAAAGCAATACTTTCAGGAATGAGTGACACTACCATATTTACTTCCAGAAGTGTTATCAGAGAAGATGATATTTTGTGCTGCCATTTCGAGGTACTGTAGTTCAAATAAGAGTTATTTGAGACGAGGATCTCCATCATCAAAGATAATAGCAAGAGGAGAATGTGTATTTACATTCATCCTATCAAAGGACAATCATAGATTTTTACTTCTAGCTCAAATAACTCATGATGCCTGGTGTTACTTTTAAAGTGAATAGAAATGTTACAGAAAGTATTTTCTCAATCAGAAATGGTAATATTGAAAAGATTTGAGAGTAACCCAGATTTTAGCAGTGTAATTAAATCAATTAAATAGCTTTAGCACTATTTTGAAATGTTTTCAAGAAATTGATAAAGTTTTCATGCTGAGGCTCCATGCAATGTGTAGTTTTAAGGAACGTGGTATTTAATTGAAAGAAATTAATTTATTTGAAATTTCACTTTTGCAGCTTACTATTTAAAGAGCTGTATACAGTACTTGAGCTTTTATTTAAAATGTTAATCTGAAAAAATCAAACTAGTTGTACATATTAATTATTATAGAAGTGAAATAGAATGTTTATATACATACTTCATTTAAAATCTATTAACTTGTTGATTTAATCCCAAATTTGTCTTTAAGTGACAAATTTCCATGCTATTAAGTAATTAAAAGCAATTTTGTCATAAATGTACATTTTGTGCATTAATTTGTATTATTCCTGATGTATGTTAAACTGACTTAAACAAGGGCATCCAACGAAAGTGAGGCAGTGTGTGTGTATATATAAGATCTGCTGCTTTGTTGCCTGGTAATCCATTTTTTCCCCAAAAGTAATTCCTCTCCCCATAATACAAATGCAAGCTGGGGAACATGTCTGAAATGTTATATATTGAGGTCACTACAAAGATGATGATGATTTTATCAGAAAGGTGAATATGAAGGCTTTCTGTTTTAAGACTTTGTTTCTGATCTTTTCCATCTTTGTTTCTGTTTTGAGGCAGATTACTTATTTAAGAGGAAGCATTGGTTTTTAAACAAATTCAATAAACTTTCCTCAAATTATATTTAAAGAAGAGTCCTGTGCCTCTGAAGTTCTGTGCCGTGAGATGAAATCCTAGAGGGTGAAAGAGAGATTTAGGATCCCCTCACCAGCAAACAGTTTAAAGCCCCAATCCTGCAAAGGGATCCAACCGAGCAGTTCCTTTACTAACATGGGAAATCAATGGAATTATTCGTAGGTGTAAGGATCTATCCATTAAGAACCCTTCTTAGGATCATGACCTAACAGCAAAAAGCCAAATGAGGGGGAACTTCAGTTATAGCTCTTCATTTAAAAAACAAAACACCAAAATGTTTTTATGACCTTTTATTTGCTTGAATCTAAAACTGGAAATCCTGATAGTTCTAATTTCGATTTATTGTGTATGACAATTCCCTAGTACTGAATAATCCTTATGCAGTATATCTACTGCATTATCTAGTTCAAGATTCGACTGAAGCCATATTTAATCTTCAGTTATCAAATACCTTAGTATTTTCTGGGTCTCTATAAGAATCTGCTAAAAAAACTGGAAAATTCTCATATCGTTTTCCATACTGTGGTGTTGTTTTTTTCCTCCTGTTTTTTAGAGAGGCTGCTTATTTCTGTAGCAGTTTCTATTGGCTTTGGTCATCTAGCTGCTAACACAAATGTACTGTAACTCTCCTGTAGCCTACCCTCCGAGTGAATTGTCCCTGCTGTAATTCAGAAACTGAGTTATCAGCGGTGGAATAGTTAATGAAGGGACAAAACAGTACCCCTGAGTTCATTAAAGGTCTGATCCAAAGCCCCCCTGACGTCAATGGAAAGTCTCCCTGACTTCAGTTCGATTTGGATTGCATTCTTGTAATTTTTCTTGAGCCCTTGTAAACAATGAAAAGGCGAGAGTGGCACTTAACATTTCAAAAAAATCTTGAAGCTACTCACCATTGCTTCAGTATCGAAGCCCTTACAGGTACCTGATCTCACACACCGCTTTGAAGAGTGAGATACTTTAAGACAAAACTATGCAACACACAGGAGATAAGAGCAGAGTCCTGATGTGTATATCAACTATTAAGGGGAAGGGCGTTTCAAAAATAGTTTGGCTGTTGCAAGCTGGTAGGATACAGCCCCTTCCTCTCCCCGCGCGCCCTGGGGCTATACCCGGGCTGGAAGCGCGGTAGAGCCCCGCAGCCCCCAGGCAGGCAGCACGCAGGCTCTTACCATGCTCCTGCGGGGGAGGAGCCGCAGGACCAAAGGCGCGTGCGTGCGCCTTTAAGGGGGGGGGGGGGGGGGGGGGGGGGGAAGAGGTGACTGCCGTAAAGCACAAAGGCAGCTGTCGCAAAAGTCGCAAACCCACCCCAACGTCTTCAGGCACACATCTGTCCGGTGAACGGAGGCTGAGGCGTGGCTGCCCCCTCCCCTGCGTCTGGCCGGGCTGAAGTGCGCCCAGCGCCCTTACGGGGGGAGGGGGTGGACGCGGACGCCGCCATGTTGGCCGCTGTCTGGCTGGGCAGGTGCTCCTGGGGGCTCCTGAAAGGCGCGAGCCGGCCCCTCGGGGGCAGTGGCGCGAGGCCGCTCGCGAGCCGTTCCCGGGCGACCGGAGGCGGCGCCTGGGGCGGAAACAGCCGCCGCGGCTTTTGCCTCGCGCTGGGGTCCTCCCCGCTGAGCGGCCTCGCGCCGCGGGCGCGCGCCTCCCCTTCCCCCTCCCCCGGCACGCGGCGGGAGCCGCAGCTGCTGCTACTGCGCGCGCTCTCCCCGGAGCGGCTCGCGAGCGGCTCCCCGCGCCCCGGCGGCCGGGGCCTGGTCAGCGCGCAGCGGCGCCCGTTCCCCGCCGGCGGGGAGAGCCCCCCGCCGAAGCGGCGCAGCGACGGTGAGGCCGGCCCGCCGGGGGCTGCGGCTCGGAGGGGCCGAGGAGCCGCCAGCGGCTACTCGGAGCTGGTACGTGCTTGTGAAGAAGACTCTGCCGGTCCCGGGGTCAACACTCCCCTCCCTCCCCGTCCCCTCCCTCCACGCAGCCGCCTCAGCCTGGCCCTGTCCCCCGAGAGCCACAGCCCCCTGCCTGGGGAAGGATCCTCCCACCGCGTCCGCCTTGCCACCGACCTGCCCCTGGCGGGTGGAAGGGTCAATGTGGCCGCGCGCCCTGTGAACGCGGCCGCGTGATGTTGTTGCTAACAGTGCACCGGAGTAACTCGTCTGGGGCCGGCTAGTAACGGTCCCTGTTGTACCGCTCTAGACAGGCCACGGCACGCGCCAGCAGGGCCTCTGCTCTTCACTCACGATAAAATCCCGCGTGAAGACGTGAGTTAAACGGAGCTTCCCCCATCTCTGCCTGCTAAGTCGCATGAAAACGACAAACTGCCCTGTCTTGATTTCACATCACATTAGTTAACTTGAGTGGAGAGCACACCCTTTTCCCTAGTGACGTCACCGCTTGCGGGTCCAGCTGTAGGGAATTCCTGAGCAGCCAGAGGTTTGCCTGATCTAAGCGAGGTTTATTCAGAATATAGCAAAATGAGATTCATACAAAAGAATCGGTTTGCATAAGGTACCTAATCGGCAGTTCTGCCAAAGCCCATCTAGACAGGTTCACTGAGGACTCAGTTACATTGACTAATGCAGGGGTCGGCAACCTTTCAGAAGCGGTCTGCCAAGTCTTCATTTATTCACTTTAATTAAAGGTTTCGCGTGCCAGTCATACATTTTAACGTTCTTAGAAGATCTCTTTCTATAAGTCTATAATATATAACTGAACTCTTGTTGTATGTAAAGTAAATAAGGTTTTTAAAATGTTTACGAAACTTCATATTAAATTAAAATGCAGAGCCCCCCGGACCGGTGGCCAGGACCCGGGCAGTGTGAGTGCCACTGAAAATCAGCTCACGTGCCGCCTTCGGCACACGTGCTATAGGTTGCCTACCCCTGGACTAATGTATTCTCTGGAAATGTAAGAGATTTCCTTCTCCCTTTCCAGTAGGCCATACTTGTTAGCCTTTTATCTCAAGTCTCCTATGCCATTTCCCCCCCCTTACTTGACTTCACACATGTTAAATTTTCCAGGTTTTTTTGGTGCACTTGGTTTATTATCTTACCAGACACCCCCAACACAGTAGGTTCCCCCTATCTTTTATGCCATGTCTGTTCTATATTCATGATAATTGTCTGTCCCGTGTTTTATATTTATGGAATAAACATTTTGGTTCCTCTCTTTCATAGTCTGTATTTACAGCTTAATCAGTTCCTTTGCAGATGCATCCATTACAGTATTTATTTTTTTGCATATATTTCAATATTGTCACAAACATTCCCCATTCGTTGGGCAGCCATTCTTTGCTCACCTGCGCTTAGTTTTGCATGCTAAGGTTGAAGCTGAAGATGTTAATATGAAACCAACTCAGTCTACCTTTAAAGATACAAAGCTTGTTTAATTCTACTAATTCATTAATATTGATTTTTATGTGATGGGGAGTTATAGTTTAAAACTAAACTGTCACAACACTTGGAGCTAATGATAGCTCAGTTTTATCAAATGCAAAATTCTAATAACGAGCATTATAAATTTTGAAATTTTTCTTTTCTAGCAAACTTACCAAGATGCATTTTGCATGTTTTAATACAAATTGTTCTTTTATTAAAAAGAAGGGGGAAAAAAAAAAAGGTTTGGTTGCTCATTGGTGGTCAAATATCAGAATAAAATGGCACGTGGTATTGGAGCTGTTCAGGCTCCCCTTCTTGTCTTGGTTATAGGTTCAGGTCTGGTCAAGAGAGGTTTGAGGCTTATTTCCCAGAATTTCAAGACATTCTGGCAATCCAGGTTTCAGTCAAATATGTATTTACCTTGAATATTCAAATCACATGCAAGGCTTGACTGATTTCTTTTTTTTAAATTTTCTTATTTTCCAGTATGAAAACCCATGGACAATCCCAAATATACTTTCTCTGGCAAGAATTGGTTTGGCTCCAGTTTTGGGTTACTTGATTGTAGAAGAAAATTTCAACATTGCATTGGGTGTTTTTGCTTTGGCTGGGATAACAGACTTGGTATGTTGCATAACAGAGTTTTGAAATGTATTTTGTTGTTTTTTTTAATTTAAAATCACACTGCATCATGTATAAACAGTTTGCTACTTCTCTTAAAATTTAAGTTAGTATTTTGAAATGAGATCAGCTAGTATACTAATTATTTTGTAGAAAGCCATGATGACAAGACAGGGCCAGATTCTGCTGCTCATTAAGGCTGCTTTGTGCTGCTCTGTTGATGCAAAACAGCCTTAAAGATTCCCTAAACAGGTAACTGAGAATCCCCCAGTGAGTTGTGTATAAACTGTATTTATGCATGCAACTGGCTGCTTGCAAATGCAGATTAAGAATTTCTGCATCCAGAAGAGGTAATCGTGTATGCAGATTAGATACGTTTCTGACAATCAGGTGCTCTGTGAATTTCCTGGAGTTAGGATGTGTTCACAAGCTTCTAGACTAGAATCTGACTAGTGAGATGGAAAGTGTGCAATACGTTATTTGTATCTTCTAACAAAGTTGACTGATAATTAGGGCTGTCGATTAATCGCAGTTAACTCATGCGCTTAACTCAAAAAAATTAATCATGATTAAAAAATTAGTCGCTATTAATCACAGTTTTAATTGCACTGTTAAACAATAGAATACCAATTGAAATTCAGTAAATATTTTGAATGCTTTTCTACATTTTCAAATATTGATTTCAATTAGAACACAGAATACAAAATGTACAGTGCTCACTTTATATTATTTTTATTACAAATATTTGCATTGTAAAAATGATAAAAAGTATTTTTCAATTCACCTCCTACAAGTACTGTAGTGCAATCTATTGTGAAAGTGCAACTTACAAATGTAGTTTTTTTTTTTTTTTTAACGTAACTGCAGTCAAAAACAAAACAATGTAAAACTTTAGAGCCTACAAGTCCACTCAGTCCTACTTTTTGTTCAGCCAATCGCTAAGACAAACAAGTTTGTTTACATTTACAGGAGATGCTGCTGCTACCTGCTTCTTATTTACAATATCACCTGAAAGTGAGAACAGGTATTCCCATGGCACTTTTGTAGCCCGCATTGCAAGGTATTTCCGTGCCAAATATGCTAAATATTCGTATGCCCCTTCATGCTTCAGCCACCATTCCAGAGGACATGCTTCCATGCTGATGATGCTCATTTAAAAAAAATACATCAATTAAATTTGTGCCTGTACTCCTTGGGGGAGAAATGTGTGTCTCCTGCTCTGTTTTACCCGCATTTTGCCATATATTTCATGTAATAGCAATCTTGGATGATGACCCAGCACATGTTCATTTTAAGAACACTTTCACTGCAAATTTGACAAAACACAAATAAGGTACTAATGTGAGATTTCTAAAGCTAGCTACAGCACTCGACCCAAGGTTTAAGAATCTGCAGTGCCTTCCAAAATCTGAGAGGGATGAGGTGTGGAGCATGCTTTCAGAAGTTTTAAAAGAGCAACAATCTGATGCGGAAACTGCAGAACCCAAACCACCAAAAAAGAAAATCAACCTTTTGCTGGTGGCATCTGACTCAGATGATGAAAATGAACATTCATCAGTCTGCACTGCTTTGGATCATTATCGAGCAGATCCCGTCATCAGCATGGACACATGTCTTCTGGCATGGTGGTTGAAGCGTGAAGGGACATAGGAATCTTTAGCGCATTTGGCACATAAATATCTTGCAATGCCAGCTACAACAGTGCCATGCGAACGCCTTTTCTCGCTTTCAGGTGACATTAAAAACAAGAAGTGGGCAGCAGTATCTCCTGCAAATGTAAATAAACTTGTTTGTCTGAGCGACTGTCTGAACAAGAAGTAGGACTGAGTGGACTTGTAGCTCTAAAGTGTTACATTTTTATTTTTGAATGCAGGTTTTTTTCTTACATAATTCTACATTTGTAAGTTCAACTTTCCTGATAAAGAAATTGCACTACAATACTTGAATTCAAAAATACTATTTCTTGTTTTTTACAGTGCAAATATTTGTAATTAAAAATAAAGTGAGCACTGTACACTTTGTATTCTGTTGTCATTTAAATCAATATATTTGAAAATGTAGAAAAACATCCAAAAATATTTAAATAAATGGCATTCTATTATTATTTAACAGCGGGATTAATTGCGATTAATATTTTTTAATCGCTTTACAGCCCTTCAGATAATACTTTATAACTTTTTAATTACCTACATTATATTCATATTGCTTATTACATATCCTGGTAACAGTAGTAGATGCTGATTTTTTTTTCTAGCTATCAAACATTCACATATTAAACTTGTATTTATAGTTGGATGGCTTTATTGCACGAAACTGGGCCAGTCAGAAATCTGCTTTGGGAAGTGCCCTTGACCCACTAGCTGATAAAATTCTTATCAGTGTCCTGTATGTCAGCCTCACTTGTGCAAGTCTTATTCCAGGTAAGAGCGTGTTAAATTCATGTATTTTTATTTTTTTCATAAGATAGTACTAAATAGTATGGAGAAGTGGACTTAATGCAGGAAGACGACACTTATGTTGTCAAGGAGGAAAACTAGTTTTAGCTTACAACAGTTTTGTCAATTGGGTTTTACTGTTGGCTATTTAAAAGAAAGTTTAAAGAACTTTATTTAAATATTAAATCATAAAATTTTAACTTTTAATTCTGTTTTGCTGTTGAGCACCTGAACAACCTCTGTCACTAGGTTCAGCTTCAGCAGTAGTTTGCTCTGTTTTTAACAAAGAATACTTTTATTGCACTTTCCACTCATAAAACTCACATTTTAAAAGAAAACATACGTCATACACAACTACATCAAACCACTGTTCTGAGACTGATATTTCTCACTTTATCGATCTCTATGCTAGACTCCAGTTTTCCAATCTGAAATGGGATGATTGGGGCCACCCTTGCCAGTTAATTCAGATTTGTCTTGGCTGCTCTGGAGTTCATGCGTACTGGCAGTTATTGAAAATAGATGAAGTTTCTGGCAGGAGGGTGTTTTTCTCTTCACAGACAACAGTGGAACCAGTTCACCTCTGCCATCTGCATGGGTCTGACTGTGCAGGAAAGGTGCTGGTTGTAGGAAGTGCTGCAGGATAATGTAATGCTCTTCTGATACCATTAGATTTTGCCACTGAATGCTAAATCATACATTTTTGCCTCCTACCCTCCCTCCTCAAATTTGCATTGCTTTTTATTTAGATGGAAAAGATGAATGGTTTGTATTTTCTTTGTGTTAATGGGGATTGCACATGTGAACATGTACTAGTGGTGTATCATGGTGGACTTTGTCTATCTACAGCTAAAAACCTGTTTAAATCAAATTTTTCAAATCCAGACAATTTCTTCTATAACTATATTTTGTTGATTTGTTTTTCAGTTCCACTGACTACTTTGATCATTTTGAGGGACATAGTGCTAATTGCTGCTGTTTTTTATGTGCGATACAAAACACTGTCCCCACCGGTAAGTGTGTGGCTTTAAAACAAATCGCGGATGAACATGAAATCAAATAGTTTTGTACTTTGAATAGATTATCTGTTAGGATGTGTATATAGCAGCGGTAGGAAGCAGCAATTACTTAACAAACATATTGGCCAAAGCTTTGTTATGCAGCTTGATGTTGATCCAAAACTTAGGGGGAAATAGTGAAGATTTACCTGACAAGAGAACAACAACATTACATATGAGACTATGAAATTTAGGAGACCATAAACGAATATTTTACAAAATGAAATCCAGCAATTCTATCAGGGCACAAAAGCAAGGTTCCATCACGTCACTAGTTATTAAGTAACCCTTTTATTGTCTCTGTTTTGCCACTTGTACTGTTATATTTCAGTTTAATGTTTACATACATTTTTAAAATGTCAGTTTGTCAAAGAGTAGATTAGTGTAACTGTTTCTCCAGTGCTGTGAGTGATTTTCTGTAGTGTGTTCTTTGTGGAGATTTGTTTCAAACACACACACTAAACATAAACAACCTTTATCTTTCTTTCACAGAGAACACTTAGTAGATATTTCAACCCCTGTTATGCCACTGCCCAGTTAAAACCAACTTTCATCAGCAAGGTAAAGGTGATCATTTTTTATAAATTACTGTTTCTTCAGCATCCAGGAGCCTTCACCATTCTGAAGCACTCTTAATTTTCTGACTGCTGTCTTCGGCAGCACTTAATACTGACGAATTCTTATATAGGGCTTTATTCCACAAAGTCCTGAGTACTCTGGGTGTGATCCAGCAAAGCACATGTTTAATTATAAGCACATAAGTTGTCCGATTAACAAAGCAAACGTGCAGCAGCTATATCTCAAAACTTGTATTTTGCCTGGTTTTCCATATATTGGCTAAGGTTATCAATAACCTCTTAAGTAATGTGTAGGACATTAGTGTGGTAAAGTTCTATTTCAGTACAGCCACAACTTATTTAATTTTTACCAGATGAACACAGCAGTTCAGCTAATCTTGGTGGCAGCTTCTTTAGCAGCTCCTGTTTTCGATTACGTAGATAGCATATATCTACAGACGTTATGGTAAGTTACATTTTTATGTTTTGTGATATCTGTAATGTAAAGAAACTAACAATTCCAATTGAATTAAAAAGTTAAATTCGTGGAACAGAAGGGTGTGCCTCAGTAAGCCTAAATTAGGTTACAGACTTGTATGGTTGAACTCTTCCAGATGACATTTTCTTTTTGGCTGAAACAGAACCAAGCAGTATATCAGTGCTTAATTTGTTATGAGAGAAATAGCTAAACACATGAGGAAGCCAGTCAAAACCCAAGGATGAAAGTTAAGAAACTAAAGTCTTCCAAATCAACATGAAGGCATTGCAGAAGGTATGCACATCCCTAAATTAAAATACATACATAAATGTGGAAAGGTCAGGAAAAATCTGATATTGTTAAATGGAAAGTTATGGCATTTATTTCCAGTTAACAGGGTTTCATTGCTAAAATTGTAGCACAAGTGATGCCAGTAGAAATGGACAAACTATGGCAGGTAAAATGAACTAGAAATTAACCAATTTGAAGAGCAAATAACTTTTAAAAAAGAAGTTCTTTAAGTATCTCTGAAATAAGATGCTTGAGGGAGTCAGTGATGTCTACTAGGTTACCAGGGAGTATAGGTGCAATCTGTGAGAAAAAGAACACAATGGTTTATTTCTATCAGTCTTTCCTGGCATAGCTGTTGTCACAGTTCAGGGCAACTGCACCTGTATTTTCCCTGCATAGGCCCTCAAGGGCACCCCCTCTAGGCTCCTAGCTCCTCAGCCATCACTTCTTTTTGGCAGAGACCCTCATGTTTTTCCAGGCTGCAAAGTTCCCTATCTATACTGTGATATTACCAGCAAGCCAGATTGACTAAACACACCAGTGTCTTTTCTTTGCTTTCTCTCTAACGGTTTACGAACAGTATAATTTCCAGCAGTTACAAGTTACCACACAGCTCTTTAGAAGCAAGCACATTTATTCTTAAGGTTAAAGCATTACAGAGAAAACCATAAAAAAACAATAATAGTTCTTATGCACATGCTAAAAGCTCACCACAAGTTACTTATCAATCTTATAGGGCCCCAGTAGGCCAAAGTCCTTTCAACCTTTCCCAGGAAGAATTGGGACTCCCCTTGTACAGTTTGCTGGATCAGAAAGGAGGCCCTGAGTCAGTTTAAACTCAGGCTGAGCATCCCAAAGTCGTTTCTTTGTCAGTTGGTCTCTGGTGAATCCAGTTTGAACTAGTATATATGAGCCTTTCTAAGTGGTGTGGTACTTCTCGGGAGGTGTTACAACCTTAGTGAATTTGCCTAATCACTCCTACTGTTCTTAGTTCCCAGAGGAGCTGTGGTTTCCCTTCCCTGTGAAATTACATACAGTCCCTGACCCACGATACATAAACTTAATATAGCAAGCTCTCCCAAAGATATTGCAGGAAATTGCCAAGTCCCTCACAGCTATTTTCAGTTATAAAGGTGAGATGCTGTCAATTTAGGATGTTTAGAAAAAAATGATGATTTAAATTGCGACAAGTGATCAGACTAGATGGTATTTGTCCATGAATTCTAAAGGAACTTACTATAAGAATGAAGTGGCTGAGCAGTTAATAGAAATACACAATCTACTATTAGTTAGAAACTATACTAAAGAACTGGTGGATCCAGTATACCTATTTTTAAAAAGGTTCTGAGGAATTAGTGACCTTTATTTCAATAACCAAGTAAATATGTTGAAAAATATACTTATTAAAAGCTGATACTATATGGAAGCAAACTGGGATAGCTTCTGTAAAGGGCATTTTTGCTCTCACATATTAGGATTCTTTAAAAGTTAACAGAATAGTGAATAAAGGAGAACTGGTAGATATAACTTACCATTATTTTTAAAAGGTCTCAAGAGTTAACTATAAAAACAAATTAGATTATACTAGTTTTTAGAATAGAGATTTGACTATTGCTTGTGTAGCCGTCATCAGAGTGCAATTGATTGAAACAGTAGCATTATGTATATTTTAAGATGTAGCAAGCAAGAATAATCATCTTGATTTTAGTTTGGGGGGCGGTTTTGGTAGCAGTTGTCATGCATATATTTTTTAAAACAAGCAAACAAGAAACCCTTGGAAGTAATCCATTTGGTCTGGGAATAGTCTTTCAGTGTCAGCCAGTTCTCAAGTTGGTGAACACTGCAGATAACACTGAGCCAGATTCGTCCTCTACTTTTCTGTCACAAGTATAACTGGATTAAAAATTTAGCCCAGTACATGATGAAGTCTATGTGAAGCAGACTATTGAACAATGAAGCTTGCTTATGTGAATACGCTTTGCTTTGTAGTGAGGTTTAGTTTTGAATATGAGATTTGTTGTTTACAATCGAAGTTAGTCATTAAAATGAGAAGGGGCAGGTGAGAATTTCCTTAATCACACTTTCTTCAACCTTTGACCTCAGTCTCTGAGACTAGCATAGGCTGTCACATAATATACACACACAGATTGTAGCAAAGAATAGGGAAACCATTTAAAATACAGCTTGGGGCATTATTCAAATAGTTAGGCACAAAGAAACTAATTTATATTAACCATTTTTCCCCCAAAGGTGCATTACAGCTTTCACAACAGCAACGTCTGCATACAGTTATTATCATTATGGTCGGAAAACAGTCCAGGTAATAAACAACAAATGAAATGTTACGGAAAGGACCATCTCATCACATCACTGTTTTCTATATTGCAAAGGACAATATAACTGGCCTATGAATAAGAACTCAGTGTTTTTCCTTAGGACAGTTGTTTCAATTCAAACCATGTCATCACAATTGGACTGATATGAAGTAAAAATGAAGTCTGATCATGTACTGTAAATGTATTGAATTTTCAATGTATTTTTGAAAGTTATAAATAAAAATATAATTGTTAAGAAAAATCACAATGTTTTTAAAGGCACTTTTAAGTCACCAGTGGCTGTCCTGCATTTTGAATCTTGTATCTCTTTTTATATTGCTTTTCAGAAGCTAAAGTTTGCACACTTCCTGCGGAATTGGACAGTATATTAAATTATAATAGTGTGCTGACGAAGCTCCCTTTTCTTCTCAGATCTAGTACGCATGGAGTTATAAAAGCAAACTGTTGTATACTGTCTCAAGACAGAATCACTTATTCGGATTTACTAAATATTATAGTTTGCTGCAAAGGAAAGCATTAAATCACTAGAGAATGATACCTTCAGAAACTTAGTGATCCTTTTTTTTTTTTTTTTTTCAAGTTTTTAAATCCTAATTGTGATATGAATAATAGTCTATACAGTATTTCATAGTTATTCTCTTCTTCAGTAAAAATACCAAGGTAACTATCTGTCCCCAGAGAGAAGGTTCTAGTGACATCAGGGCTCATGGTGTAGTGTCACAGACGTAGATAAATTGAGTTCTTAAATAGAAGCATGTTTCTAGTACTGCTAGTTGATCGTGGTTGAGAAACCAAGGTACTGAACTTCCTGTGTGAGCTATGCTGTGCTATTTTAAAAACTGCTTGGTCAGTTTGAGATCTTCTTGGAGCAGAAATATCAACGTAAATAGAACTGAGAAAAATCAAGGCATTTTAAATGCTTGTCCAAATCACTGGATTAATTAGAAACCATTAAAGCTGCATATTCTGTGCGTGATTCTCCTATATCTCTGACTGCGTTGTTCATCAGGCATTGCTATGATCTCAATTTACCACCTGTGATCAAAGAATAGAGCAAAACTATTTAAAGTTACAGAATTAAACGCCTGTTCCTTATACTCTGATAGCCACAAAAAGTATCGGACAAGAGATTTCATATTAACAGTAATGAAATCTTATTAAATACCTTGGAGCCAGATGTGTGTTTTGCATGTAGTAGCAAAGAACTGAGGTGTGAAGAGGTAAAGTAACTGAAAAATAGGTAATATATTTTGGACTATGGTGCTCTATCACCAAAAGTGAATTTATTGTAGATACATACTGATTTTGAGGGCGTGTGGTTATAGGTGTGTATATAAAACATTTTAATTTTTTCTTTTAACTTGTATAGAAATGGTTCACAGACAATGTTTAATTTTTATTCAATACCTGTCTCTTAGCTATCACCATATACAGCAGTCCAAATCTGTCTTATTTGCAACGGAAGGATAAATGTAAAGCAAATCCTATAAAATGTTTCTTCTTAATGTGCACGTTTAGTTAATTGGGAGTATTGTATTTCTTCAGCAACACAATTTTAAAATGGAGATGACAAAGTCCATTCAGGTTATTTCTTTTTTTGTTCATTACCACCATCTCAAGTATAGTGAGGTACACCTGAATATGTTGTTCCGGTAGGGAATGGCAAAATGTTGAGGCTACTGAAGGATCATGTCAGCATGCAGGTGCCTCAGCACATTTATGAATACAATGGTTACACCATGATTTGTCTTTGTATTTAGCTTATTGTACAGTTTCTTGGAGTTGTGTGTCCAAGGTATTTATATTAAATGAAGTTGTTAAACAGTGCAGAGCTGTTGGCTATTTCTAGCATGTACATTAGTTGCTCCTTCTGTCCTTACTGGTTTATTCTAGCTAAGGTACAGAAATGATACTCCACCTTACCCATGAGAACAATCATGGACTCAGCATCCCAGCTCTTTGTTGTGCAAAAATAATCACCTTGGGGCATACATCTGAAAAGTAACTGAGTTCAAATGGCTGTATTTGTCAGGATGAAAGCTGTCCTTATGGGTCCATTCTGCAAGTGAAGAGTCTTTGAACAAGTAGTGACACCCCCCCCCCCCCCCCCCCCCCCCCCCCCCCGCCCCCCCCCCCCCCCCCCCCCATAGTGGCACAGTTATTGGCTGCATTTCCACATTTCATGGTGGTGAGAAACAATTTCTTGGTTTGTTTTAAGTTCATTCTTTTCACGTGAGATTGGATTGACAGGGTAAAATAATTTAGACTCTCCCTGCAGACACGTACACCTCTACCCCGATATAATGCGACCCGATATAACACGAATTCAGATATAATGCGGTAAAGCAGTGCTCCGGAGGGGCGGGGCTGCGCACTCCGGTGGATCAAAGCAAGTTCGATATAACACGGTTTCACCTATAACACGGTAAGATTTTTTGGCTCCCGAGGACAGCGTTATATCGAGGTAGAGGTGTAGTTATTTAGGTCTTAATGCATGTTGCTGGAACAAGTAGAGCCAAAGTCAGACTAATTAACAGTTCTTTATAGGTGTGGAACAGCTTTAAAAAAAATTAAACAAAGATAATAGGAAACTTAATTTGCAGGTTTTTAAATAATTTTTTCATTTTGCCGATGATGGTAAAAATAACCATCACAACACAAATACCTTTCATCCGCAAGGATCCCAAAGGGCTTTACAGATTATATTCATACAGTACCCCTGATATGTAGTCACCTCTAGGATGAAGGGCTGTTGCTAATGAACACCTGCAATCCTGAACAACAAGCAGGGAGAGAAATACTTGATCAAGACAGCAGGATAACTCCAGTTTCTTGTGAACAGGGCCGTGGGTGCTTTAAGGCTGAGATTTTCAAAGCTGCTTAAGGGATTTGGATGCTCAATTCCTATTTAAATTAAATGAATTGGAATCCAAATCCCTTAGGCCTCTTGGAAAATCTCATCCTAAATGTCCACTGGAGTGGACAGGATATCAGTTTTAAAGAACTTATCTCAACCCCTACCCACACTAGGTTGCACTGATACTCAGTTATCTACCTCAGTATAATAATGATGGGTCCAGTCAACCTCAATATCACTATTCTACTAACTTTGCAGATCAATCCAAGGCTTTGATCATTTATCATGGTGCTAACTTGCTTGTTTCATTCTTTTGATGGGGGAATGATTGTGACCCACGTTATAATTGCAGCCATTTACTTTCATTTTGGAGACTCCATACAACATTCTTTCTATTATTTGTATTGTGATAGCACCTCGGAGCCCCAGTCACGGGCCAGAACCCCCCACTGTGCTAGGTGCTGTACAAAATGGAACAGAAAGACTGTCCCTGCCCCCAAGGAGCTTATAATATACTTTTTTTATTCATTAAATCTTCATGTCTTGTTCTTAAGTGGCTGGTGCTGCACATTTGCCATTCCCACCTAGGTCGGCTGACATTGTGGGTGTGCGGCCCCTCTCAACGGAGGACCCCAAGACCGTTCCCACCCTTCATTTTCAATCATTTGTTTTTCAATTACATTTTTCTATTGAGTTCAAACCATCTCCAACAGCAAAAATCTCAAAGTTTACACTCTTTGCCCCTGTACAAGCCTTCACTTACAGCTATGTGTGTTCTGTAGCGAGAGGAGCATGCTGTAGTGGAATAATACCATGGAAGCAAAACCAGCACGGCAGCATCTTAACACACAAAACACTGACTAGGCTATTTAAAGGTGATCTGCAAATGTTTTCTTTTTTTAAATGGGCTTGTGGTCATTGTTGTTTCTTTATAGCATATAAAGGACTGACAGGATTTTTTTTCCTTGTTGCTCTTTTTTTCTGCTTCTATGAGGGATGTAAAGTCCTGGTGAGCCCTAGTTTTGCTGGAAGACATGTTGGGAGGCTCAATGTACAGCTACACAGCAGCAGCTGTAATTCTCACTTCAGGTGTACTCTGCTAGAGTCTAATAACAACAGTGTGGCCGTGGCTCAGTCTAGTTACCCAAGTACAATCCCAACCGAGTCCCTGTTGCACCAGCCAGCTATTGTGTAGACCCAGTCCCAGGGACATGCACTAATAAGGCAGGATGGTGACACTTCCAAGAAAAGTGTTCGGGTTTTTTGTTTAAATACCTACTCATCCCCAAAGGTCCACACTTCCAATCCTGGATGCCTAAAGTCAGGCTCTTAAATCCATAGCGAGGCTCCTAAATAGGGTAGCCTGATTTTCAAAGGTGCAAGCGGATTTGTGTGTGCACAGCGTTTTTGATAAAGAGGACATTGCTATTTAGGCACCTAAATAGGGCTGTGGACTTCGAGCCAGCTTTTTTAAAGGTCTTTAAGTGCTTAATGATGCAGATAGGGGCCTACAGGGATTTTTAAAAGCTAGTGGCACCTTTAGGCACCTAAAGACCTTTTAAAAGAAAAATCTAGCCATTCCTCTTGGTAATTTCCCCACCTGTACAAGGGGGATAGTGATATGACGGATGTTTTACCAACCAGAAATTAGGGGCTTGTCGCAGGAATCACAGGACGAAATTCTATAGTCACTGTTTTGTAGGAGGTTTGATTAGATGATCACACTAGTCCCTTCTGGTTTTAAAATCTATAAACCCTTGCACCTTTGTAAAACACTGATATCTACAGCTGAAAGGCACTATATACATGCTAGGGATTATTTCTATCAGGGCTTTTCTTCTGGGTGCTTCAACATCACCTTAGATTAGTTTAGAGAAGCACTATAGCCAAGGAACGTCAGGACTATGCCTCTTCCTCCTTCCACATGAGGTTGTGCCACCCCTATCCCCCCTCACTTCATTTTAAAATCATCATCATTGGGACCTCCCGATCAGCTGCCAGAAAATAATTATACATTATAATAAAAAGAGAAACGTCACCCCGAACACAGATCTTTGGAAATGGAAAATAGAGATCTCAGAAACAGGCCAGGTGGTGTCCTGTTGTAACAAAACCAAGCATTCGGAGCCACAGCTTTCCCCAGTGTAATTTCTTTGGAATTACAACAGAGATGAAGTCAGCCCTGTGAGGAACTCATAACCAAGTGAGCAGCTGGATTCCACTTAGATGTGTTGCTATAAGATGTTTTACTGCAAAATATGTTGACAAAACTACCTGGGGCTAATTACATGGCTGCAGTTTTAAGGGATAATCAAATGCTGGGTTTTTATAAGAGATGAGGTGTGTGCCGTATTGCTCAGCGTGAGGCTTTTTACATTTCTGATACAGACACACAGACAGTACAATGGTGGTGATTAGGAAGACCCCACTTGCTAGGGACAAGACCACAAAGATGGATTTATAGCTGGGCTTTGTTGTAAACTGGGTGCATGGATTGCCCAAAATCTTCTCACTCGACGTCTGGCTCGATCCTGCTTTGTTAGAAGCAATCACGCACACCCAGTAGGTGGTGTCTGGTGAAAGTTTGTACAGAGTATACTGCCTCGCTGTGGGATAGATTTCATCAACCAGGATCTGGCTCTTCTCGCTGCCTTTGGCATGGTATGCAAGCTGATAAGTATGAACGACTGAACTGGGGGCACACCAGTGGATCTGTGCTGATGTGTCTGTCATTTCAGACACTTCTCTGAGCCTTGGTGGATCTGGAACAGTGTCTTCTCCAGACACTCCAGGACACAGACATGGGGACAACCTCTGAAGTTCAGAGCATGGCTTCTGGAGGTGGTGGCAGGGGTCGTAGTCACAAGAGACTATTATCGGTTGAGTTATGCTTTCCTTTGGTTGATCATCGTAATAGTCATCTGCATAATCCACGTGTATTACAGCATGGGTAGGATTTGGAATAGGGTTTGCCTTTGTGGGGTTTTGCGGCCATTGATCTGTCTGAGATGGACTTACTGTGCCAGGAAAAAGAGGAGAGTTTGTCCCTATTGGTCCTGTCGCTTCAGTGGAAGGGTTATTAGTAGACTGGTAGAATGTTTCCTCTTGGGGAAACAGAGCAGTGGTCGTTGTAGCATTTCTCTTCAATGGATCTGTTTTGATTGTACTCGTAGTGCTTTGCTGAGTTAAGGAGTCGCTATAAAGCTCTCCCAGAATTGTTGAAGAGGTAGCTGCTGTTCCTTCAGTAGTGGGATCGGTAGTAGATTTGGAAAAAACATCCGCACTTGTGGGATCGTTCTTCATCTGAGCTGTTTGCGTCATACTTACCATGTTTTGTGATACCAAGGAGTCACTGTAAAGTTCTTCGGCAAATAGAGTAGAGTCCATTGTTGCTGCCACAGTAGTGGAATCAATAATGGGAAAGTTGGAAGAGTCTTCTGTGAGAGGGGGAGTGTTTGATGTGGGGAATGTGGTGTTTCTCTTGGCCTGGCATTCATCATAGAGTTGTAACAGCGAAAGAGACGATGAGGATGAAGGCTTCTCTCTGTCTTCTGAGGCTGTTTTGCAAATGGTGTCGGATGCCCTGCAGGATGAAGCAAACGAGTTAGAATCGACATAACAGTTACAGGACGGTGCCATCTGCATCTATGAAATGTATCAGATAGTGAGCTGCTAATGCCAATCAGAAACCTGTTCTCTCACATTAAATCTGGGGCCAAAGCCCAGCAGAGTCTTGACTACAGTTCTGCACTTTCAGGCTGATTTTCCTCACCATATTACCAACTTGGCTGCATACGTTTTGCAAGGTGCAGCAAATATCCCCTAACTGGGAAGGCCACAGGTCTGATTCAACAAGGTGCAGTGGAAGTTGAAGGCACAACACACAAAGCATTAAGCGCCAAGGCCATGTTGAGTAATGCCTCTCCAAATCTGACAGCAGGGGGCAGTGTAGAGTGAGGTGTAGTTACTTCCAGGGTATTCTTAGTCCCAGCTGGCTCAGGAATCAGAGCTCACAATTTGACTGCAGATCTCCAGGGCACACTTAAGGCCACTGAGCTAGCTTATGTTTTATCTGTACTCGCAGTAAAGTACTAATGGGGGGAGGCAGAGAATAAATTATCAGTAGATGCCATCATTTTATAGTTCTGCTTGTGTTAACAGCACAGTGCTGCTTTCAAATATAATTAGCCCATACTTAGTTCTTGAAGGAAACTTTATTTTAGATGTCTGTCCTTTGAGGAACAGATGGCGATTCTGACTAATATTGATGGGGTTTGTATTTCAACAGGAAAACTACACCATCCATGCATAACTTGTAGCAAAAATTGAAATAGGCTCAGGATAATCTTTATGCTCACTCCTACATTCCTGTTGTGTGAGTAATATGCAGCTGACAGGTCATTTACCTTTGCAGTAGAACTCTCTCCGGATCAGAAAGTAGCCAGGAAAGTCCACAGTTGCACTCTAAAGGATTTCCATACAGGTTGATGCGGATGCTACCTGATGAGTTGATATTCCAAGGATTAAAGGAACTCAGGTTACAGCTAGGAGATGAAAATTTTGAGAATCTTTAGCAAGTATCGGCTAAGGCCCCAGGGCTGGATTGCGCTTTAATAGCCTAGTCTGTGTAAGGGGTGGTATGCAGCCTTCTCTGCTCCCTGGGGAGGCAGTAATTTGTTCCTGGCTCATAGCAGATTACTAATCCCCCCTCAGGAAAACCAAGTTCATTCTCACATATTACCCCATTTGCTCACGTATCTCCCTCACGCATCATCACATTGGCCCCAGTTTAGATTTATTCTCTGCAGCAAACTTATGTTAAAGGCATACCCAGAATGCAGTAGGAATGGCAGCCGGAAAGGAAAAGGACCCTGTACCTAGCAACTCTGCTTTGGTAAAGTTTTGTCTTATCCCTGAACCCTTGTATTTATCTTGGCTTTCACTTCATCCTACACCTATTCTCCTGCCCTATGGTGCTCCAATTCACCCTCCAGCCTCCTTTCAACCCCTTCACGCCATGTTTGGAATAGCTTCAGTTTCTGCATGCCAAGCATCCACCTTACGTTGAGCCCTGCAAATCTGCAGTTGTCCACTTTATATCCACGGACCATGTTTGCGAATCACGGATCAGATGTGGATACAAATTTTGTATCCACGCAGGGCTATATTCATTGGTACAGTGTTGTTACCAGCTGTGTAATGATATTTGATGTTTTTCTGAAAGCTCCAGTTCCTGGAGTCCAGGGAACAATTTGAGAATCTCAGCATTCATTTAAAAAAAAAAAAAAGGTAAGTTTTGAGCCCTCATAGTTTCAGAGAAAAGCTTGAAAATGTGACCTGACTGCACATGACAGGGTCAGAAACCAGAAGGCAAAGAAAAAGCACCCCACATTTATTGTTGTTTTAAAAATCTCAGGATTTTAAGCCAGTCTATGATTTTTAAGCATTATTCCTGAGTTTTGAACACTTGGGGATAGCAACATTGCTGTTGTCTCTGCAACTTCTTGTGCCTGAATTGTCCATCTTCTGTACAAGCACTGGGTGAATTCTGTACCAAAATCCAGCAGTGTAGCTGAGAGCAGAGTCTGATCTTTTCTTTGTTCACTACCACTTAGACTTGTGTTCTGTTCTCTGTTCACACATCCAGTGCCCTGTTTTTTCATTTTCTACTGCATTCATATTCCTGGCTGGTGGCTTAAAGGATTTTCCACAATATCCTCTAAATCCTTTCCTAATCAGTCCTGACTGCTCTATTTGCAATATACTTGCTATTCTGGTACATTGCCTTCACTGTTCATGTTATACCTTTGTCTACATTAACTACTTCATAACTCTGTAACCCATGGTACGTGATGCAAAATACATCCTTAGCGCTGCACCCTTCCCTGTAAAGAATCACAAAGTTGCTTTCTCCTAACATGGAACAAAAAACTCTCCAAGAAGTAATAACTACTGTCTCTCTCTGCTGCACTGCAGTTTCTACCTAGAACTCCTCCTGCCTGGCTTCCTGATGGAAGTTTAAATAAACAGTACAGACACCTGTACACCATCTAGGGTGACCAGACAGCAAGTGTGAAAAATCGGGGTGGGGGGTGGGGGTAATAGGAGCCTATATAAGAAAAATACCCAAAAATCGGGACTGTCCCTATAAAATTGTGACATCTGGTCACCATCCATAAATGGAGCACTGCTGCTATTCCGATGGAATATTGGTACTTTAAGAGATTGGTATGAGGTTCTGTTGCAACATGGGTTACAATGGACACCAGCAGTGAGGTACAGACTAGCATAGTCTAGTAGAGGGGGAGTAGACACAAGAGCCAACTGCTTCTGCTAGTGACCCGGTGTTGACTTTGGCCAAGCTCCAGCATTGCCAACTCTCATGAATTTTATCATGAGTCTCGCAGTATTTGGCGTTTCTCACCCCTGTGGTTGCAGAAAAACCACGTGAAAACATGACCCGAATTGAATCCCAAAAGCTCAAAAACCAGAAGGCAAAGCAAAAGACACCCTCCCCCACACATTTATTGTTTTTTAAAGCAATCCCCTGATTGTTAAGCCAATCTCCTGATTTTGGAGAGCCCAGCTCATGATTTTTGAAGGCGTGTGGTTGGCAAGGCAGAAGTCACTTGAAATCAATGGGACTTAAGGACTGCAGAATTTGCCCCAGTATGCTTCAGTCTCCCCAGCTAATGGCGCTAATGATACTTCCCTGTAGCACAGGGATGATGAGAGGGTTAGTTAGTTACATCTGCAAGGTGCACTGAACAGGTAACTTATGGTGAAAATACTTTCCCTTTCTCCCTTTCCCTAAAACATCCCATGTCCCACTGCAGTTTTCCTCGCTATTTGCTATTGCTCGAATGCCTGGCATGAGAATTTTGGATACTGATCTAGAGGATACACAAAGCGTCTCCAAGCTGCCCCTTGGGGGACCCTGCTCTTAGCTTTATGCAGTGTCACACGTTACTATTACATTCCACAGCTTCCTCTCTTCTTTGAGCCAGCTCCCCCTCCCCACTTGCCTTTCGCACCTATCTGCCCTGACTCCAGTGTTTAACAATTAACCGTCATTATTTTAATTAAATCTTCTTAGGAAAGCTAAGGGTGTAACATGGTGTTTCCCTTCTCCACCATCCATTACAGAGAGAAGCTGCCAGAGCTCCAACATGACAGCAGTTAGTCAACCCTCCTTATCCCGGTCTGCTGACTCGAATCTCCTATCCAAACTGCGTTTGCTTATGTCATCCAAACCTTTCATTTCCATTCCGGTCTCGACAATCCCCTTTCCCAGGTACGTTAATCCTCCTGTTTTAGTCTTTGCAGTCAGTGAGTTCTGTAGGCAGGTATTTATTATTATCATTTATTATTTGTAAAAAGAACAGGAGTACTTGTGGCACCTTAGAGACTAACAAATTTATTTGAGCATAAGCTTTCGTGGGCTACAGTCCACTGTAGCCCACGAAAGCTTATGCTCAAATAAATTTCTTAGTCTCTAAGGTGTCACAAGTACTCCTGTTCTTTTTGCTGATACAGACTAACACGGCTGCTACTCTGAAACCATTTATTATTTATGTGACTGTAATGCGTAAGAGTCCCAGTTGTAGACTAGGCCCCCATTGTGCTAGGCACTGTACACATACAGACCAAAAAGAGGGTCCCTGCCGCAAAGAGCTTGCAATCTAAGGGTATGTCTACACTACCTGCCGGATCTGCGGGCAGCGATCGATCCAGCAGGGGTCGATTTATCGCATCTAGTCTAGACGCAATAAATCGACCCCCGAGCGCTCTCCCGTCGACTCCTGTACTCCACTGCCGCAAGAGGCACAGGCAGAGTTGACGGGGGAGTGGCAGCAGTCGACTCACCGCGGTGAAGACACCACGGTAAGTCGATCTAAGTACGTCGACTTCAGCTACGTTATTCACGTAGCTGAAGTTGCGTAACTTAGATCGATCCCCCCCGCCCCAGTGTAGACCAGGCCTAAGTAGATATTTCAAGTTCCTGGTTTGAGCATGTCTCACTTATTGTTCCCATTTCTCTACCTAGGGTCTACCCAGTAGAATTACTTAGGTCTGGTCTACACTAACAAGGTAAATCGATCAAAGTTACGCTAGTTAAATTATGTAAGATATGTAACTTAAGTCGATGTAGCTTAGATCGACTTACAGCGGTGTCTACACTGCGCTATGTGACAGGAGACACTCTCCTGCCGACTTATCTTCCGCTTCTTGGGGAGGTGGAGTACTGAAGTCGACGGGAGAGCGTTCTCCCATTGACTTATCGCGTCTTCACCAGACCCGCTAAATCGACGGCCACGGCATCGATCACAGCAGCGCCAATTTAGCCCACAATGCAGACAAGCCCATTCTCTCAAACTTTGAAATCATTAAGTCAATGGAGCTGCACCAATTTACACTAGCAGGGGATTTCGCTCCATAAATCTCCAGTCCATCAGCCTTATAACGTCTGCTGAGCGCACTTAGGCCTGGTCGAGGCTAAATACTCCAAAGGCGAGGGAATCGGGGGCATTGGGTTTTCCACAACCCAGGTGTGATTAAGCTGCAGGGTCATGAATACTTTGGGCCAGATTCTCAGTTCCATTCCTGCATCTCCGCTGAAGTCAGTGTAGGTGAGAGGGAATTCTGGCCTTTCGAGTTCAGTGAAACAGACTGTTCTAAGTCACCAGTCTGCCCAGGAAAGGAAGCTGTACAGAAAGAGCCGCACACTGACAGGTGCCAACAACTGCACCAGGCTCAGGAGCATCATTAAGGCAGCTTCAGGCAGTTTCTCCATCACGATGTGAGTTTGGCCCATGGGGCCAGATTCTCTGCTATTCCCAGTATCCACTGGTGCAGCAAGGCTGGGAGCTTGTGAAGAAGTCAGTCGTGTCTCTGATTCTCGGGACAGTTCTAGGACAGCGCTGGTGAAGTTTAGAGCAACTTCATGGCTGCTCTAGTCTGCACAGCTGACTATGGCCCTCTCTGCCAGCCAGAGATCTCCAGAGTGCAGTGTACTCCAGCCACGCCTCTCTAACAGGTGCCCGGCATGCCCTCTATACTAAAGGCTGCAGGGCGAGTAGCATAGGAGCCAGCTATGCAGCTTCCTGCTATAGGGGAACTCTCCCCAACAATGGAGAGATCTGCCATCTTTCTGGCATCTTTGCACCAGCTGGAGCAGGGAAGAGACTCTGGCGCACAGCCTGGGAAATCCTAGCTCTGCTGTGCCAACAAGGCCTTGCACGAATTCCATGTGAATTGAAATGGCACCTCCCCCATGCACTAAAGACCTTCCTATTCGGATGACTCCAGGGGCACGATGGGGGCAGTGAGGGGACCCAGCTGTCACTAGACACTTTCAGCAGACAGCGGCATTTTAACACATGGGTGAGCAAAGAAAACACCTACTTCTGGAAGGTGAGAAAGGTCAGGTGAGGAGCATCGTCAAATAGCTCCGTCCTCACCCCGCTCAGCGCACGGGAGTCCTGGCAATTCAGTTCTCTCAGCCTGGGCAGTGACTTGAATAGATCTGTATCGAAGCTCCTCAGCTGGGCCATTCTTTCAAGGTGGAGCGACCTAAGGCTGACCAAGTCCTGGGCCCACTCCTGCTGAACTGAAGCAGAGAAGACCCGGGTGACTGGTATGTGAGCAGAGCACTGTGCTGGATTTAGGACTGGCCAGTAAGCAGACTGCAGTGCATTGAGTTTTACTGACAAACTGATGCACCTGCTGGTTATAGAAAATGCGAAATAACATGAAATAAAACAAAAAACTCACCCTGCAGCGGCGGCTCCTGGGGGGGCTGGGCCTTGCTCCCTGCTCCGGGTGTTGCAACCTGGCGCACACGGTCACGGTGCTGCTCAGGTGTGGCCTGGCTGCCCTTCTGTCATGATGGGGGGCAGCTGGGCCAAAACTGAATAGCGCTGTGACCTGGGTACCAGGTCATGATACCCAGAGTGAAGAGCTGGGCCCAGCCCCGGGGCACAGAAGCTGTCGCTGCGTGGTGAGTACTGGGTGAGCTCCAACCCCCAAGGTCCTCTCAGCTCCTGAGGGCAGGACCCACCCGCCCCCAGCATGGATAAATCAAACTAACGTGAAATTCACAAAAAGTAAAATGAAAAATTATTAAAAAAAATAAGAATTTCCCAGGGCTTTAGTTATTTCCCCAGCGGTTTAGCAGCACACGTGTAAGGCAAAGCGCCCTCACGCAGTGCAGAGTGCTGGATTCATTAGTGACTGGGCTGGAACCTCTGCTAGGGAATCCCCAGATTTGGCTGTATGAGAACAGCAGGTTTATAGTCCCCCTTTACACGTCCACAGCTACTTTCCTTTGTCTTGCTCAAAGGATTTGAGCAATTATCCATTCACTGAACCTCACCAGGTCGGAATTATTTTACCCATTTGATTGGATGAAATGTTACAGGAGCCCAGGAGGGAGAGGGAGGACAGACTGTCGTAGAGAGGAGGGATGGTCTTGCGGCTAAGGGACTAGACTGAGGAGATTGGGGTGCAGTCTGGGCTTTTCCACAGACTCTGAGTCACTGCCTCTCTGTGACTCAGCTCCCCCATTTATACAATGGGGATGATCATCCTCCCATGGTCCTATCTTGTCTATTTAGACTGTAAACTCTTTGGGGCGGGACTTGCCTCTTGCTCTGTGGATTGATAATGCCTAACACAACAAGGCCCTGGTCTTGGTGGAGGCCTCTCTGTGCTGTGCCAAAAATAAGAGGAGAAAGTGAAGGGATTAGGCAGGGTTTAGCTGCGAGGGACGGGGGAGAAAGGAAAGGCAGATGTTAGGCCACTGAAGAACAAGAGGAGGGCTTTGGGAAGACTCGGGATAGGAAAAGAGGAGGAAAGGGAGAAGTTAAAGATAGCCCAAGGCTGAGAGCTGGATAATCGGAGAGGATAGTGGATGGGGATAGAGGGATTACGAGGACAGATGAGAAATTCTGTTGTGGTCAGGTGTAGTTACTCGGCTTGTGCTAATAGCTATTTCTCCACCTTCCCCTCTGAAGTCTTGTCTACAAAAGAGAATTCCCACCACTGCTTATTGTAACCGACTGGTGGGTGTGTTTTAGAGCTTCCTCCGCTGTGCCTGATCCGTAGAGGATACGAGTCTGTTACAGCCCCAGCTAGTGACTTTTACCTCAAGCTGTCACAGCTCCTGCCGACAGCTCCGTAGGTCCCCAGTTCTACTGCTGGTGGCTGTGACACTAACAGGGGTTTCACTTCATCGGGTTTGATCAGGCCCCACGTGTACCACAAAATTTTTCAAACTTACTTTTCTTGAGAAAGGTCCCACTCAGGTCAAGCACATCAATGGTGCTGCTAGCTCTGTTCCCGGTGTCTCCCTGCGACGCGTTCATGGCAAAGGCTGACGCGCTAATCCCTCCGCCATTCTCATGCCCTAGCAGAGTGGCAGACAAGTTTAGGAACTGTAGCCGTGGATAACAGGAGAAAGCCAGAGGCTGGAGTTCAGTGATGGGGTTTCCGGCCAGCGACAGCCACTTCAGGTTTGGCAGGTGGGCCGTCTGGCATGATGGCAGAGAGGACAATTTATTAGCGCTTAGGTCCAGGAACTGGAGGCTACTGAGGGCTCCGGTTCCCCACGCAACTTCTTGGATGTGGTTGTGCCTCAAGCAGAGGGCGCGCAGCTTTGGGAAGTTCGCTATCTCCATGCCACTCAGCGCAGGCAACTGGTTGGTGCTGAGGTCTAAGGCCTCCAGCCCCCCAGGCAGGCAGGCAGGGAAGGCTTGCAGGCTGCTGTTGTTCAGTTGCAAATGGGTCCATGTCTTGTTCCTCAGATCCTCACAGGTCAGGCTGGTAAGATTAACGTCGTTTTCCCAGGGGTCTTGCTGGGCCAACTGGAAAAGAGCTGTGAAATCCCCCAATGCAGCTGGAGCTGCTCTGTCGGTCAGGCCGGCCGCCGCCTCCCACGCCAGCAGAGAAAGAGCGAGCAGGAGGGAAAACATTCTTTTGCTTTTCAGGGAGGGGGAAACAAACAGCAATATAGAGAAGTAAATTAAAGCCCTTTGGGGCTGCCACGAGCTATGTGAAAACAAAACACCAATAAATGTTTTGCTGGTGCCTGCAGATGGTGGAGGTGATAATTAGAGTCTCTGCTGTAATTAAACTGCCATAAAGACGAGGCATTTGGGAAGGAAATCTCATCTGAGCATATTTAAAGGTGCATAAAACCTTTCATCCCAAAGGCAACCAACATGTGTCCCAAACTGTATCTGTTATTATTTATTAGTTGTATTATCTTTCTAGCACCTAGGAGCCCCACTCACGGACCAGGAACCCCTCGCGCTAGGCGCTGTACAAACACACATGCAGCATTATCATCTCTGCCTAGCTATATACTCAGAACTGAAGGTCTGAGGGGAGAG
The DNA here is from genome assembly GCA_003942145.1 of Platysternon megacephalum. NCBI lineage: Eukaryota > Metazoa > Chordata > Testudines > Platysternidae > Platysternon > Platysternon megacephalum. The sequence continues at coordinate 4,946,295 of QXTE01000065.1, read as the reverse complement.
CAGCAGCCAACTTAGAGCTGGTCTACAAACGAAAGTTAGGTTGACCCATCTACGTACTTAAGCCAACCCAAGTCCCTAGTGTTGACAGTTTTTGGTCAATGGAAGAATTCTTCCGTCGACCTAGCTACCTCCTCTCGGAGAGGTGGATTTGCTACAGCAATGGGAGAACCCCTTGCATTGCTGTAGTAAGCGTCTACACTTCAGCCATAGCGCTTTCTAGTGCAGACTTCAGCCATAGCGCTTTCTAGTGAGGCAGTAAACTCTTTGGGTCAGGGACCCTCTTTTGGTTCTGTGTTTGTACAGCACCTAACACAATGGGTTCCCGGGCCGTGACCAGGATGCCTAGGTGCTACCACAATACAAATAAATAAAAACAATACATATACAGCAAGTGCATGAGGGGATAATTTTGGTCAAAGAGAATGGGCAAACGTCTCCTCTTATGTGAAGTTCAATAGGCTCTTTAATCGCCATACAGAGCAGACAGGAGCTTGCCTCTAAAGGTCCAAAAGTCAATTGCGTGATAATCATGTTTTCCACCTTGCCATGGGCTTGTTCTCTCATGACGTGGTGCACTGACAGTGGGGAGCCAGGGCTTGGAAGGTCAGGCGTGCCCACGGCAAGGTGGCTCCTACAAAGTGGCCTGCAGAATGCAAGTGTCGGAATCTTATGGGTTCTAAGAGAATGATCTTGGAGATTTTCAAGAGCCCCCAGGGGATTTAGGAGCACAAGGCCCATTGACTTTCCTTTCACTGGGGCTTGTGGGGAAAAGCAGCTGGGTTCCATTGAAAGTCAGGCTCCTTTGGCAAGGTCTACACTAGGAGTGCTTTGATGGTATAACAATACCAGTATACTGTACTGGTGCTAGTGTTACTCCCGGGGGGATTCTGTGCCAAAAAATTATCTGTGCACAATATTTTAAAAGTCTGCATATTTTGTCAAAATAACACAATATAATCACTCCGGTTTCAATTATTTTGATAATTAATTTCAAAAGACATAAAAGATGAGGCATTATGTACTTTCAAGTATATAAAAGGTTGTTACAAGGAGGAGAGAGAAAAATTTGAAGCAATGGACTTAAATTGCAGCAAGGGCAGTTTAGGTTGGACATTAGGAAACACTTCCTATCTGTCAGGGTAGTTAAGCACTGGAATAAATTGCCTAAGGAGGTTGTGGAATCTTTGTCATTGGAGATTTTTAAGAGCAAGTTAGACAAACACCTGTCAGAGATGGTCTAGATAATACTTAGTCCTGCCATGAGTGCAGGACACTGGACTAGATGACCTCTTAAGTTCCTTCCAGTCATATGATTCTATGAAAATACCTGTCAACAGGTATGTCTGTAACCCTACAGAACAAAAAAAAAAGATTGGGGAAATGTTTTTTGACAAATAGATTCCTTACTAGGCAAATTAATATAGAACTCTGGGTAATAATTAATTTAAACTACAATACAGAAACGTATTTCCCGCACCCCTCAGACACAGTGCAAACGCTTGGGGGAGTCAGGGGTAATAGAGGAGCTGAGGAAGAGAGAAATAATTGCTGGGAAGGAGCCTGGGAGTGAACCTGGAGGGCGTTGGGTGTGGGTGGGAGAAGTATGGAACAGGTTTTTTGGAGGGAGGAGGGATTGTTAGAGAGTTGGGGAGCCTCCCCCATGCAGACCCTGGCTGACCCCTAATCTCTCCCATGGACATCTGCCCTGTCCCCATGTGTCCCTGCACCCTGCTTCCCCCATCCCCATGTGTCCCTGCACCCACACTCAGTCATCCCTCCTCCCCTGTCCCCATGCATCCCCATGTATCCCTGCACCCCCAGTCACCCCCTGCCCACTTGCACCCCCCACCTCCATCTGGCCCTGAACCCCCTTTCAGATACCCCCATTCCCATGTGGACCTGTACCTCACTGCCCCCCGGTGTCCCTGCATCCCCCACTTCCATTCAGCTCCTGCCCCAGTCTGTTCCTACCACTAGCCCTTCTGAACCCCCCCAGTCTGTGATTCCCCCAGCAGTCCCGTGTGCTCCACTTTGTCTCCCCATACCTCCTCAACTGGCCCCACAGGCAGGGTGCTATGAGGAACACAGCCTCTCCTCATCCCTATTGGCAGCTGGCTGCTACAGTGAGCTGTCTGCTCAAGTGCCACAGCAGTCCCTGGTGGGTGAAAGGTGTAACTGCAGCACCTCTCTGGCGGAATGTATTTTCTGCAGAGAAAAAAAAATCTGAAGGGAACATGAATTCTGCGCGTGTGTAGTGGCGCAGAATTCCCCCAGGAGTATAGTGTGGACACAGCTTTTACCAGCATTGCTGTGTTTGTGCCAGTATAGTCAAGTCTACACTAGGGGCTTTGGCCAGCACAGCTACATCGGTCAGGGTTCACACCTCTGCACATCCCCGATTAGCATTGCTATGTTGGCAGAGTTTTGTAGTGTAGCCGTTGCCTAAGCCACTTCAGGGCTTTTGAAAACCTGTGCTCCTAAATCCCTTGGGCACTTTTGAAACTCTCCCCTTGATCTGCTTCTAGCTCTTTGACAGTTACACCAATGGCCCTTTCCCAAGTGGTGGCAGGGGCCTTGCAGCAGGTGACTTTCCTGGTAGTAGAGAATTCAGTGTCCCGGACTCGGGGGATTTTCCAGTGTCATTGATGTATTACAGTGTATGCAGGGGTCCTCGTTGCCTTGCACCAAAGTGGCCAAAACTCAAGAGGGGACATTTCCCCCGGCAGAAAGAGGCCTGTCAGCAAGAAGCTGCTCCCTTGGTCACTCACGACTTTAGCGCACTCTGCTCCCATTCCCTCCCTGAGCTCCGGAGCTTTTTACCTGGAAAACCCCCAGCCTCTGAACTGCTTGTTCTGGACCCTGTGACCTAGGTAAGGGGGTTTGGGTATTAGTTCTCCTTTTGTGCAGCTCTGGTTGGAGCCTGCTCCTCACCCGTCCCCATCCAGACAAAGGAGAGTGCATATAAATCTCCTAACAGCCATAGCTGTGAGGGGTCCCTTAGGCAAGGCCAGGGACACGGAGAATTTCCCGCTGAGGACTTGCAGGTGGATGATCCGTAATATGCATCACACTGCCATGTGCGCAGCACCAGTGGATTCGATCCACTGCCCCTCCCCGGAGCACTCTGCATCAGAACTGTATGCAGCTCCCACCCCCACCCCCCTGCATTTCTCCTCGTGTGTGCCTGACCCTCCACAGCGAGGAGCACCCTCTGTTCAGCCGGGAGCTGGGGAGCCCGCACCTCAGAAATGCTCAGCTCCTTGCAGGATCTGGCCTGTCATTGGCATCTCCGGTTACATTTGCCTTCCCCATCCTTCTCTGTAGTGCTTGCTCTAGGTCAGAGCTGGCTGGGTGCGTGTATGCTGCAGCCTTCACCCCTCAGCCCCCACCACAGCAGCTGCCAGGCTGCTCCATGAAGTGCAGATGCCCTCCCTAAATTCCAGCTGCTGCCTCCCCAGCGCCCCCTACTGGCTGTGTACAACACAGCCTGTTCCGCTGCCCCCGCGTGCAGCCTTGGCCTGGAACAAGTGGGGAGAACTGAACAAAGTGACAGCTGCGAATGCACACGGAGCTAGCGCTCTCTGGTACCTATCCCCCCCCCCATTGCCGCCGTATCTGAGCAGCTCAGCCTTGACTATATTTATCCTCCCCACCCCCCCGGTGAGCTAGGGCAGTGCTATTATCCCCACCGTACAGATGGGGAACTGAGGCAGAGAGAGACTACGTGCTGTTTTTTGAAGGTGCCTAAAAATGCAGACAGGTGCCTCGTGGGATTTTTCCAAAGGGTGTAAGCGGCTTAGGTGCCTAACTCCCATTGGATATTTTTTAAAATCAGAGGGAGTTAGGCAACTTTGAGAATCCCACTAGGCACCCAAGTACCTTTAAAAGTCTCACCCTAAGTGACTAGCCCAAGGTCACACAGGCAGTTTGTGGCAGAGTAGGGACTTGAACCCAGGAGTCTTGGGGCTCAGGCTAGTGCCCTAACCATTAGACCATCATTCCTGCTCTGCTGGTATCTTGAAGCTGAACCCTCAGCCAAAAAATCTCATTGGCAGAGTGATTCAAACCCATTACTATATGGCACACACAGCTCAATTGTGTTCCCTTTATTGCTCTGCTAGGAATGGTTACCGTTCACTGCTGCTGCAGCCCCTGCATTGGGTCAGGCATCTTCCAGTCCCGCTTGCCTTCTGTCTGCGACGGGCATAGGGGAAATGGGGTCTTTATGTCCCCTTTATGCTCCTCATATCTGAGGCCTTGCAAGAGCCTGCTCCGCCCTCAGCTCAAGAGAGAGCAGCCTCAGAGTCCTCTGCCTCCAGTCCAGTCCCGGGGCAGCAGAAATGCCACAGGCCCTTGTGGAGCCCAGACCCAGGGGGACAGGTGGAAAATGGGCCTGTTAGAAACCCAGACATGTCAGCGCCCACAGCCAATCCCACCCACTCAGCCTCAAGAGCATGCACATACCTGTCCAGGCCTCCTGCTGGGGTCTGCGCTGCTCTGATTGCCTGGCGCTTGCTTTATACACGGAGTGACTCAGCTGCATCCGTTCTCCTCTTCCCGCAGCTAGGGGAGAGATCTGGCCTAGCCTCACTCCCCCACATGCCAGCTTCCCCACCCTCCCCAGGAGGGGAGGAGGGGACAGGCCCACTCTCCTCCCCTCTCCACACACCCAGCTCCTTCACCCTTACCAGCAAGGTGGTGGGAAGATTTCCTAACAACCCCTCCCCAGGGAGGACCAATCCCTCCCCCCAAAATCTGAGGGGGGGGGGGGGGAGAGAGGGAGAATTTCTATACTGAGCTCCTCTTCGTCCACCCACACTAGGGTGGGGGGTGTGGGTGTTGTTAAGTCTCTTCACTAAAGAGTCAAGGTGAAGAAGGGCCGATGCGGACGCTTGTCTGCTGACACCAGCCCTGAGATTTCTCAAGCAGCAGATAAAGGCGCCCCCGCCCGCTTACATTTCTCCACAGGCGCCTGGAGACTCAAAGTGCAAACCCTGCAAACAGCCACACCAGGCAAGTGGCTTTTAAGAGCAGCCTTACCTGGAAGGAGGCCCCGAGTGAATGTCGAAACCAAAGTTCTCACCTCAAGTACCATCTCCGGAGGTCTGAGGAACGGGGTGTTTCCCCACCACTGGCCAGAGAAGGGCGTAACCTGTGTTCAGCAGACTGGAGACTTAGGAGGCATTGTTCATTAATTAATTATAAAGCGTCCGTGGGCTCTAGTCCCAGCTCTGCCCTTACAGCTGAGGCAAGTCGCTTCCCCTGGGTTTCCTCCCTCAACTTTTGTCTGTCTCATCTACCTCATTTGTGAGCTACGGGACTATGTGTTTGTACAGTGCCTGGCACACTGGGGCCCTGATCTCAGGCGGGGCCTCTGGGCACTACTGTAATGCAAATAATCAGAAGGAGGAGGGAGATGATCTTATAGGAAAGCACACAGACAGCAGGGACAGGAGTCAATAGGGACTGCACCAAAGTGAAAGTGTAAACAAAAGCCCAGGACCCCAGGTGCTACTGCAAGCCAAATAATCATCAAAATGTGGTTTGTGTTCTCTTTGGAGCCTTTGCTGTCCCAGGAGAGTAACACATCTGTGCATGGCAGACCTGCACAGCCCAATGACAAGACTTTAATCCATGCACTGCTTTTCCTACAGACCTTGACAGTATGTGCACACAAGACTTATCTCGGGCCATGTCATTCACTATCTGAGTGCGGGGGGGAGGGACTTGAAAACTAGCAGAACATCCAGAGAAACAAGATACGGTCTCTTAAGGGGACTATTGGAAGCCATTGTGGTTCCCAGGAGATGTACAGATTGTTCCCTTGTAGACTATGGAGTCAGCTGGCCAAGTTCTAAGACAAGGCAAAGGGTTTGCCGACCTAGTGCCTGATCCTGCTGCCTCACCCACACAAGCAGCCCCACTGAGGTCTGGTCTACACTACAACCCCATATCAGTATAACTATGTTGCTCAGGGGTGTGAAAAATCCACACCCCCAAGCAACGTTGTTATACCGACCAAATGCCCCGTGTAGATGGTGCTATGTTGACAGGAGAGCGTCGACGTAGCTACTGCCTCTCGGGGAGGTGGATTAACGATGCTGATGGGAAAGCTACAGCTTCATGTAGACTTGCCCTCAGTTCTGAGGGACTGCTCACCTGACTGTGTAGCCTGGGCTCCTGCTAACGACACGGTAGGATACCCTCTGTGCCTTCAGCTGTTTTGTACCTGCCCCCGTTAGTTGATTCAGTTACCACTTAAAGTGGGATTAGCCAAAGTGCTCATTCTGGGAGCTGAATTAGACCAGTGCTTAGAGCTTATGAAAGCTCCATCCTCAAAGCGTTAAATGCTACTTTTCTTTGGACTTCCCTCATCTCCAGACATCCTAGAGAGAGGGAGATGCACTCTCTTTGCCTTGAGCCGGGAAGTACTGCTGAAGCATTTGCTACTGGGAGATTGGTATTTATGGGCAATGTATCTTCATGAGAAAATGGACTAATCACTTCACACTCTTAAAAGGCTGCCCAACTAAACTCTGCCCTCACTTTTCACTCAGTCAGCCCCACTGATTTCACCCCAGGAGTTAAACCAGGCAGCCTTTGGAGAGTTGAGAAAACAGCACGGTAACTAGCAACGGGGCCATTCAGTTCAACCGGGGTGGAAAACACCACCTAATCTTGCCCTTTACGGGCCTGATCTTGGAAAGTGCTGAGCACTCGTAACTCCTGCCAACGTCAGTGGGTGTTGCAAGGTGCTCAGCACCTTACCTGGGCCCAATTCGGAAAGACATTGAGCATGTCCTGTAAGGTGCTGAGTGCTTTTGCAGGATCAGGCTCTGCCTTTGTTCTTCCTCAATATTCTCCCCAGCTGTTGTCTGGATTTTGGATGGTCAGCTCTCCAGGGAACAGACTGTGCCTTCCCACAGGTTAGTACAGTGCCTAGCACAATGGAGACCTGATCTGACCAGTAATAACTAGCTACAGTCATACTGATGACGGCTCCTATGGGTAGATAGTGTTGCCATCACCCTATTTTGAATCAGACACACATTGCAATCTGCTGTAAACAGGCTGTAAGCGCCGCTGTGTGTCAGTTTCATCCACCTACTTTCACACATCACCAGCCTCCACTGTTTCTTTAACTTATTTATTTTCTCCTCTCTCCAACTCTACCAAGGCTTCTAGCGACAAGGCAAAGGGAATGCCCAGGATATCAGTTTGGGCATGTGTTTTGATCAGGCCATTTTGCACAGACTGTGTATGTGGTTGGGTTTTGAAATCTAAAACAGATCCCACCTCTGCCTCTCCCTTGATCTGAGTCAAAGCCTCTGACTGTCTGAGCTGGAATGTTAAGGATGAGGCCTGCATTCCTTAATGACACAGTGAGATAAGCCGAAGCTAGGAGGGAGCAATAGAAAGAGGAGCTGGTACCAGGTTGTAAAGGCTCCAGAGATGAGTGTTTCCCCACCAGGAAGGCAAAGAATTTTTAAAACGAGTCTAACAATGGAAGTATCCAAAAAAACAGAGAATTACATCAAAAGCCAATAAAAGAAGAAACATTTTTGGATAGGCCAATCAAACCCCAGAGTGAGCACAAGTTAATTCTTCTCCTACAAGGAATATAAAAGCAAGAACACCGTTATTTAGCCTGTGGTCTAAACAAGCCAGGAGTGTTTATGGTCTAAACATGCCTATGGTCTGTGCACTGCATGCTATTTGCTGTACACATACATTATAGGCCAGGACCCCATTTGCAAATCAGTGGTAAATCTCTTTCGTGGAATTCCTTGGGAGTTGGAGCAGGCCCCAGCTATGCAAGACCTGTGTAATGTTTTACACTGATCTGATTTTGCTTTGACATACAGAATAGGGTGGCAACAATGGACTATTATTTAGAGCCAGAGTACTAATTCCATAATGAATTTTGTTTTCATCTAGACAATACATCTGTCTCCATTCTGTCTCTGAATGCAAAATCTTATTTCCCTGGAGTTTCTCTTTAAATTCAGGGTAGGGACTTTGTAGGCACTTTTGGTGCAATGTAAATAACTCATCTAGCTAGAAGGGTTTGATCCTGCAACCATTACTCACTTGAGTAAACCAGCTGGTATCTGCAAGCAAACACTGACTTCAGCGGAGGGTTTTGCATGAGTAAGGCAAGCAGGCTGTGGCACACAGTAACTGAAATGCCAAGTCACACAAAGGGCTGGTTCGTGGGGTCTAGCAAAGCAGCTCTTAGCACAGCGTGGGTGGCAGTGCAAAAGGCGGCTTTGAGCTGCAGTTGGCCCAATCCTGGGGCTGCTCATGGGGTGAGAGTTAAAGCAGGCCAAACTCATGCTAGCTGCCAATAGCTGTTACAACGGCTTGAAAGACTTGGTCATGATCGGGGCACTGGAATGGGGGGGGCCAAGGGGCCATGCCCCCCACTTTTTACTGGCCATAAGGACGTGCGACAGGGGGAGAGGTGGAGAAGAGCGAGCAGGGAGCGAGGAAGAGGCAGAATGGGAGCAGGGCCTTGGGGGAAGGGGTGGTGAGAGGGCCGAGGCTCAGGGAGAAGTAGTAGTTTGAGGATGGGGCTTCCGGGGAATGGGTGTCACGAGGGCAGGGGCTTGGGGAAAAGAGGCAGGGCCTTGGGGGCAGCACCACAGTTCAGGCGCCTGTGGGCCCCCCCCACTTTTAGGGCACTTCCACCGCTCCTAGTCATGCTCCATCGTGCTGCTTGTGTGACAGATGCTCTCTTTGACCCTCGCACCTGGGACTGAACCAGGGCAAAAAGCATTAGCTCGAGCTGTAGCAGCTAAAAAGAGCCAAAACACTCCAGCAGGGGACTGTCACAGTGGGGACCTTTAACACACACGCACTTACAGGAAGTAGAACTGAGGGGATTTTCCACTGGCTTTAGGGCAGCTTTTTTCTGGCAAAGCAAATCTTTCCCCAGTGCACCCGAGAATCAGGGCCCAGCTACACAAAGCATCTCATACCCCAGGGAAAGCTCTGACTGAGATACTAGAAATTTGTGAAGAGCCTCGCCTGCCGTTTAATTTGCTTTTGATGCAAGGTGTCCCACAAAGCAGCATTGCAAGAGGGGAACGGAGAAGCAAGGAACCTTTTTGATGAAGACGTGAAAGCACAAGCGTCACGCCTGTACGTGCCAGCAGGGCAGCAATACACTATTTCATATTTACGCGAGAATGCCAGGGGTCAGACTGAGAATTCACAAGCAACTGATCTGATTTAACCATGTATCAGGGGCAGCAATGCCCCTTTGAAAGAGCACCTGCTCTTCAATTTTCTAATTATGAAGTGAAAATGTTGGGCCTTGTCAATACTTGGACAGGACTTTGAGACCTCCAAGGAAAGCACAGGGGGCTGCATGTAGGATATCTGGTATCCTTCCTTCTCAGGACCTTCCTGCTTTGCAGCATAACCGCACCAATGCAAGTCCCTACTGTAGACGCACTAAGTTACTTGTACCAGTGCCACTTGCCACAGTTTTAAACCAAGGTAAGACCCTAGTGAGTAAGATCCCAGAATAGACAAGCCCTGAGTCAGTCATGAACCAATGCCCCAGCAAGGTGCTAGAGGGCGCTGTGCTGTTGGAAGTTCCAGCGTTTGCACAATAGGGAAAAAAAGGGAGGTCTGGAATACCTGTGGTCACTATAGTCTATGGTGCTTTTGTAACACTAGGGGCAGCACATTGCTTGTCAAATCAGCTAGGTGGGTGCAGAGAAAAATATTGGCAATCTTATGTGTCCCCTGATAAACGGATCACAGAGACGGTGGGCAATATTCCATACCGGGGGATGAGACTCAAGCTGGCAAAGACCCAGGAGGTAGAGAATCTTTAGCGTGACCCTTCTAACTCACTTAGGAGTGATGTCAATGGGCCATACGGGGTACCATTCCAGCACACCTTGGGCGGGAGGATGGTTCGCACGCTGCTAGACTTTTGAGAGTTCACAACTATAAAGGAAAAACGGGAGAGACATCCTACGGGCTCCTGGATGATAATACAGGGCCATCCTCCCCGCACTAGCAGGACACCATTGTTTGAAGGGTAGCGAAGTATTAGCATGAGCGCGAAACAATGAAAGTTAAAGATACCCGCAAGTTTGATACGCAATCCCAGGGACAGCCTTCCTTGAATACAAAAGTATGTATTTATTTAAGGGCTGGAACAGCAAAAGTGTGTTACAAGCCGGGCTCGAGTGGGAAACATTTCAAAATCTTACTGCACAAACATTCATATATACACAGCATACCATGTGGTTCCCTCCTGCTGCCTGCAGCTGTAACACGCTGTGGCGCATAGGCAGAACTCCCCACGGAACGAAGCGAAGGTAGAGTTCTTCAAAATCAACAGCCTGACACAGCCTGCATCTTGGATCGCAAGATCAGTTCATACGGTCTCCCTCTGATCTCAACACAGTATCGCCTAGTGGGTAGAGCACTGGACAAGGACTGAAGCGCCCATGGTTCTATTCCTGGCTCTGCCACAGTCCTGCTGGGCAATCTTGGGCAAGTCACTTCACTTTCCCCAGGCCTCAGTTTCCCCATCTGTAAACTGGGGATAATGTCACTGCCCTCCTTTGTAAAGAGCTTTGAGATCTACTGATGAAAAGAACTACCTACTTCTGTTGTTAGCAGCTCTCGTGCAGGCATTAAGTAGCATAGAAGGCCTTGTATGGTCCCTCTGCACCATGAGTGAATTTCACTAACAGAACACCATTGGGTCTGACTCTTCCCACAGAGGGCTAAATAAAGGGGAGCAGCGCTGCTAAAAGAGGAGGGAACGCTCCTCTTCCTCTGCCTGGCTTGAGTTTGTAGTGCTCCTCCACAGCTCCCCCTCCTGTTTCAATCCACTTGACCCCTCATGCGCATACACTGGTATGCATCAGGAATAACTCCACTGCAGCCAGCTGAGAGAGACTGGAGTAAAACCAGACCCAGTGAGAGAAGAATCAGGCCCGACAGCCCAAAGAAACACCACCTAGCAGTGATTCTGTAGCGACGAGTTCAACATCTCAGGATGCATGAAATCTTGGGGGTGTGGAAGTAACCGATGTACTGGGTGCCATACTTCCATGCCATTTAACTTGTCAGCATTTTATGACTGTACCTGAATTAGCCTGTCCAGTGATCGAGCACTTTGCTGACAGTTGAGCATTACAGGCCTGCGCCAAAGCCCACTGAAGTCAATGAGAATCTCACCATTAACTCCAGTGGACCTATCTGTCCAACGAAGAGGGATTTTGTTTTGCAGTTGTTGTGAAGAGTATATCTTGAAACCCAAGTCCAAAGCATTCAGCATTACAGATTTTAGTATCAACGTTCCCACAGATAATTCAGGTCTCAAGATAGAGAATGGCATGTAATAACTTTTGCCCCGAATTGAATGCTACGTTTGTAAAATGCCGAGGAAGCACGTTTACAGGCCTTTGTAAAAAGTGTTAATAATGGAGAAATAGCAATTAAAACAATTATTTTAACATCAAAATGAAAATATTCCCCAAAAGATTAATGTTTAGGTGCCAAGATTAATACCTGTGCTTAACTTTATGCACAGGAGTTGTCCCTTTGACTTCAATGTGACTTCATGCCTGTGAATAGTCCAACAATGGCAATTAGTGTTCGCAGGACTGGGTCCTTAACTGATACTCAGGGTTTGATAGTTCCACGTGCAAGACAGATCACAGAGTACGGAAAGGACCATACTATGTACGATAGGTAGTATTTTGTTCCAGTAATATAGATTTCAAATGTATATTTATGTAGCCTTAGCTCTATTAATCCTGAGATACTCTAGAAAATGGGAGATCAATGGCAGTTGCACCAGTGTAACAGAGAACAGGACGTGTATCCCAATATCCTCAAATTCCTTGTTCAGGATGCTAAAATAGGTCATCTAAGTTAAACACGAAAGAATGGGAAATGTCCGTCAACAATCAAGATAAAGTGAACCTTTGGTGAAATCTTCACGTAGCATAAAAACAACCAAAGAAGTCTCATTTCCCTAATGTTGATCAAGAGTCACCTTATTCCATCTCTCTGACACAGGATAAGTACACTGTCTGTGCTATTCCATCAGCCAACAGAAGTAGCAGTGTGAGAGAGAAAACCTTATATATTGTTTGGTCCTTTTTGCCAGCAAACAAACATGTTGCTTCACCTCATTCCTGTCCTCCAGTTAATTTGTGGAACAGATCTTCATCCAGTGTTTCATTTTGGTCTTTGGAACGAGTTGACAGGAAGATGTAACCTCCAATGTATTCATGGACAATCTTGCAATCTGCACTCAGGCATGTGAAAGCAATGGACACATTCTGATCAAACTCAATTGCAACCTAAAGAGAAAACGAACAGAAAAAAATCAGTAATGAAAATAAACGATCACCTCTGTACCAGTGATCACATGAATCTTTAGAATAGACTGAGCCCAATAAATACTGGCTGGACTATAAATACCTAAATAAATAAATAGCTGGCATTGCTAATAACAGTGGTGTGGGAAAAGGATTTCTGAATCTGCAGTAAGCCTTTCCCCCCTCATCTGTTCAGTTAGGGCCCTCTTGTGGTCAAATCTCCCTTCAGTGTTTTTACAGCCCAAACAATAAGCCATTTCACAGATCACTAAGGTAACTGGGGAAGTTCCCAGCTTTTAAATGTCTCAGTGGGAATGTTGCAAACAGCAGGAACGACCCTACTTTGAGTCTGTATACAAACAATGTTATTATTTAATTATTGTTCATGATGTCATGTGCTGAAGCTAAGTGTGATTTGGGGGCTAGAACTCTAGTCGTACGAAGCCATAAAATCCAGCTGAACTGGCTTTTGGGCAATTCTGCCTCCTTGTGATCCTGGCCTAGCAGCTCCTCACCACACTTCGGGGGGTAGCTGGAGCATCTCACACCTCCGTTATCCCTGGCTTCTGGAAAGGCCCTTGGGGCTAGGGGGAGCCAGGTGTAAGCTAGAGCGGGGGTTTTCAACCTTTTTCCTCTCTGAGGCCCCCCCAACATGCCATAAAAACTCTATGGCCCACCTGTGCCACAACAACTGTTTTTTCTGCATGTAAGTTGCTCAGGCATCGGCTTCAGCTCTGGGTGGCAGGCCTCAGGGCCCAGGCTTGAGCCCCATGCGGTGGGGCTTCAGCTTACTGCCCTGGGCCCAAGCAAGACTAATACCGGCCCTGCTTAGCAGACCCCCTGAAACTTCCTCGCAGCCAGGGGGCCCTGGGTTGAGAACCACTGAGATTATGTCTCACTAACTTATGCCAGGGGTCAGGCTACTCTCTGGCCCTCGAATCTAGGATTCACAAAAGGCTTAAAGCCACCTTTGCCCTCCAATTACCAAATCCTACACTGAGCAAAGCTTGGCTGGACCAAGGAAGCTGAGAATCTCTGTAAAAATGACATTGTGGCGCTCCATATTTACTGTTCTCTCAGTGACTTATGCATTGAAGTAGAAGAGCCTGAAGATTATTTCCATTTTAGCCCTGCAAACTCAGCCTGGGATCTGAGAGTCAAGCTGGGTTCTTTCTGCATCTCACATCATTCCCAGAAATCAAGATTCTGCCTCTGGAGCGTAGAGAATGATGGGTCAGGCAGACTGTAATCCCAGCTGACTCTGCTATCACTTTACTGGTAAAGCATTAAAAACATGTTGGAAGCAGATTCTGCTCTTGAGTTTACCTGTACCATCCCAATGAAATCAAGGGCAGAATTTAACTGACGGCCGAATTTGTCCCTTTTCTAGTGAATTACAATGAGCAGATCTGACTTAAAGGCATACAGGGAGACATGTTAAGCAGGTGCCATTTTTGCATTTTTCTGACTTTGCTTTAAATTTCAGTCTCTGCCTGTTAAAAAACAGCATAATACCAATGTTGTATGCAGTGTCGTTGTAGCTACGTCAGTCCCAGGATATTAAAAAGACAAAGTAGGTGAGGTAATCTCTTTTATTGGACCAACTTCTACTGGTGAGAATGTAGCCTGATCTATAGATTCTTGTATTAATTATATTGATTACTTAAGAATTTCCAGTTATCACTTTGAGGGTTGACAGGTTCTTGTCCCAAGGTCAGGCCCAGTGTTATTAAAATTACTGTAGAGTTGGGAACCCCGATGTGCACAGTTCCAACACTCACACTATAAGAAAACTTCTGTATTCACAATAATTTATTAATACATTTAGCACAGTCACAAACACCCCAATTCAGTAAGGTAGATAGAGATAATGCAGAATGTCCATCTGCACATCCATGTACTCTTACCATCCCTTGTAGAACAACCGGAAATGTTAGCCATCATCTTCCTCATCACCATCACCTTCCTCCTCATCACCAGTGGGCACCATTCTGGCACCTCCCAAAGGCTACATCTCTCTCCTACTGTCTGCAGGCTGGGACAGAACTTGTATAATATGGTACGCTGATGCCACTATGTCGAACGCCTATTCAGTAGGGGTTCCTCCCCTCTTTCTTATTTGTATTTCCTCACCATATTAACGTTGAGGTGCCCTTCTCCTATAGGTTAGTATATCAATGATCTCAACTTATTATCATATATGTTAATTCTTTGCCATGGCATTCTTGTGGGCAGTCATCTGCAGATGTTAACTCATGTTCCTGTGGTTGACTGGTGTCGTTATGAACAAAATTTCCCCATACACACTCGATTCTCAGTTCCCCAAAATGTGGGGGTTACCATTGGGCTATTTATCTGTGCCAAAGTTCATAGGCCTCAAGCGTTATACTAAGTGCTGAAGCTAATGTCGTACAGGCCTGTAGGTTCCTTGCATTACTGCTGAATATAATAAAGGCAGAATACAATAAAGACAAGGCAGTGAATATAATAAAGGCAAGATAGCCCTAGGGGCTACAAGACAGACAAGCTTTCAAGCTTCAAAGAGCTCTGTGTGGCTCGAAAGCATGTCTCTCTCACCAACAGAAGTTGGTCCAATAAAAGAGATTCTCACCCATCTTGTCTTGCTAGTATAATACCAAGTCACACAAATGGATTATTTAATAAGCTGTGACATCAGACTAGTTTTGGGGTTTAAAAATGATCTGGTGAAAGCATCTTCAGGTGATTGAAATGTAGGAAATCGGACATGAAGAGCTGTGCTGATTTTACCTGACGTATTTCCCAGTTCACATTCCACTGCTTCATACTGGAGAATCTCCATGTTGTGATCGGATCCCCAGTGGCTGCATCGATCCTAATCAGCCTGTTATAGGAAATTCCCAGCAGATCATCTTTCTTGCTTCCTTTAAACCTGGGGGCGGGGAAAGCAGATTCATTCTGCAGCACGTTTCCCTAGTGCAGGGGTCTCAAACTCAAATGACCTCGAGGGCCACATGAGGACTAGTACATTGGGCCGAGGGCCGCATTTACTGACACCTCCCCACGCCCCCCCGCCGCCCTCGGCCCCGCCCCCACTCCACCCCTTCCATGAGGCCCCACCCCTGCCCCGCCTCTTCCCACCCCTTCCCTGCCCCCATTCCAACCCCTTCCCCGAAATCCCCACCCCAACTCTGCCCCCTCCCTGCCCCCAGGGGGCACAGGAGGGGTGTGGGGTGCGGTGGGGGCTCAGAGCAGGGGGTCGGGGTGTGGCGGGGGTTCAGGGCAGGGGGTCGGGTGCAGCAGGGGGCTCAGGGCAGGGGTGTGGCGTGTGTTCAGGGCAGGGGGTGCAGGGTGCAGCAGGGGGCTCAGGGCAGGGTATCGGGGGCACAGGGCAGGGTGTCAGGGTGCGGGGTGTGGAGGGGGTTCAGGACAGGGGGTCGGGGCACAGCAGGGGGCTCAGGGCAAGGGGTTGGGGTGCAGGAGGAGTGCGGGGGGCGGGCTCCGGCCCGACCCACACCGGGGGCAGGGCAGGCTCCCTGCTTGCCTGCCCTGCCGCTGCGTCTCACCAGGAAGCAACTGGAACCTGGGGGAGGAGGGGCGCAGGGGTGTGTGTGGCTGTTGCTTCTGGCACCGCCCCCAGCAGTTCCCATTGGCCGGGAATGGGGAACTGTGGCCAATGGGAGCTACTGGGGGCGGTGCCTGAAGCAACAGCCACCCCCCCCCCTGCACCCCTCCTCCCCCAGGTTCCAGCTGCTTCCTGGTGCGACGCGGCGGCAGGGCAAGCAAGCAGGGAGCCTGCCCTGCCCCCGGTGCTGGTCGGCCAGGTAAACGTTGGGGGGAGGAGGGCGGGGGGTCCGGGGGGAGCTCGCGGGCCGCATGCGATAGCCCTGCGGGCCGCGTGTTTGAGACCCCTGCCCTAGTGAGATATTTCACCTGTCCCTTATGCAAGTGTGGCAAAAAGGGGGAGGAGGCTTCCGCTGCCTGGCCACAGGTCAGCCACAACGCAAGCACCCAGAGGCAGCCTGAGCAACGCAGGAGGTTGGAGCAGTAACGGGCTTGAATCAAACCCACTGATCACAACGTCCTGGAGCTTGGGAAAGTTTGGCTCCTTCTCTGCTGCAGTGCGTGGCACAAGGCAAGAATATGGCCTGGTAAAATATGGCAGTGGCTATGAAAATACAGCAGAAGAGTGTATTTTCATGGGAATGTAGCTATTCGGCCACCAACATTTTAGGGAAATAAAGGAGGATTGTATAAAAAATACAGGAAAAAAGCTTATTTTAAGGGACATGTAAGAGTGCTGGCTTGTAAACACAGGCATGGCTGGCACATCTTTATTATTATTGTTACGATTTATCTTATGGTAGCACATTGGCACCCCAGTCATGGACCAGGACCCCATTGTGCTAAGTGTTACACAAACACAGAACAAAAAGGTGATCCTTGCTGCAAAGAAGCTGATGCAGGGACACAGCCCCTTTAAGCCCAGGGGCTGCTGGGAGTTGTAGTTTCCACACAAATCACATAATGGAGAGGGGGGTCCATTGACAAAGTGTCATGTGACACCTGCAGGAAACTATATAAAGAAATGCTCCTGCCTCACTCTGGAGGAGATGAGCATTTGAGGTAAGACCAAGGAAAGTCCTTCCATGGGAACTTGGCAAGGGGCCTAGGAGATAGCTAGGAAAAGCATTTCCTTTCTCCCCTCCCTGAAAGCGCCTCTTTGGCTGATGGAAGTGTTTTGTGTTACTTTGATTCTATTTTGGAATCTCGTCTAAGATCACAAAGCTGGCCCTGTGGGAGAGGACTTGAACCAGATCAGAATATATATAAATATATGTGTGTGTGTGTGTGTGTGTGTGTGTGTGAGAGAGAGAGATCAGATAACTGCCTATCAGTTTACAGGACATCATTGCACAAATATGTTATCTATGCTACAAAATCATGCATTTGTATCAGTTTAGAATCTTTTGCACAATTATTGATGAAACATGGGACAAAGTGCATCCTAAATCGTCTTTATACAGGACAGTAGGCACCAAATAAGGGATGTGCCTTATAGGGCTGTTTTTTTTTGCTTTGTAAATTTTGCTGAACTTTTTGGGGAGAGCAATTGTGACTCAATGGTCTAAATTCTGCCCTCAGGTGCACCTGTATATCCCTACTGAAACCTTAGGAAGGCCCAGAGCAGTGTGAGATGGATGCTGCAAGGCAATAGCTAAGAGCAGAATTGGATCCTATTTGTTCAGGCCCAGCTTCCAGCTGACAACTGAGGGCAGGTCTACACTATGGGGCTAAGTCAACCTAAGTTACGCAACTCCAGCTCTGTGAATAACATAGCTGAAGTCGACGTAGCTTAGGTCGACTTATTGCGGTGTCTACACCACACTGAGTCGACGGGAGAAACTCTCCTGTCGACTTACCTTAGTCTTCTCATTCCGGTGGAGCACCGGAGTCAACGGGAGAAAGATCGGCAGTCAATTTAGCAGGTCTTCACTAGACCCACTAAATCGACCCCCCGGTGGATCGATCGCCGCTCCTCGATTCCCCAGTAAGTGGAGACAAGCCCTGAAATATGGAGGAGCTGACAGTTTGCTATTTGAATGCATATAGTACGTAATGAATTGCCAAAACAGGTGTGATGCTTAAAAGAAATGCAGTGTTGCATCTAGTGCTAATAGGAAGAGCAGGAGTGATGAAATGCAATGCATAGTTGAGAACACGGAGAAGGAAATGGTTCTTTTTCATTTTTGAGTTTGTGTGAGTGATAAGTCTAGTTTATTCCTCTGGGCACCTTACTTCAGTCAAAACTCATCATGTTTTGTACAATGCCAAACACAATGGGGCGTAACGGGGTTCTTAAGTGCTACTACGTAATAGAAATATTATTACAATTTATTACTTGCATTACCGTAGCGCCTAGGAGCCCTTGTCCTAGGCCAGAACCTCATAGTGCTCGGTGCTGTACAAACCAAGAATAAAGCTGGTCCTAAAACAGCATGCAGGTTTCCAGAATTTAAAAAGTGTTAATAAAAAAAAAAAAAGTGTAAGATCCTGTTTTTAGAACTCTGATTCAAAGGAGTCTCTGAAAATCACTGACCAGGAAAACAGCAGGGCAGTCTGACATTATTACCTTACAATGTAGTATGTTAAACCGAACTCAGGGAGGGACTGCCACGCCTGGATAAAGCGCAACTTGGCTTCCACTAGCGGCATCTGTGCCACGTTTTGGTGGGCTTCCAGAATGCGGGCGGCCAACTGAGAGAGACAGGGAGAGAGGAGGATTTCAGCGGGTTGATGACTGCTGTGCAAAAATGTCCTTTGTTTTCTTTAAATAAAATAGCGTCAGCTCCAGGGCCACGTTCAGACACAAATGGTTCAGGATGAAGTAGTCAGTCATTCTCCTAAGTAAACAAGGTGCTGTATTCACTCAGGGACAAATCCTGACCTGTGGCCTTGTTCTGCTCAGCGCAGATCAGAAGAGTCTGGGGCATAAAGATACTTGCCTGATCCTCATTCTCTGCTGTGCTGGGATCCAACATAAAGCAGAGCAACCTCAGGGATGCTGTATTTTAGGTTTGCTGCCCACTTCCCCTTAAGAGCATTCCACAGCTGGAGACTTCTGGGATGTTAGGAGGCCCTGGCCACTCACTCCCCCTCTTTCTGGCCACATCCCCTGCACTGCAGGCCAGGTGTCGGGTGGTGTAGGAGCTCCTACGGTGGCCCTTTGCCACCCAAGGATTCCTCTAGGCATGCGGGAGCCTCGTGAAGCCAGACCTAATGGATTTATGACTGCTCTACCTTGCCTGATTGGTGCAGAGCAGCTGGTGTACACCGAGGGAATCCAGCCCTCTGTCGATTGTTTGCCAACAAAGCGACAGCACAGGAAGAGCTTTTAGTTTCCAAGCTGCACATTCAGTACAATATGGCGCTCTGATCCCAGCTGGCCTGGAGCGATGGCTCATTGCATTACCCTGCGCTGCCTCAGGCTAATGATTCTTTGGCTGGCTCGTTTCTGGTTCTCATCCTACATCCTTGTTTTGGGCCGGCGCACTTCCCCGTTTCTGCTTTGTGCTGGGTCCACCTGCGGCTGCTACCCCAACTTGCGGCCTGGTGACCGCAGGAGCTCATGGCATGGAAACTGAATTGCTGTGCGCAGCGTCACTCCTGAGCAATCCTGCTGGAATGCTAAATATGCTGCCAAGGAGCCCTGCAGAGCGCTGGGGAAATGGACCCCGATCACCTGCAGATCAGGTTTAAAGCGAATGAGAGAAGCAGGCTCCTTTATGACACCAGGCTGTTGTTACGTTTGGTACTCATTCATGCCCTTTGCAGTCACTGCACTTAGCAAGCTCTAGGCCAGGGCTTCATTCGCACAATCTAGTGACAAGTACATCGGTGCAAACAAAAGTGCCCTTTGCTAGGGTGCAGCTTTACCACACTGATTCCTGATCTAATGCCAGGGCTGGGCTCTGGAAGCCCATGAGGCCTGCAGCAGGGGGCCCCTCTGAGGCTGTGGCCCTATAAAGGAGAAAACCCTACGGTGAGGGCTGAGTTGCAGGTAGCTCTGCTATCTGGCTTTGGAGAGGAGCCTGTCCATAAGTTCTGGGAGGAATGGTCTGACTGGATTTGTTACACGCAACAATTCGTTACTCAACAATTGTAACTTGATCAATTCAAACCCACTCAGTGACAAACTGGTACAACTCGGGGGGGGGGGAGGGGGAGCTGCCTGGCAAACTTTTTTTTAGTCCTCCCAAAATTTGAGACTTCAAAACTTTTCCTATTTTGCAACAGGATGAAACCGAGCCCTTTTAAAAGGGAAAACGAGAGAGAGAGAGAGAGAGAGATCAACCCTTCACCCTAGAATAGCCAAGAGGTTCAAGTCCCTGGGCTGACTCAGGCAAAGCACAGCCTTAAACCTGGGTCTCCCACATCCCACGCGAGTGCCCTAACCACTGGACTATTGGCTATTCTGGGAGGTGGTGTTTGCAAGTACGTACATACGTATGGTCTCGCGCCCCCCCCTCCTCCAACCTAAGAAACCTTCTCGCCAAAACAGACCCTTTCCTGTGAACATTTCCTGTTTCAGAGAATTGGCTTTTTCCAACAAAAAACAGTTTAGACAAAAAATTTCCCGACCAGCTCTACTAGGGGGCGGGGCACCACGGGAGGTGGTTCTCCTCCTCTCCCAGTCTAGGGGGCTGCTGGAGGATCCTATCTACCTAAGGTACAGACAACCCTGTCCCTCGTGCATCCTTCTGGGGTACCAGCACCATCAATGGGAGGCAGCCGCTGGCTTTGGAGACAGAGGGGTGGCTGCAGTGGGCTTCCTGGGAGAAAGCAAGTGTTGAGAGCCTGTCTCTGTGCTTGTTTTAAAGAGACAGGCCTCTCATTAAACACTGAGGAGAATGATTGTTGTAAGATATTCCTGGCTGTGGCAAGGAGCCCCTTGAGTAGTCTCCCAGCACTGTTCTGAGCCAGTCTGACCCTGGGCTCCACCCCACAGTGTATCTGTCATCTCTCCTTTCCCAGGGGCCAGCCTAACCTCAGTGACGCCAGCCATACCTGTTTGGACTTGTATTTTTTGGCATATCGTGGTGAGACAAAGCGTTCCGGTTTCATGTCCATGCTCTCTGGATCGGAGACCGCCTGCGGAGACGTGGTCCGGTTCTTCATCTTCAGAAATGAAAGGATTTTATGCACCTCGGGCCGGTAAGAGCTGTCTGCCATTGTTTTGCCTTTGGCAGCTAAGACACAAGCAGCCATCCAGCACGCATATTGATTCTCCTGCAATAAAAACCCCAATCGTTTGCAATTACTGGCCAAATTCTTGCCATTTGGTGCTCACAAGCCGTTCATTATGATCATTCAACACCCAAAATTCAAGCTGTGCCGATTAGTTAAGTTTGGACACATAGATCACATGTATCAATGCTGCTCTCTGATTGGGCTAGTGTAACTCAGAATCAGCTTCCCGGGACACGATTACCGTAGTGAGTTCCAAAGCTGCTTCCATGGAATATTCTTGGATGTTTATTTGAAATCAGCTGTTAATATTCCTGCTTGGTAGAACATTCACACAGGGCCTGACTTTGAGAAATGCCTAGCATCTGTAGTTCCTATTGACTTCAGTAGCAACTGTGGGTGCTCAGCATATCTGACTCACGGACATAAACAGAACAGAAGCAAATTCAATATTTTATCTAAGTGAATATTTGTGGGAAACCATTTGATACATTCTCCTGGCTCCAGCAGTGGCTACTGAGCCTACCGAGTAAAATAAAATGCTTTGGAATAGAGATGGGTGGATATTTTCCAGGGAATTTTTTTTTTTTTGACCAGAATGAAAATTTTCCACAAAGAATCTTCATTTGGGTTGACATGTTTTAGTGACAAATTTCAATACAATAAAATTCAAAAAATGTTTGTGTAAAATCACTCTCTTATTTTTCGACTATCCTTCCCGCTGCTTGTTTTTCCAATGGAAAAAAAAGCGAGGAAAAAAAATGTCACTGAAAATTTCAAAACAAAACATTTTCATTTATTTTGAAATTTTTCACCATGCGCTTACTTGTTTCAGACGGCAATACATGAATGAACTCTGTTTTCTCATTACTTTATCCCCTCTACCAGCCCACACCCCATTCACCTGTTTTGTCCACTTGTGGCATCCTGTCGGACATATAGATTGTGAGATCTCTGGGGCATCTTTATTTATCTGTACAGAGTCTATCACAGGTGCTGTTCTGTGACTTGCC
The DNA here is from genome assembly GCA_003942145.1 of Platysternon megacephalum. Taxonomy (NCBI): domain Eukaryota; kingdom Metazoa; phylum Chordata; order Testudines; family Platysternidae; genus Platysternon; species Platysternon megacephalum. The sequence continues at coordinate 4,924,193 of QXTE01000065.1, read as the reverse complement.
TTCCCAGGAAGTGCCATAATAAACATCCAGAATGAGGAATGTGCTTTGTGTCTCATTACTCACATTATCGCATCTCAAATACACTTCATTCATGCCATCAGCAACAGGAATTAGTAATTTAATTCCAAATTTTCTCCCGGCTACATTTACATCTGGTACAACTTCACATCCTAAATGACAGAGGGACAAAAATAAATGAAGGATACATGTATTTAGTTAACATCAGAGGTGTGGTAACTATTATAGCTGTGGAAAAACTGTGTTTAATGGATGTTTTTGAGATCTGTGGGCAAGATTTTCAAACATTAGCCCAAAGGGCGGCACCTAAATGACTGGTCTAATTTGCAAAAGTGCTGAGCACCTGTTGTGCTAAGAACACGATGTTTAACTTGAATCACAAGAATATGACCAGTGAGGTAAAGAAGATGTCTGAAATTCTCGACATGGATCTTAGCAGTAATTTAATATAGCATTATAATGGAGACGTGTTTAGTGGAATAGGGTAAAATTTCCAAAAGCACTTAAGTGATTTAGGAGGCTAAGGTCCATTTTCAAAAGTGACTAGTTTTGAAAATGGGTCTTGGGCACTTTTTGGAATTTTACCCCAAATCCTCTATTACCAGTTTACTTTTTTGCAAGGACAGGGGTGAGAATTTGCCTTAAACATACAGTATAAATATTTGGAAACAGAAGTGTCGCAAATAGAGGGTCTGATCTTCATGGTTGTAAGTTCTCTCAACTTCCACTGAGCTCAGTAGCCCTCAGCACTTCGCAAGTCAGGCCAGATAGGCTAGGAACACTTCCTTTTGGGCTACTACAGTTTGGCAGGGCCTCTTTCTGCAGGTAAAGCCTGTATAATCAGGCCCCAAATAGGCCAATAACTGTAGGATTAAGTGCTACCATATTTACCTTTAGGATACAATTTACAGTGAGTTCTCGATTAATTTTCCATACTATGAATGAAATAGAGTAAATATGGAAAATGAAAAACAAATTCCTACCTTTTAGGTTTAGCTTCTCAATGGGTTCTCTGTGCCCAGCTTCCTTGTTTTTAAAGTAAGATACTGAAGTGTCTTTAAAGACAAACCAATACTGCTTGAAGGCTTTTAGTGTTAGCTTCTTGGGCCTACAAATAAAGAGGGCGTGAATCAGTTTTATGGCGTACGTTACAACCTACAAATCACTGGGCCATAGACTGCTCTCAGATACACCAGTATAGATCCAGAGTAGCTCCACAGAAGTCATTCATTTACTGACTTGAGAGGAGTTACTCATAATTTGCACCTGTGTAAGTGAGAGAAGGCTCAATCCCCATTGTCCAGAACAAACTCCAAGTTACCCTGAAGTCCAGGGATGTTTATACCCAGAATACTGATTAAGGTCCATCTTTAAGTTTTACATTAATAATCAGTATCAATCTCTTCTAAAAAGGCTAAATGAGGTTTTATCTGATAAATACACTACTGCTAATACAACGTATACATTAATTCCTATGCTCCACCGTGGTTTCCGAGGCTTGTCTTCATTACAAAAATTGCAGTTTGACTAAATTGATCTATACTTAGATTGTACGATCTCTGGGGCAGGGACTGTCTTCTTGTTCAGTGTTTGTACAGCACCTAGCACAATGAGGTCCTGGTCCTTAACTAGGGCTCCTAGGCACTATAATAATACAAATAACAAATAATAATTTTAAATCCATCTAGTAAAACTGGTGTAAACCCCTCATTGACACACTTAAACCAGTTTGACTCTGGCTTTAATCAGTTTCATTTAATTCAGTACTTTGCCAATGCAAGCTAAACCTCTTAAACCAGTTTAAATGCATCTGCCTTAGGGAGGAGTTGCAATTGTTTAATTAATTGAGTAACATTTTCTCCAGGACTATCCACAACTTGGGGTGATGCTCATCTTGTTTATACTGGTCTAAATCAGGAGTAACTCACTAATAAGACACTAGCAAGAGGAGGATCAAACCTAATATGTTTGAAGAGACAATCACTATTTTAAGTTAAAAACATAATCTACTTAAAATACTGTTGACTTCAGTAGTGAAACCCTTCATGTCCAAATACTAAAAAGTCATTATTGATCTTTAAGAATTACAGAACAGTACTGTCCATTTAGTACTGGAGTTGATTGGGAAATGTGAATTTTTCCATCTAGAACATTTTGACTTTTTGTCAAAAATCCAAAAAACTTTTTGGCAATGGACAATATTTGGTTTTCATTTTTCTGATGGGGAAAAAACCCCAAACTACAAAAACAAAACCAACAAACATTTCAGAGGAAAGCGGACACCAGCTGTGAAAACTTTTGTTTAGTCAAAAACCCAATTTTCCAAAAAAGAAGTTTGGACAGAAAATTTTCAACCAGCCCTACTTATTACTCATTTAAAAAAAAAATATATAGTCTAGTAGTTCTTGGGCCAGACGTGAGCGAACTACCCAATATTATCACCCATACGAATGCAAATATTGTTTTCCCAATATGTTGCAATGACACACACTGTGATTCAACATGATGCATGTGAATGCATCTGTCAATGCAAACATGTTCAGGTTTGCAAAACTGTGCAACAAAACAAGTATTAGTAACAAAAGCAGTGCAACAAAACAAGTATTAGTAACAAAAAACTACTAGCCTTTTAAAGGAATGTTTTATATCTAATCTGATTTTCATATGTCCTTTGAAATGCCTTTGGTTTACTGTGTGATTTATAACATTCTTAATGGTTAAAAATAACCACTGAATGCCGTCTGAAGATAACCGCCTTGTTAGAGGGTGGAGGGGGGAGGGAGAAACAAACAATCCATTACTAAAACTATGGAACTGATAGCACTTAAAAGGGTTGAGTTCACTTTCATCTTAACGCACCTTGAAAGCGTCATGACTGTTGAACTGATTTCTTTACTGGAAATGACCAGGCAACTTTCATATGCAAACATGACAGCTATATATTACAGGTTTATTTGAGCCATTTAGCAACTGAGGTCAGTGCAATATGATTTGTCCAGAGAATGAAACTGATAAATAATCCCACAATAGAAGGCTTTGTTTCTCTAAAAACTGGGTCCGTTTTGAAACAACAAACGTTGCAGTCGCTGTGATGTGATTCAGTACAACATCCTACTCATGATCATTTGTAATGTGATGCTGGAATTGTACTTTTTGGACTGTTTCTTGTGCAGGTTACATGTTATTAGGCTTGGCAGAATTGAATTAAAAAACAATTTTTTGTTGACATTTTTATTTTCAAGCTTTTTTCCCCAATTTTAATCAACTTAAATTTTCACAGTTGTGGGGACCTATAGGGGTTCAGATGATGGGGAGGTCAGACAAACTTTTTAATCTCAACATCTATTGTCATTAAATAATTAAAGTTTTATAATCATTAACACAAGTTGTCCACATCACATGTCAAAATATACAAAGTAAATAGCCTTAATTCAAACTCTAATAACGTCTCAAGTAGCATTTTTCTTACTTTGCCTATCTGCAAACTTTATCAATAGAAATAATTTTTCATCAGTTTGTGGGTGTATGGTGAAATCGACCTTTACCAATAAAAATCTAATCCTTTGAAGGCTAGATATTAGAGGTCTGATTCACCACAGCATTACTCCAATTTCAAACTGGTGTAACTCCATTTGAAATCATTTAAATCTGGCCCCACGTTTGTGTTACTGTTTCTAACCAGCTGTAATATTTCAGTATTTACTGTTAAAAATATTAGAAAGAAATGCAAGATTTTGAGGAGGACTTTTCCCCTTAAGTTATACATTTTTGGAGGCAAAAAATAAATTGGTTTCAAATTGGAAAAACAAACAAACAAAATTTGTGAAAAATTTGATTTAGGAAAAAAAGGCAATTTTTTTTGTCAAAAAAAGTTTTGATGGAGAATTTTCAGTGAACTCTTATGTATAAAGGGCCAGATCTTCAGTAGGTGTAAATCTGTATAGCTCCCTTGACTGCAGTGGAGGTTCACTGATGAGGTGTACACCAGAGGTACACCAGATGAGGATCTGAAAACAAAAAATTAAGAAAAAGGAGCAAAAAAAGGACATTATGCCTAAGTGCCAGTTATGTAATTTGTTATATACACTTATCAGATATCTTCACTGCTCACCGCTCTCCTCAAAATCATTGTTAGTTAGAGATCACTTGGACAGCATTAAAAGGCAACAGAACGGAAGGAATCTTCACATGCATAGCTTTGTTGTTTAATCTTTTTGTATTTACTCACCTAAATAGCCTGAGATTATCTGCAAGTTTCGGTATGTCTGTAATGTCCTCCTAAGGATAATCAAGGATAAATTTTATTACAACACACTTCCTAGAGAGCGGTCACACCCTTCAGGTCCTGCTTTCTTACCAAAGTTCTCAGGATATAAAGCTAAGGTATTTGAGTCAGTGACTTCAGTGGGAGCAAGCTCGGGACCCCAAATGACATACCAAAATGTTATCCATTTTTCCACCTTCCAGCGTTACTTCCAGATTGGAAAGCGCAGCTTCCACTTCATCTACTTCAGATTCATTTGCGAAGTCTTGTGCCTCTGATGATAACGATAACTTGCTTAAGTGATACTGTAATCAAATAGAGAGAGTTGGATTGAAAGGGCTAGTTTATTTCAAACGTACTGTAAATATCACTAGCTACCTGTAAGCAAAGACTGAAAAGAGTGCAATCAATTTTCTAGGGCGGGGTCCACCTGGTGTGGGCCTCCATAGTGAGGAATTAGGATGGAATTTCCACTGACTGTAAACAATAGGATAGATACAATAGGATTTCTAATGCAATTATTGCCAAAAAGCTTGTATAGCGATTGCCAGTGGTGACATTCCACTCTTGGATAACTCTACATTTTGTCAGGGTGCCCCCGTGACTAACAATCTCACCCTGGCCCAGCAAGCTTTTCTAAAAGATGTTCTGGTTCAAACAGGAATTATGCTGGGGAAGTTCTATGGCCGGTTGTGATGGGGTATCCACCCCCACACAAGGCCTGGAGGGGGTAAGCAAGGCCCAATTACCCACCTAGGCTACACCTGGAGGAGGACCCAGGAGGACTAATTAAAGAGGAGGCTCCACTGGACAGGAACAGGGGGAGCCTATATAAAGCCCATAGTTGAGAGCAGAAGGGGCCGGGGCAATGGAGGATTCCCTGACCCCAAATGAAGTCACTCTGGAAACTGAAGAAGTATCTATTAGAGAGGGAGAATGAATACAAAGGGCTTGTCTACACTTACAGAGCTGCAGCGCTTCGTGAAGATGCTACCTACACTAGGGGGATAGGTTTCAGAGTAATAGCCGTGTTAGTCTGTATCCGCAAAAAGAAACAGGAGTACTTGTGGCACCTTAGAGACTAACAAATTTATTGTAGCATAAGCTTTCGTAGCCCACGAAAGCTTATGCTACAATAAATTTGTTAGTCTCTAAGGTGCCACAAGTACTCCTGTTNTGTAAGCATTTCTGTGACCAGACAGCCAATGGCCCACACGTCCACAGCCCTGAAAGAAAAGCACCAATACTGAAACCAGCTCCAGCAAAACCATCTCAGGGTAAAAAGAACAGGAGTACTTGTGGCACCGTAGAGACTAACAAATTTATTGTAGCATAAGCTTTCGTAGCCCACGAAAGCTTATGCTACAATAAATTTGTTAGTCTCTAAGGTGCCACAAGTACTCCTGTTTCTTTTTACTAGGGGGATAGATTTTCCCCTGAGCGATGTAGTTGTACTGATATAAGTTTTTAATGCTGGCCAGGGCAAAGTAGGGGGGAAAAAAGAAAAGAATAGAAGCAGAAGCAGATGATGATATCAGCAAAAAAGCAAAGCTGAGGAAGGAAATAAACCAAAATGTTCTATTGGTAAGATCTCTAGCCAAAGAAATAAGATTAGATGATGTTAACCCTATGAAAGTAGCTGCTTGGATTAAAACAAAAGTGTAGGGGATATTGTAAGAACTAGGTAGCTGTGAGATGGTGATCTTCTAGTTGAATGTAAAAACAAAGAGCAAGCTGATAAACTGCTAAAAACTAAAATGCTAGGGAAAGTTAAAATAAGTTGCCAACTACCAAAAGTATTTGACTGAAATAAAGGGGGTAATAGATGGAGTGCTATTAGAGCTGACCAATGATGAGATAACCAAAAGCATAGGAGAAGATAAAGTATTAGTAAGGAAGTGACTAATCAGTAAACAAGAAGAAAGCAAGCCATCCACAGCTGTACTGATTACATTCAAGGGAGTGACTCTACCTGGGAAAGTAACACTAGGGTTTCAGATATTGAGAACTAAGCCATATAACCCCCCTCTCTTCAGGTGTTATCAGAGCCAACGGTATGGGCACTTAGTGGCTGTTTGTAAAGGGAAAACAAGATGTGGTAAATGTGGGGGAAAGCATTCCTATGAAAATTGTAGAGAAGAGACAGAGGTCAAATGTCGTAACTGTGGTGGTAACCACAGACTGGCATATAGAGGGTATATTGCAGAAAGCTAAACAAATACAAAAGACAAAAACTGTCAATAACAAATGTGAAAACTGTAAGGAGACTTTCAAAGCATCAGGTGGAGAAGAAAGAGAATCAGCACAGAAAAAGGGGAACTGCAGACATAGCCTTGTTCTATAAAGAATATGATAAACACCGCATAAGGAATAGGTGATGATCTACCAGTAATGAAAAAAGAAATGTTTATTGCATTTGTGATAGAAGTGATGGACTATATATCACAAACTGGGGGGGGAAAAGTCAGAAAAAATGAAAATTATCACAAGGGCAATGAGAAATACTTGTATATTAGCAACTTGTCAATAGACCACATTCGTGAAATTTTGAATGAAGTGAATGGTGAAATATGACTAGTATGGGGATCTCAACCTTTTGTTGGAATGCACACAGCCTGATAGCACATGGTCAAGACCTAAAAGAAAATATCCTGGAAATGAAAGCTAAACCAGATGCCATATGCACCCAGGAAACATGGTTGGTTGAAAAGCTTGCCTTTAAAATACCAGGGTATATTGCTGTTAGGCAAGACCAAAAACTAGGAAGAGGAGGAGGTGTTTTGTACTTTCATAAGGGAAAGATTAAACTGCATAGCAGTAGAGAATGAAGAAGCAAGCCTACAATACAATACTGTTGAGATCCCAATGCAGAAGAGTAATATTTCTTTAAGGATTTATAATATTTATAACTCGTGGCAAATTAGGAAGTTCAGAGCTACAAGAGATAGTAAAGAATGCTAAAAGACCATATGTTATATGCAGTGACCTAAATAGTCATAATAAATTGTGGGGAAGTCAGTCAACTGGTAAACATGATGCATGCTTAGAAAAGTTCATTGATGAAAACAATCTAGTAGTTTTAAACAATGGCACCCCAANCTGCTTAAAGGAACATACAACATTTCTTTAATCCATTCTATTTTTACAATATAATTCATTCTACTTTCACATATATATGGAAGAAGGAATGGGGAGTGATCATTTCCTTATACTTATTACTTTTCAAGGGCAAAGTAAGGTGGAAGATAATGGAAAGTTACCCACCTGGAATTTTAAGAAAGCTAACTGGGAGCTATTTACAAGTAAATGTACTGAATTTGTGAATAATCATTGGGTGAGTGATGACAGAGAATTTCAGTAATAATGTAACAAAGGGATTAATAGCAGCAGCTACTGTAACCATACCTAGGATATTTAAATACCCCAAAATTAAAAAATAACAATAAAAATCACTTCCATGGTGGAATGAGAAATGCAAAATGGCAGTTAAAGAAAGGAACAAATCCTATAAAAAAGCAAAAAAATACAATGAATAGTGAAGATCTAATGAAGTATAAAAGTAGTAAAGCAATAGCACAAAGAATTATAAAAAACAAAATCAAAGAAAGAGTTGGAGTAAGTACTGTGGGTGGATAAACTAAGATCCCAAGACATCAGAAATATACAGGCAAATTAGAAGAATGAATGGAATTCAGACTAAGGCTACGTCTACACTACATCATTTACAGCTGTGCCACTGTAGCACTTCTGGTGAAGATGCTCTAAGACAACGAAGAGAGCTCTCCCATTGGCTTAATAATTCCTGCCTCCGTGAAAGGCAGTAGCCACGTTGGCAGGCGCTCTCATATCCTGTCTGGGTAAAATTATGGAGAGAATGCTGAATGGAAGATTGGATGCCTATTTGGAAAACAGTGGCATTATAAAGAAGGTGCAGAGCGTTTTACAAAAGGAAGATGCTCCACTGGTCACATGACACAATTAGAAACTGTAATACAGTATGAGGTACAAGGATCTTTATTTTTGAGTAGAAGGACCATGCAGGTCAGAGTTGGGAAAGTTATGTTGAATATATATAATATTAAAAATAGTACACCACAGGGAAGCGTTATTAGCCTGACCTTATTTAATATTATGATCTCCCAAAACAAGTAAGTGCTGGGGTAGGTGTCACTATTCACCCTGCTCTGTGGAGGAGGAGCAGGAATATTGAGGTGGCACAAAAGAGACTCAACAAAGCGTTGAGAGACCTCTGGCTGGGGAAATGCACGGGGTTTCAAGTTCTCCATTGCTAAAACCAAAGGTTTGTTTTTTAGAAAAAGGAATGTAAACAGTATCTGTATGGAGAACATATATAGTTAAAAGGTTCAAATTTTTAGGGGTAATATTTGATACTAAATTACTTTGGAAAGATCATATAAACAATGTTAAAGATAAATGTACAGGAAGGGTTAACCTGAGTACAAGGCTTGCTGAGACTAACTGAGGGCGGATAAGAAGAACACTACTGATGGTATACAGAGCCTTAATCACATCAGTTATGGACTATGGCTGCCAAGCTTTTGGGTCAGTACCAAAATCAGATCTTAAAAAATTAGATTTAACGCAAGCCCAGGCACTACAAATGGTGTGTGGTACATTTATAACAACACCTCTATGTGCACTACAGATAGCTGCAAGTGAAATGCCAGTTACGCTGTGAACGAAACTACTGGACCTAACTTTCTGGGCCAAAGTTAATGGGAACTGCCACCATGAAAGTGCTCAACAAATTTATGAGGGTTGTTGGGAATTTGATAGGCGAACTATAGCCTACCATGTTAGAACGCCACATGCCGTTCGAGATGCAGTGTGGATGCAGGAATTGAAAGACAAGGAAAAGCTGAATGAAATCAAAACTTTCAGTCATGGGAAAATTAGTTATGGATGGAAAGTCCCATGTCCAAACATGGCTTTATATTTATTTTATAAATTTAAGGGTAAAAAAAAAAAAAGAGGCAGTAAGTATTAAAAAATGCAGCATTCCAGTATATAGATGAAAAGTGGAGTCGCTTTTGTTAAATACACGCAGATATGTCCAAAAAAGAGAAACAAACGAACAGGAAGAGTAGTGACGGCATATCCAAAATTGGGCATCAGTACATCTAAAAGAATATCCTACTATTTGGCTGTCATGCAGAGATGGATTAAGGTCTGCTGGGGCCCTGGGCTGGAGCAAGTGGGGGGGCCCCGGCATTGGAACCGTGGTCTGCCCCACCCCTTCTGCCGCAGCCCCACCCCTGTTCCACCCATTGCCCCACCCCTGTTCCACCCATGGCCCCTTCCACCTCCCCACTGCCGCTGCGGCCTCGAGACCAGAGAAACGACGTGCCGCAACGGGGAGTGAGAGCTCCTCCAGCCTCATGGCCTCAGTGGGGGGAGATTTTTCCAGTAGCCCCAAACTGGCCAGAGCCCCTGGGCATGGGCCCCATGCAATAATCCACCACTGCTGTCATAACAGCTGAACTAGTAGCAATAAATTAGATCTGGGATGTATGCCCAGCAGCAGTGGTAATTTTTTTCGGATTCAATCTCAGGCCTTATGGCAATAAAAAAGGGCATCTCAGTACGTAGAAGTGATTTAATCAATTAAGTTATATTTCTAACAACAGAGTTAGTACAGATGGGGATACGTATAGCATTAGCTTGGACCCCAGTGCATACTGGGGTAACACAGAACGAAATGGAAGACAAAGCAGCTAAAAGAAATGGAAGGATTGACATAGAAATACACTTGGGGAAACGTAGTACAGAAAAATGTAAAAGACGAATGGCAAAAAAATTGGATGAATGAAAAAAGAGACAGAAGATTTTTTGAATTGTGCCCTAGAGTTCAGGATTATGATATACGTCAGGGTCTGGCTAGGATGACGGACATGCTTTTATTAAGAATACAATTTGACCACTGTGGCTTAAACAGAAATCTTTTTCAAATAAAAAGGTCACAAAGATGGACTATGTTCACTCGAAGGTGGAAGAAACAATCAGTCATCTTTGATGGGGATGTCAGGGCTTTAATAAAGAAAGGGAACAGCTTTTTGAGGAAATCAAACATCTTAAGGCAAAAAAAAATTACATTATGTGATTTAGTAAAAGAATTGGGAAATGGGGTATTATTAAAAAGGTGCCATTACGTTCCCTGAAAGACACCAGGCAGAGCAAGAGGCTAAAACCCGCTATGTATTGAGGAATTATAGTTGGTGGCAGGTTGTGACTATTCAGTCAACTCTGCTTCGCCATAACAAAGAGAAAAAAGAAAAGAAAGCAGGGGGCTGCAGAGAGAGGAACTGCAGTCACTCTCAAGGTGAGAGACAGTAAGGTAGGAAGTAGCCAGGGATACAGCAGTGAGGTTCGGGACTATGCAGACCTTGAGTGCTTGTTGTAGGGTCTCTAGGCTGGAACCCATGGAGAGGGCAGGCCTGGGTTCCCATACCAGCCACTGAGCAGCGGCACCATTACGGAGCTTTCAGAGGAAGGACTGCCTGGGACATTGGGTCCTGAGAGACTTTGATACCCCGGAGGGGGAAGACTAAAGTGACCTGGCTGGAGGGGCAAGCCACAAAGCGGGAGTAGTTGAGTCCCAAAGGAGCAAGACAAGGAGAGTGATGCAGTGAGCAAAAGCTGGAGGGATGTGGACTGGCAGAGCTAATCCCCAGATGCAGCCAGAAGGAGGCGCTCCGGCAGCGAGTAGAACACCCTGTGACACCTGTGTTATACAGGAGGTCAGATCAGATGATCACAGCGGTCCCTTCTGGCTTTGTAACCTACAAATCCATAACTCCAGCCTTCAATCCATACTCTGGGGCAAACTGGACCTAAATTCTGCAGCAAGACTGCAGGATTCTGTGGCACTCAGAGGTGGCAAACTTTGAATTCCATGGAAACTCCATTTTAAAATGAAGGGGTTTTATCATCAACTATTATTTGTGTTGCAGTAGTCCCAGTCATGGACCAGAACCCTGTAGTGTTGTATCACCACAACGCTATTCCTTGTGCTATTTATTGTCAGGTTAAACTCAAATTTACTTGACACTGTCCCCACATTTTCAGTTTTGAATGTGCTGCAGATTTTTATATTGTCAAAATAGAACTGCATTGTAGAAACCCTCAGGGGGCAAAGTGGGATTTTGACAGGTAGTAAATAAAGCAACGCTTGTCTAAAAACTCCTTCCAAATGAAGCCATTATTAAAAGGCTACCTTGTAGGCAGTTAATACTGAAGAAGAAATGCTTTCTGAAATGGAAAATAAATAGCTCTGATTTAATATGGTTATAGTTGCTTTAGAAACTGTTAATAAATGGTTACATAAGGCATATGTGTTGCATGTAAATAACGGACATTGTTTTAATCTGAGCATGAAACACTTTACAGAATCCAACAATCAATCCCTGGAAGAACTCTAAGCACAACTGCAAACAACTGCTCAAGTCAAGGAATTAGCTTGTGCTCTTTCCATTATGTTCCTGCCCTAGCTTGTGTCTACCCCTCTTGAGAAAACCGGTTTTTCAACTAGGATCAAGTACATGCCTGTAATGCAGCGAAGATCAACATTTCTTCCTCCGTGCAATCGATTTCTTCTAATAGGATGGCCCACCGGGCTTGTTCATATAGCTGGTTTATTCGCACCGCATCATACTGGAGGCAGAGAGATAAAATGCTGCATTAGTTCATGTAGGAACTCCTTGACTGGAGGAGACAATGGATGAAATTCTAGCCCCATTGAAGTCAATGGCAAACTTCCCATTGACTTCAGTGGGGCCAGGATTTCACCCCACATGTTTTAATCAGACTAGAAAGCACATTGTTATTTATCTAAAATGCCTGAAAGGAAACAATTAATTCACCAAAAGAAAAAAAAAAAAGGGCAAGATTTTCAGCTGGTATAAGCCGGTACAGCTACAATTTACAATGGAACTTTCCTGATTTACACCAGCTAAGGAGCTGGCCCTAATTAATTGATGTTTTTAAAAATAAAACAAAAACAGAACTCGACTTAGTGTCTTACACAAAGATTACAGTATCAGTGCAGATGCAAAGAACTAAGGCGCAAACTTACCAAAGCACTCAAGTAACTTTAGGAGCGTAAGTCCCAGTTTCAAAAGCGACCTAGGCACTTGCGAGTCCGAGTCCCATTAAAAGGCAATGAGACTGAGGTTCCCAGTGGAATTTCAATGGGCGTTCAGCACCTACATACCTTTACAAATCTGACCCAAAGTGACTTTTGAAAATGAGAATTGGGCTCCTAAGTGCTTTTGCAAATGTTACCCCGATTATTCTTGTTGCCCAGCTTGAGAGAAATGCAGGAAATAAACAAGCTCTTTTGAAAGCCTGACCACTTCTTCTGGTGGTCTTTGGACCAGGCCCTTGTAGTTAAGCTAATCTTAGGGCCATATCTTGGCAGTGCCACCTTAAGGGCCCGGAGCCCGGTTGGAGCTACACTCCCTGCTCACAGAGCACTGCATGCATCCTGGTTGAGTTCAGTGTCCTTGATGGGTTGCTGCCTAGGGGCTGGAATCTTTAGTGACTCCCGGGAGGGAGGCTGTGGGGGGGCAGGTCTCAGCTCTGGAGATCTGGAAAGGGGGAACAGAGAGGAACAGCCCACTGGGATGCAGAACCCCTCTGCCATGCAGTCAGGATGGGAGGAGGAAACAGGACCCCCCAACGACAACCCCAACAGATATCAGGAATGTATTTGAAAGGAGACAATCCTGGGGACACATCTCTGGCCTCTCTCCCATTCTTCTGGCCTCTCTCCCATTCTTCTGGCCTCTTTGGACCCAACCCAACTCCCAGTGGGGCCAATGGGAGCCTTTCCACGGATTTCAATGGAGCAGGAGCAGTATCAGGCCTTTTGATACAGGAGGGGACCAGGATGGGCGAACAGCCACTTGGGTATCAAATACTCAGCGAAGAGGGCGAACTCTTCGCTGAAAGATCCGCAAGGAGCAGAATTCACTGAATAGGAGACTTCCGAGCAACCCTTTATTGCGTTTTAGCTAGGAACCGCAAGAGGCTTGTGCTGCAGCTCCTGAACACGAAAGCTGGCCAAACAAAGAGAAACGACAGAAACCAAGAGTTAAGAGACTCTTACCTTTGGATTCAGATCAAAGAAAGTGTAGTACTTAAAGCGTAAGAGAAGCTGATCGTCCTCCTGGACGCTTTGTTCCATAAGCGATCGTGATGAATCCAGCCAGCTGGAGAAAAAACAAAAAATAAATTCAGTTGTGCCAGGAAAACAATGTCAGATACAAAGCTACAGAGTAACTCTAATGAACGAATAGTTTTGGCTCCTACAAGCACAGGTAAATTCACATAACTGAAGCACGCTGCATGGGTGTCTAAAGTATTTAAACAAAGGAACACAAGAACTACCAGGCTGGATCATAGAATCATAGAATATCAGGGTTGGAAGGGACCTCAGGAGGTGATCTAGTCCAACCCCCCGCTCAAAGGGGTCAGACCCCACATCCACCCAATCCACTATGTTCTTTTCCAACAGTAGCTAGGACCAGTTGCTTCAGAAGAAGGTGTAAAAAACCCTGCAGTAGGCAGTTATGGGGTAACCTGCCCCCCAGAGAAGTTTCCTCCTGACCCCTATTAGTGAGATGTTGTTTAAGCCTTGAAGTATGAAGATTTCTATCCCTTCCAAACCTCTTGCCTATTATTTTAGCGTTTGCTATTATAACTCCAGCTACTTTTGTCATCCACAGAAATGTCTAATCTCCTATTGAATCCTGCACATTTCAAAAATCTCAGCACATGTTCCAAGACTTGAAATACATAAAAAATGAGCCGTTACTGTTCTTGAAATGAATGCTAAGAAAATCTAGTGCCTTTATGTTCTGCCATACCCATACAGAGAACACTGTGCAATAGCTTATTAACTTTAAGCACAGAAGTCAATGGGGCGACTCATAAGTGCTTTGCTGACCAGCTCCCTAAATGTCTAAATGACAAAGTAAAGGCTAAAAGACAGGATCACTGTCAGTGTGCAGTAGGTCAGCTTGTGGGATTACAAATCCTGATAGGCCCCATCTAACAAGAGCACTTTGGAGGTCATCTCATGCCAAAGCATGCACCAATATCATCATATGTCAGCAAAGACCTAGGAGTAGTCTTTGTTGGTGCTGAAGAGCCAGCAGAGGGAGCACAACACAGTCATTTTTGTAAATCTTATTGAGTAGAATTTGTCTGTGGCCTGCAGTAGTGCACTGTTTAGTCAAGGTGCATTCCTGGGAGGAATTACTGATTTGCAATGATTGAGAGGAGCGGGTGGAGCCGCTTAGGTGACAAAAAGCTAAAAAATGCAGTTTTCCTTTGTGGAAAGCGCTCACAGGCTCAGGGATTCCTCTGCCAGGTCTTCAATTATTGCTGAAGTCTAGGCATGCACGCAGAGGAGCAGGATCGACGCATGATCTACAGAGGATGTGGGTCTGTTACAGCCTCCACTTAAACGGCAACTGCCATCTTGGTCAATACTCTAAGGATTGAAACTAGGTCCTCCAGAGCTGATAATATAAGCCTACAGTAGGGCTGATTGAAACATTTCCATCAAAAGTGTTTTCCTGTTAAAGTCCAAGCTCTTGAGTTCGGCTCTTTAGCTCAAGCTGTAGCAGCTCATGCTTTTAGCTCTGGAGGTCCCCAGTTCAATCCCCGCTGTGTCAATGAAGATGGCGGCCATCACACATGCCCTCAGCGCTTTATTTAAGGAGAAGCCACCATTAATAGATAGAGGGCCAAATTCTCCTCTCAATTACACCAATGCAATCTTACAGTGGATTTGCAGTGGTCCGATAAAGAAAAATTTAGACTAGAGTCTTTTTATGTTACGTTGCTGATCACTTAAAACAAAATCACCCCTCAGAAAAATGTGGCATAAAGGCAAAAAAGTAGAAAAGAGTCAACGAAACATTTATGAGACGGGAACTAGATCAAAGGACCCTTTTAAAGAAACCACGCAACTAAATACAAGAGTTAGGTTTTCAAATTCTGTGTTTCAGTTCTTAAAAGGCTGGATTAGTGTCAATTCAGCTAAGTGAGCTTACATGCCAAAGAGAAGCATCCTTACCCTGCATTAAGTTTGGCTTTGTCAGCTAAGGTCCGAGGCTGATACATTTCAGCCAGTGTTTCCGGAGAACAGTTGGGATGGCTGAAGGCAAGGATGCTGCAGTTCGGTGCGGTCAGAGGGCTGTCGCTGAACCAAGTAATAGTAGAAGAGACTGGTGTTCCATTGACAGGATCATAAATGGGAGTCATAGTTTTACTGTATAAACCAGGACTTGCTGCAAGATAAAAACAATAATGTATTATTATAAGGGGAACTGGTAGTGACTGCTATCTTTAAGTTTCCCAACATGTTATGTTATACAGGATTCTAAACCATTTCTTTGAGAAGCTCTCACACCTCCATTGTTCAAAGCAGGCCTTAGATATTTGCCTGGGGAAATGCCCGCTGGGTAGAGAAGCGCCTTTTCTTTGTCACATGAAATTCCACTCAGATTTGGCTGATATATAAAATGTTAAAAATAAAATAAAAAATCAGCAGTTCCATTCTCTCCCTTGCAGCATGTCAGAAATGACTGAACATTCCAAAGCCGGGCTCACACTGCCAATGAAACAGCAGTATATACTGTTTGCCGGGTTGGGGCCTTCGTCAGATACCCTTTTTGTCTGTGTGGGTCTTTCAGGAGCACCAGGACAGAAAAACTATTAAAAAAAATAGTGATAGAAAACCACAAACGCTGGCATGGAGACTCAAAGGCTGGGATAGGACCTGAAACTACTTTCAAATCGTTTTTAAAAATCTGGCTAGATTTCATGTCAACAGCATCCCTTTAACTTCTGCTTCCCTGCACACCTCTGTGCCTCCTCCTGTTTTAACTGCACAACATGAAGAACTGTTTCCCCTTCCTCGGCCTCAAAATATTTCTCTTTAAAAGAAAAAAAAAAAATCAGCTGAATAAAGTCCATCTGGGTTTTCGTTACCTGGTGATCCTGAAATCACTGGAGAGTTGTACAGGTTTAAAATGTCTTCTATGACGGGTTCTTTGTTATTCTTGTCTTTTTTCTTTTTCTTTTTCAAAGTATCTTCCGACTGTTTCAACAGAGAGAGTTCTTCCGACCGTCTAATATCTACAATGATAAGTGCTGAAGTTAGGGCTACGGAATCTTACAAGATAACGGCCAATAAAAACCAGGATGAACCGGGGAAGCAGGATAGATGTCCTGGGCTGAGCAATGCTACAAGTTTCTCAAGCACTAAAATTCACTTCTTAATAGTAAAGAAATAAAGGCAATGGGCCTGATCAATTCTCACCGCATTTATGCTAATGTACTCTGGGAGTAACTCCACCTACCCTGCGGGGCTACACTGTGGTAAGGCCGGTGTGAGAGCAGAACGGGGCTCAAACTCTTCTGCGCACAGCGTGAAATGGGTTGGTGGCTTCAGCCACCTAAAGCCACCCTCAGAACTCTCACTAATCAGCAACCACGTGGGTCACAGGAGAAGCTACTGACAATGTTATGGATCAGGGATCTGTAAGGGCGGAGACCCACCCTGTTAGCCAACCTGCACTGGATACTGAACATAAAAGTCTGTGCTCTCTTCAGAAAGGTCCAGGCCTGTGGTCTGGGACTGAGGTCATAGAGTTTAGGGCCAGAAGGGCCCACCAAACCTCCTGTATAGCACAGGCCACCAACACCACCCAGCCACCCCCACACCAAGCCCAACAATCAGAATGAGACCAAAGGGTTACAGCACTCGGGAAACGAAACTATTGTTCTCTGTTGCAGCACCGTGGAGAGACAGCGGTGCACCAATGCCTGGGGCCCTGGTAGTGGCAGAGACGTGATTAAGGGAGCTATGCCCACATGATCTTAGCCAGCGACCCTCGCCTCATGCCACAGACGAAGGCAAAAAGCCACCAAGGTCACTGCCAATCCGACTGGGGGAAAATTTCTTCCCAGCCTCGAATACGAGGGGTCTCTTTGAACGTGGTAGGAGTTTTGCATGAGTAGGGGCTGCAGACACCGAGCCAACAGGAAGCTCTGAGACACAGCCGCAATCAGAGATGAGGTGTCACTTACTGAGGGTTTTGCAGATGTCACTGACAGCCTTGAACACCACCGAAGAGAAGCTGACCTTCAGCCGCACGGTTTTCATGTTCGGCAAGCAGAGGCGCAGCATCTTGTGCTGCGTGGTAAAGAGCAGCTTGGCATCTGCCTGCACCCCACACTTATCCAGCGTCCAGTGGGTCTTCAGAAGCCAGCACTTCTTCTGCTCCCACCAAAGAGCGTAGTCTGACCAATCCCATGATAAGTCTACGGCAATACCAAACAAGGGAATGCAAAGTACACGATCAGTAACAAACTATAAAGCGGATCCACTCAAAAGTCTTGTTTTGAAACACAGAGCTACAGATCAGACGAACAATGAGAATGTTATTAATATTCATACTACGGTAACAACTAGAAACCCTGAGATCAAGGCCCCAGCGTGCTAGACACTGTACAAACACCCAGTAAGAGACAGTCCCTGGTTCAAGTTCCCCGAAGAGGAAAAAGGAATTAAACAGGGATCTACCATCTCCCAGGTGAGTGTCCTAACCATCGGGCTATTCTAGCGTAGGGCTCCCTCAATCTCGCCTATTGCTGCTGTTCCTCTTTAATTTAATAATTAAGTATTAATTGGGCCAGAGAGCGTGAGGATGATTCTGCAGCCTAGTACACCTGAGAGGTGGCAGCTCCCCTGTTCCAATCCCTTCTCCCGCTCAGGTGGAGGAGGGTCTTGAACTGGGGGTCTCCCACATCCTGGGGTGAGCACCCAATCCACTACAGCTTGGGAGGGAAGTCCCACCCCAGCTGTTTTGTGTGAACTCACCGGAGGGGCCTGAGCTGAGAGGCAGGCTCAGAACCCACCTACTGGCTTGGGCCTCTGCACGCGACTTGGGAGCTGCACACCCCTTCCCCGGTTTGTAACTGCTCCAGGGTGTAAGCAGGAAACAGGCATTCAGAGGCCTATCTCGAGGCAGTAGTGTGCGCGCTCAGGAAGGAGACGGGCACTCAGAGAGAGGCTGCAGTGCACCTGCCCAGATGGAAAAACCTGCAATGCCAAGTGAGGTTAGCTACTACAGTAGGGGTAGGCAACCTATGGCACGTGCCGAAGGCGGCACGCGAGCTGATTTTCAGTGGCACTCACACTGCCCGGGTCCTGGCCACCAGTCCGGGGGGCTCTGCATTTTAATTTAATTTTAAATGAAGCTTCTTGAACATTTAAAAACCCTTATTTACTTTACATACAACAATAGTTTAGTTATATATTATAGACTTATAGAAAGAGACCTTCTAAAAACGTTAAAATGTATTACTGGCACGCGCAACCTTAAATTACAGTGAATAAATGAAGACTGGACACAGCACTTCTGAAAGGTTACCGACCCCAAACTACAGGGTTAGGTGGCAGCCGAGTGGGAAGTTTGTGGATTGCAGTGGTGTCTGTGAAGGGGAACAGAGGGAAAGACAGGGACTCAGGCACTGAAAAAAATGCAGTGACTTGCCCAAGGCGGCTACAGCAGAGCTAGGAGTTGAATCCACATCTTCTAAGCTTTCTCCCACCCTTTGCCCATTTTAGCTATTTGGATTATAATCTCTTCAAGGCAGAGACCATCTCTCACTATGTGTTTGTACAGCACCTTGCACAGTGGGGCCCTGATCTTGGTTTGGACCTTTAGGAACTACTAATGATTAAAAAATATACATCACTAGAGCAAATCGGTAGCTGTATGATTTGACAGATGTTCCTTTAATCAAGAATTCTCTACATTATTGCAAGAACACACTTCTTACAAAGGGCTTCTAAATAATGAACAACCGGAGCATCGTTTCACCCACCACCTAATGAAAATTAACCAGAAATTTAAAACGTTGTTGGATGGATTATCTTTTAAATGCAGGAGCTGCTAGAAAGAGACAAGGTCTTGTGTTTTGCAGCACAGTTTAGTGACAGTGCTAATCCACTGCTGGAAGAACAGTTTCCTTGGTAAAATTATTAATTGATGGAAAATTTTGGGCCAGCTCTGAAGTGCTTTTGATGGAAAATGTCTATTTCATCAAAATGGAATTTGCTGTGGGAAATGTCAAGTTTTAATTTTTTCTCCTCAGTTTTCATTGAAAAAACTAACAAACTGCCTCCCTCAGCACCCCAAATACAGAAATGTTTCAGTTTCTGCCAACCTGACATTTTTCTGTTGCTCAGAGGAAAATGTTTAGGTTTACTGAACATTTTTGCCCAACTGGCTGAAATTTTTCAGGTTTTGGTTCTCAAAAAAATTGGTTTCAAAAAAGTTGTTTTTTCTGTTGCCAAACCTGAAAAGAAAAAAAACCCCACCAGTTTTTGCTTTTTCGATTAAAAACTTTGATGAAAACATGGGAAATGGTGGATTCTCCATCTTTTGATGTCTTCAATCAAAGACAGGATGCCTTTCTGGAAGATATGCTGTAACCAAATCTAATGTTGTGGGTTGAATACAGGAGTAACGGGATGAAATTTAATGGCCTGTGTTATACTTCTGGCCTTAAGAAGCAGCGCTCATTTTAAAATTAAAAATATACTGAACAAAGTAAATTCATTTGTTTCCAGAAAGTTGTAACATCGAAAGAGAACAGACACAGTTCATGTAGGATCTGGGGGCCGTGTTGCCGACCATCTAGTTCACTTGGTACTGTAGATTTCTTTTTGTTAAACGTCACAAGTAAAAGTCCATGCGGCTGTTCGGCTAATGGGGTGGAGTGCAAGGGATTAAGGGAATGGACTTTGTGACCTTATTATTTTCCTTTGAGTTCTGAAATTACCCCGGCTTCCCCATCAGCTACAACAGCTCCAGGCTGAATAGGATGTAGTCACTCTTTAAGCTCTTACAAATGAATCCAGTGAACTCTGTTCTACAACCACCACCACCTTGGAAAAGAAACAAGCCACTCAGAAGCATGTTTGATGGTGAAATGCCAGGGCTTTCTTGTGTGTGAATTCTTTGGCATCCATCTTGTGCTGGCTGCATGCCAGAACTGGCCTCTCAGTTTGGACGAAACTGGTCTACACTACAAAATTACTTCAATGTAACTACTTCGCTCCGGGGTGTGGATAATCCAAACCCCTGCACGATGTAGTTATACTGACCTAAGTGCCGGTGTAGACAGTGCTATGTCGGCGGGAGAGCTTCTCCTGCCAACCTAGCTACCGCCTCTCGCGGAGGTGGCGTTATTAACCGAGGGGAGAGGTCTCTCCCAGCAGCATAGAGCGTCTTCACCAGAAGCGCTAGAGTGGTGCAGCTGTGCCGATGTAAATTTGTAATGTAAACCTGTCCTGAATTACAATTCAGAGTCACAAAAGAGGTACAGACAGTAAGGCCTGGTCCACACTAGGGGCGGGGATCGAAATAAGATACGCGACTTCAGCTACGAGAATAGCGTAGCTGAAGTCGAAGTATCCTATTTCGAATTACCCGCGCTTACCTCGCGTCCTCGCAGCGCGGGATCGACGGCCGCGGCTCCCCCGTCGACTCCGCTAACCCTGCTGGAGTTCCGGAGTCGATGGGAGCGCGTTCGGGGATCGATGTATCACGTCCAGACGAGACGCGATACATCGATCCCCGCTATATCGATTTCTACCCGCCGATCCGGGCGGGTAATGTAGACGTACCCTTAGTCATGATAGGCCCTGCTATGGACTGAGCAAGCTGACCAAAGAAGACAGCAGCCCTTCTGTTGTGTACGGGAGTCACAGAAGCAAGACGAGAAGTCAAAGATATGAATAGTGGTGCCCAGATAACACCTCTTCTGCGCCCAGTGCTCCACTCTGTAGCTGCTCCAAGTCTGAGGAATGCAAGTCCCACTGCATGCACACCTGACTAATATAGACAGGCCCTGCTCAGCAGTCAGCAAGAAGGTAACCAAAGATTGCTAGATTTGAAGAGAGAGAATCATGCTTGTGGAGCGTGTGGTGGAGGAAATATCTGTATTATGGGAAATCTAGAGACAATGACATTTATAGTCAATATTTTTTCAGGTATAGTTGTATCTGGAAGCTCCTTCTTGACCTGTATGGATCCAACTGCAAGATCAGGGCCCTGGGATAATTATTTCGGGATGCAGCTTATGTTAGTGGCTGGGACACTGGATTGTGACTCAGGAAATCTGGGTTCTATTCTTGTCTCTGACACCGAACTGCTGTGGGACTGAGGGCAAGTTACTTCACCTTGCTGCATCTTTGTTTCCTCTTGAACCTTTCCTCTGCCTTGTCTATTGAGCCAAGGAAGGGGAGGAGGGGGAAATCTACACATGTAATTTCAATAACAGCATGCAAATTAACACACTCTCTCTACTCACTGATTTGTTCTACTAATTTGAGCATCACTCCACCAATATGTAGATCTCCCGAGACCCGAAGTGTAAATTCCTTTTGCTCTTCTTCATACTGATGATCAACTGTGACAATGAGCTCCCAAGAATTGGATCCATATTCTTTTGAGGAAGTCATCTCAGCAACCTCTACTGTGAGTTCTACAGAGTAAAAGAAAGTATAAATCAACAGATGTTCAAAATACAATGCATTTAAACAAAAATAATAATCAAGAAATAGACTTAATTAAGGGCCTGATGTGGGCAACAGCTCAGACAGAGAAATAGCAGAAACTTAAGCAGAGGTGTGGCATATGTTTCCTCCAGGATCTGCTCCCACTGGATTTGAATGATTTTAGCCACAAAGTCAGGAGATATTTCTTCAGAACAGGGGGAACTTGAACCAGCGAAAGAGCAGAGACAGCTCTGTTCAAGCAAGCTTCCCACTTCCTGAAGCAAACCCGCTGATCACGACTTTACAGACGCTATGGTGGAGGCTGTGAAGTTTCATCATTCTGTCTATGTAAACTCATGAATTCCATTTGATTTTATGCACTCTGTTTATGACTGTGACCATCAGTGTGGATTATAGCTTCCATTTGATGGTAGAAAATGCACCACATCTGAAAATCTGAAACAGGGCCATCAGCAACTGTATAGTGATACCCAGATAGCTCCAGAGGGGTGCCAGGCAGAGCCACTAGCTTTTAGCAACCCTCTGCCACGCAAAGTGGGGGAGGAGGAGGAGAATGGAAAATCCCCCAACATGAGAAGAGAAGCAGGAAGAGGTGTCCGACCCTGCTTTTCAAAAGGACAGGCTCTCTAGCAAAGGGAGGAAGACCATCACCGGAACGAGAAGACTGAGAAGGAGACGTGGGGGGCAAGATGGACCTGGTCCCCTATGACCAAACCCTAAAGGACTCTCAGGAGTGGTGAGGACTCTGAAGGAGGGAACTGCGTTCAGCTGTGCATTGTTTTTTTCCATAGGTCTGTAAATCTCTTGTGCCGTCTATGAGTAAGGTGCATGTGTGTTTAAGAAGTTCTTGGCAAAGCCTGAGTGAGTACCTTGCGTTATCTGCCATGTGTCACCAAAGACTTAAACTACACGCTGGAGCACCCATAAAGGTAGAGCTCTGTGGAGAGTGTGCATAGGATTTGGGGCAGGTTCAGAACTGGTTTTGGGACCTAGGGCAGCTGGACTGTGGGGTCCCACCATCCCGCAGAGGGGTGTCAGACAGAATGTGCCCAAGAGGTAAGGACTAGAGATAGCATCTGGATGCTGCTCAGATTCCGTGGGCTTGGGAGCACATGGGATCCAAAGACTGGGTCCAGTACAGCAGACTGGTGAGCGCCCGCTAGTGGAGACCCTGCCAGGCCTGCAACAGAGACAAACCATTTCTTTGCCTCCTTCAGAGCCACAATGTAAGATTTTTTAAAGAGTCTTTATATCCCATTTGGTCAGATTCAGGATAGGATTTCTGGCACTGGAACGCCAGCACTTCCCTCCTGCTGCATTTGCCACAGGTCACCTGTAAGCCAAGGTGACCTGTTAGACCAAAGTCCACGAAGAGGATGCTTAGGGGCAACCTTGTCAATGGCGGAGGAAAATTAGCCTTATGATTCATCGATTTTAGTCCTGCTTCAGGATAGGGTGTGTGTGTGTGTGTGTGGACTAGATGACCTCTCAAGGCTCCTTACAACCCTATACTTCTATGATTAGCTCATCTAGTCTCACCCTCTGTAGAACACAGGCAAGAGAACTTCAAAGAAAGCATTTATGTCCCGAGGCGTAGCAAGCTGGAGAACACGGGCAACGATCCCACAACCTCTCACATGACATTCCACTAGATAGCACAGTCTGTCAGGGGAACGGCATTCTCCCTCAGCTTCCCGCTCAGGTGTCATTAGTTTCTGAGGGTGAACCATCCAAATAGGCCCCCTCGCGAGGGAGAGGGAAACTGAGGGAAGCAATGGTCCATCAATGAGGTGGGTAGGGATTTCAGGATTACTCACCCCCATCCCAAACACAAGGTCCAAACTGGGACTCATGGCGAGTTAAACCAAAAGCCTCCTCAGTTAGCGTCACAGTAGCCACAAAATCCTGGACCCCATTCAGAGGACTTGTCATCCATATGGATGTTAAAGTCACTGATCACTAACAGGATCCCTAGCTCTGGCACCTAGATACTCTTCCTCCTTCTCTTCAGTTTGGGTTACAGTAAAACCTATGGTTGTGTTTAAAGCGAGGATGGCACATTAAGGCCCCAATCCTGACGTTATATTCATGTGGATGGAACCTTGTATCTGGGTTGAGAGCCCCTGGCTTTCATAGAGCTCCCTGTGGGCCCAAATATCCCCCTGCACCGATCCAAGCGCAGCTTGGCACCAAGATGGCCAGGGGCTGCTCTGTAATAATTTAAGAATGCCGTACGTGAGCTGGTTATTGGGATGTTCACTGTATGACTACACTGGGTTAAACAGGAAGGCTAAAGAATGACTTGAGATGATACCTCAGTGCCCACGTGGGGGTTGTTACAAGGCAGTAGGGAGAGCCACTGGCCTGACCTCCTGTTGAGCCTACCAAACTGCGTTTGGACAGCGGGGACCCAAAGCCCACAAACCGAGAGAACAAAGAATGCTACAAACGATTTTCTCTCAAGACCGGGAGACCGTTGTTGCTGAGAAGCTGGTCAGACTCAGACACATACAGACACCTGCTGGGGAGGCGTGAAGAAGTTAGACCATTCCTAGGAAGGACTATATCCATGTCAAAACCTTCTCCCCCCCTTATGTTGTGCTTTATTATTACTGTTGAAATCAAACAATGCTTTGGTTTAAGGCGGCCATCTGGACACTCTGTTCACAGACCCCCGAAGGGAAGAACCACCGGTGCTGAACCCAGCTGGAGCTGCTGGGAAAGCATGGTTGATATACAGAGTATTGCAGCCACAGGTGTGGTCTAAGAGTAGGAGAATCCCATGATTTCACCCTGGAGATGATTATTATTTCACAGTTACAGAGCTAGTGACAGCTAGCTCTGTAACTGTGACAGGCGCCTTATTTGCTTTATTTCTCTACAGCCTCTCGTCAATATTTCCCTTTCAAGCCAGAGGTTTTGTTTGTGAGAATAAAAACAAACAGTAATAGATAATCTAGCAGAGAAAGGCATAATGGGTACCAGTGGCTGGAAGTTAAAAACCATACAAATTCAACAAAGAAATGAGGCATACATTTTTAACACTGAGGGTGATTAACCACCGAAGCAAGCTACCAACAGAAATGGTGTATTCTCCATCGCTTGACATCTTTAAATCAAGACTAGATGCCTTGCTGGAAGATATAATTTAGTCACACAAGTACTGGGCTCAAGGCGTAACTGGGTGAAATTTTACAGGTCAGACTAGATGATAATGGTGTCTTCTGGGCTTATATATGAATGAAGGTATTAAATTTATTAAATCAATGGTTCTAAATAGTGTCATAGCAACAACATAATAGAAATCATTTAATTGCTGGGAAACACATTACAGTTTCCTTCTTTAGAAAACACACACTTGCACAGATAATAAATCGTAGCCCTTAATGCTCCAAACTTTACATCCTTTAATTAATTTCAGAGTAAACAAACTGGCATGAGGCCCAACCCTTCTTCAACTGAAGCCAATGGGAATTTTGTTTCTTTTCCTACTAGTTGAAAGTGGGGTTTTCCTTAGTTTAAATGATCACACCAGTGGGGAAAAAAAATACAATAAAATAAAAATATTAACAACAACAAAATGAACTCTATTTACCGTAGGTATTTCTTAAGAACCTGTGGCCTTGGCATTTAAGAACTGATACCAAAATTTATAGCGCACCTATTTAAAAACCATGATATTTGGGTTAGGAAATCAAGACTCTCAAATGTAAGTTTTAAAACATCATACAAAACCCTTAGGAAACAGCTTGCTGAACCCACTGAAGTCAATACCAAAACTTCTACTGGCTTTCAGGACTGGGCTACCCCAGAGTGACACTGAAGAAGTGTAGGAGGCAGGACAATTTCTTGATTTAAAGGCTACCAGCGGTTAAAGTCAGAAAATCTGGTTGCCCCACATTCCTCCTCCAATCCCTCCCTCCAACTCAATCATTTCAGCCTGAACTTGGAACCGCTGTTTGTTCTAAAGCGGGTTTTTACACGCAGAAGTCTTTAGAAGCCAGGTGGAAACCAAGAAAGCTCCCTGGGACTTCCACCGCCTATTTGTGCAAGCCAAGGATCTGGCCTTAGGTATCCAGTTCTCATTTTCCAAAGGACCCATTAAGGCCATTAGGCTTTTAAAAAAAAAACCACCCTACAATTAATACGTCTCTCCACAACTAACTGCCACTTGCCCCTAGGTTACAGACAGCACACAAAGCAACCTAGTCTCTCCCACCAACATAACAGGAGCTGCCCAAAGACCTGCAAACAGTGTAGGAAGGAAGAATCATCCCCCCCCAATCACTCCTGCCAGAGGAAGCCAGGGGAGCAAAGCAGGGGCTGGAGAAGGGGAGCTGCCCACTGGGGAAGGGGTCCAGCTGCCCCTGCTCAGGGTCGTTCCCACCCACCAGCGCTCACACTCACGTGCCTTGTCCAAGGGCAGCTCTCGCCTCCCAGACCGGCGGCTGCTCCCTCCACCAGCACCTGGTGCCTAAGAACCGCGAGGGGGAGGCGCCCGCCTCCCGGCCCTGCCCTGCGCCGCACCGCGCCGCGGCGGGAGCTCGGGCGGAGGGGGGCTGCGGAGAACCAGGGCGCGGCGTTAGCTCTATCCGCTGCTCCTGCAGCCGGCCCGGCCCCGCTCCCGCGGGCATCCCGCCCAGTCTGGCAGCGGGGCGCGGGCAGGTCGGGGCAAGCCAGCCGGAGCGTGCAAACAACACAGCGGCGGCTCTGCTCGCCTGCTGCACCGCCCCCCAGCTAAATACAACACAGGCTTGTGGCAAATTATCCATCCATGGTGCTGCCGTGACTCCCACCCCCATGAGCGCCTCCCGGGCTTGACTGTATCCTCACAGCCCCCCCTGTGGGCAGTGCTAGCATCCCCCTTGTACAGATGGGGACACTGAGGCACAGGGAAGCTAAGGCCAGCGCCTCAAAAGGTGTTTAGGTGCCTCACTCATTGGAATCAACAGCAGCGGGAGGCACCTAAATACCATGGAGGATCTGGATCTAAGTGACTTGCCCAAGGTCGCCTGGGAAGACTGTAGCAGAGCACTTTCCCCAAGTAGCTTTTTGCCCCTTGGATTCTCCAACCCATGCACCTTTCTCAGGGCACTGCCAAAATATGGGTTGGTCCCACTGGTGCTTATTGACAGGCCTTGCACACTCAGGTTCTGGTGCATTAGTTCAGATAAGACAGGGCAACAAACATGTGCAGGAGGCCAGACTTTCTGGAGTGTTTGCTTAGGATGTCAACAGCAGCCATAGACAAAGTGTAATTGTCAATCCCCTGCTCCTGGGGCAGATGTAACAGACGATGGGGATTTCCAGCCACTCCTGAAAGAATCAGACTGTTGTGGGTCACCACACCCTAATGACCAGGTAGTTCCCAGCTTCTGCTGCAAGGTGCCCTGTCTGGCATCACCTTCATAGAATATCAAGGCTGGAAGGGACCTCAGGAGGTCATCTAGTCCAACCCCTGCTCAAAGCAGGGCCAATCCCCAGATTTTTGCCCCAGATCCCTAAGTGGCCTCCTCAAGGATTGAACTCACAACGCTGGGTTTAGCAAGTCAATGCTCAAACCACTGAGCTATCCCTCCCCCCATAATAAATGGAGATATACCTATTGCATAGAACTGGAAAGGACCCTGAAAGGTCATTGAGTCCAGCCCCCTGCCTTCACTAGCAGGACCAAGTACTGATTTTGACCCAGATCCCAATCAGGTTAATTACTCTCACTTAAAAATGTACACCTTATTTCTAGACTGAATTTGTCTAGCTTCCACTACCAGCCACTGGATTGTGTTATGTCTTCTCTGCAAGAGCGAAGAGCCCATTATTAAATATGTGTTCCCTATGTTGTTACTTTTGATTAGTCCATGTCACCCCTTCACCTTCTCTTTCTTAAGATAAATCAATTGAGCTCTTGGAGTTTATCACCTATGCCATGTTTTATAATTCTTTAATGATTCTCGTGGGTCTTCTCTGACCCTCTCCAATTTATCAACATCCTTCTTGAATTAAGGACACCAGAACGGGACACAGTATTCCAGCAGCAGTTGCACCAGTGCCAGACACCGTGGTTAAATAACCTCTCCTCCTACTCAAGATTCCCCTGTTTATGCATCATAGGTTCACATTAGCCCTTTTGGCCACAGCATCACACTGGGAGCTGATTATCCATCCTGACCCCCACATCTTTTTCAGTCACTGCTGCCCAGAATAGAGTCCCCCAGCGTGTAAGTCTGGCCTAAGTGTACACAATCTTTGTTTACATACATTTAGTCATATTAAAATGCTATATTGATGTGATGTGCTCTCAGTCTGTCTCCAGAATCAGGGGAGTACTAATATTGGCTTTAGGAAAGAAGAAAATTCACTTATCTTTTCCTGGGCAATTTTTCTGATCAGGGTCCTGAACAGAGAAAATTGAAGTAAACACACCGAATGATCAAGATACTCCAGGAGCTAAAATTCAGGACAGACACATGGTGCCAGGGAAGTCCGTCATTGGCCTGGGCTGAGGATGAATATTGTCAGATACAAAGTCTCAGCTCAGGAGCAGGTGACCATAATGGAAAACAAGTGGTGGCCCAGAAACAAAAATCAAGTTCTTATTGGAGCCTATTGGGAATGTTGATCTCATCCAGACATGTGTGAATGAGCCAGAGTTCATATGATATCTATCCAGTAATTCCTATTACCTCACCTAGGCCCCATTGTATATGTCAGGCTGTCTAGAGAGGCTCATGGCAGACTATTAAGAAACAGGGCCCAAACCCCGAACTGGTGGGGGGTCTATACGTAGATTTCACCAGCCAAGTAATCAAGTGTGAACTCCTCAAGCACTGCAACAGCCTTAACATGGAGTCAGACAGTCCTCGTGGGAACTCCAATATACCCTGCCACCTAGGCAAGCCTGCCTTTGTGAGAGATGGTCCCTTCCACCAAAAATCATAACATTCAGGTTACTCCCAGTCCCAAAGGACCAGTCACTTATTCAAGTCAATTGTACCTTAGATCTCTCACCAAAGACAACGCCCATAGCCAATCCTGTAATAAACTGATGATAGATTTATTAACTAAGAAAAAGAAATAAGTTATTTAAAGCAGCTAAACACACACACACACGTTACAGTCTTAGGTCCCAAAAGGTAATAGAAACTGCTGCGATATTCAAGCTTTCTATGACCTCTAGAGCTAAGCAAAGCAGCTTGTGGATCCCTTGCTTATGCTTAGAACTATTGTCCTCTCCACATTCCAAGCAGCAGGGTGATAAAGTTCCTTCTGGTCAGGGATTTTTATTCCCTTCCCCTAGAGTTCAAACTGATGGAAGAAGTGTCAGCACCTGTCTCCTCTTCATGGGTGTGTGTGGAGGGGCAATCAACAAAGTCATTGTTCTTTGATGTTTCACAATGGCTCATTTGGTTTCAAAGGGCTTATTGTGTGCAGGACCAGCACTCCACACTCATTATTGCTTCTTTCCTGTTTGGCGAGTTACACAGTTACAGAGATTTACAATGCAAACACTCAACGGATACAGATGTTATAAGTGAAACCAGTACATGCAGCATCCTACAAGCATTTCATCAAGTCTAAACACTAAACACATTCTTATCAACTTAACATCTATTACAACAATATTAACACACGGGTGAGCCAGACTGGTTTCTAGCTGTGCATTTGTCAGTGTGCAGTGAGGCCTAGGGCCTTGGCATGAGCTGGCACCTGGTCTGCCAGAGTCACAGAACATTCTCCACTCCCTCACCTGTGGAATGCAGAGGATCAGGATTTTTTTTTTTAAGGGATCGTCCCAATTCAGTCCAGGAAATGGGAACTAGAAAGAGAGCGCGAGCATAGCATCCACCAGATAGAACACAATGATTTAATGGAGGTCTTGGAGCACTGCTCCTTCCATGGGTAACCCACCTGGGGGAAACCTAGGTTCCTGGTCCTGCTCCAAATTAGGGAAAGCAGGGATTTGAACCGGGGTCTCTCATATTCCAGGTGATTGCTCTAAGCTCTTCTCTCTCTTCTTTTTTTCAAAAAAATGTCTGAAAAGCAACGGTGGTTTCGTTTCACGCTGGAACAAAACCAAATGGCAAAACCTTGAACTTTTTCATGAAACAATTCTTGTTATCTGGCCAGCCCTCCAGACGACAGCAGCTTTGGGAGAGACTGATGAGACCTGGGCAATGGGGTTTGCAAGAAATGTGCAAAAGGAATGTACAAAATGGGAATGCTCCATGCAGAGACTGCACGAGATGTCCTTCTCTTATTAAACCCTTTGTATGGTTGGCAGAAATCAGTGGGCTGGGCTCCAAAAATTAATAGGCATTGGTGGGAGGAAATGCACCTTGGTAGCTCACAAGCTGCATAGTGGAGCAATGGTTACTCTGATGTGCTCACTATGCCCCATACAGTGTCTTGAATAAGCTCATGTCATGCAGCTGGCAATGACCCGTATTTGCTATGGTGAAGATAATGGTATTGGAATCCTAGCTGGCATTAGCAGAGGCCCATTGTTGTAAATGTGTCCCTACAGCTGATAGCCTGATGGGCTGGAGGGATGGAAGAAATGGGAAAAAGATAAAGAATTTACCTTTTTGTAGTGGATTTTGATGCTTTCCTTTCCCACAGCTGCATCATCTGCCTCCTACAAAGGGTTCCTCTGATCCTGTCTTTGTGGGAAAGGAGTGGCTGTGTCAGCTGGTTAGTTTGAGACACAACATGACCCTTCCTTAGTAACTTAGTTCTGATGATATTGCTGCCTTCCTTGCACTAGGATGACTAGATGTCCCGATTTTATAGGGACAGTCCCGATATTTGGGGCTTTTTCTTATATAGGTGCCTATTACCCCCCACACTCCGTCCCTATTTTTCATATTTGCTATCTGGGCACCCTACCTTGCACTAAGTTACAGCTCCCTGACTTTGTGATGGGACTCCCTGACTTTTTAATGGTAGGCAGGTGACTTCCCCATTATCTAGAGGGAAGGATGATCTGTGTGTGCTGTATTGGAGCTGTTGGGGATTATGCCCCTGCTAGTCCCTTTTGTGGAGGAGGTTATCACCAAGGCTGGAGAGGAATTTCCTAGGCTAGGGCTGGGGAGTTATAACAAAGAATAATGGGATGTAGTGAGAAAAAGGAAAACGTAAAAGGAATATGTGGAAGAGTATCCTGAGTCTGAGCTCCATCGGGCTGTGGAATAGTTTCCCAAGGAGGGAGTCCTTAACCTCCACCCATCTCGTGGGACTTTAGAACTAGATTTGAAATCCATCAAAGGTAAGAGTTTCACATCATCACGGGGATGATCTTCAAAATCTTTGACATCTCTGATGCCTATGAAATTCTTTGTACGTTCCCAGATGCAATATCAGGCCCCTTCACTGATGGTGCTAAAGTCCAACCTCTGCAAAGTGCCGCTGACATTCCAGGGCACCACCCATTCCCACTAAATAGTTTCTTCCCTCTTCTGCGGGTGATATTAATATTGCAGAGCCACTGCTCCCACAGCGGAGGGGGAAGGGTTATCTCCTCTGAGGCTGCATTGCAAATTTATGGCCAAACATGTGGCATTTCCCCTGGGACGCCATGCTCTGCTTCTCCTCCCAGCAGACACTGCAGCTCTGTGCTCCACCCAGGACTGACCAAACGTGTGAGAATTCAGAGACAAGCCGTCAATCCTTCTGTCCTCAAGTCCTTCTGACCCCGAACCCAGCTGCTTTTCTGTTCTCTCTGGGTGGCCCGGGGACATTAGGGCCTTCGCTGCCTCTGGAAGAGCAGGTGGGGATATTGGGCAAACACTTCTCTAATGCTTTGTCTACACTTAGTGCCATGTAACGTACAGGCGCTACGCACGTAGCTACGCGCCGCAGTGCAAGGCTCTGGCGTGGGGGAGGCAGCGGGGAGGCAGTGGTTCACTACGTGCAGTGTAGTCGTGGGAGGCCCTGCTTGGGTGTGTAGAGAACCATGTGGGGCTCAGTTGTGTATATACCCTAGAATTCAGGCATGTAGGGCACTCTGCTTGCTTAAGCTGTATCCTCATTGTCTCCATTGCTATTGAAATACCCATGCCGGCTGGGGGTGCGGTGTCTGTATTCCACATGTCACCACAAGCGTAGCTGTGCCTTAAGAGTCTGATTGTAGCACGGGTAGGCCATGGATTTGCAATACCGCCTCAGAAGAGATAACAGGTAACAGGTGACAATAGTCATGTAGACATGGTGGCACAGGCTTCAGCAGGGGCTAGCAACCTGACTACAAGACTTCCAGGGACTTTGAGTACATATTCTGGTTGCTAGCCCAATGCCACGACTGCTATTGTTACCTGTGCTAGCTAACACGGGTATGCCTACCCAGGGCCGGCTCCATAGTTTTTGCCGCCCCAAGCAAAAAAAAAAAAAAAAAGCCACGATCGGGAACTCGCCGCCGCTTCATTCTTCGGCGGCAATTCGGCAGCAATTTGGCGGCAGAGACTGAGGGACCCGCTGCCGAATTGCCGCCGAAGAGCCAGACGTGCCGCCCCCTTCCAGGGGCCGCCCCAAGCACCTGCTTGCTGGGCTGGTGCCTGGAGCCGGCCCTGTGCCTACCCATGCTACAGTCAGGCCTTTACTTTGTTTGCAGGATAGACATACCCCCAGAGGCAGGTTCCCTGCAGAACGTCCTTCGTACCTCATTTCTAGTTGCATGTGTTGTTCCTTCTCCAGAAGCAGCGAGACAATCAGACAAGGGCCTGGGAGAGAACAGAGAGAAAGGTTCCTTGTCTTGCTAAAGTCTAATTTGCAGGGAAAGCCTCTCTGGGGAAATCGACAAAGAACCTGTTCTCGATGCCAGTGACTGAACTTGTCGACCCTCGAATGCTGTCCAGTTGTGTCTGGCTCCTGAGCTAGAAGGGTTGGGAGTGCGGGGGGGCAGTGTGGGAACCTCCCGGTCAGCCCTCTGATAAGGTCTGCTGCATGTGGTCCTGACGTATCACCTCCACAGGATTAAGGAGTGTGGTTTATGGTGTGTGATTTGGGGTCCTGTGTTCCAATCCACCGCTAGGGTGGGGAATCACAGATGGGAGAGGGTAAAGGAGAAATCCTGAGAGCCGCAGTGGAAACATGTAGTGCCCCACCTGAATGGCAGCAAACTAGGCTTGAGAGCGTTGCCCTAAAGCAGTGTTCTGCCGCTTGTTCAGGGAAAGCCCCTGGCAGGCCAGGCCGGTTCATTTACCTGCCGCATCCACAGGTTCGGCCGATCGTGGCTCCCACTGGCCGCGGTTCGCTGCCCCAGGCCAATGGAGNCCGCAGGTTCGGCTGATCGCGGCTCCCACTGGCTGCGGTTCGCTGCTCCAGGCCAATGGGATTGCTGGAAGCGGCGACCAGTACGTCCCTCGGCCCGTGCCGCTTCCAGCAGCTCGCAAGTTTGGGAACTTCTGCCCTAAGGCCTCCTACCCGGATCTAGTCTCTGAGATGCCGCAGCCACAGTGATGGTTTCTCCAGTTTCACCCTTCCACTCGCTGAGTTCTCCTCGATGGCCCCGCCCCTATGCATGCAGATTCAGACTACCGTATAAGCAACAGAAAGAGAAGTTCCCACGCACTTCCTCTATATATTTCCCTTTCCCTTTGGGTCTATACACTACATTCCTACAGGCCATCTGGGCTGTTTGATACACCTGTTTTATGCATGTCTATTATGAATAGTCCTTGACAAGGCTGAAGAGGGATGTGAAATTTAGATTTCACTCCATTCAATGCTTGGCAAAGTAATTCAGACTCAGGAGAAGATCTTTCAGGGGTCGAAGCACTCTGATGTCCAAATCTTTCCCCTCTTATTTCCATGAGCTTGTAACGTGTTTCTTGGTTCCCAAGCTGGGGGTGTTAATTAAATTCAGTTCTTTGGCTTCCCTCTGTGAACTCCCCAAAACAATGCAACCCTCAGCTTCTCCTGAGAAGCTGGCATTATTATCCCAGTGCTCCAGGGGTGACTGACCAAAGGGGAGAGAAGGCAGAGGTAAGCATTGGCCACATGTCCTGCTGCCCTCTAGCTCCTGCAAGTCATGAGGCCCTAAGTGGAACCATGTGGTCATTAGGATCTGGGTGCTCTGAAAAGAACTATGGGATGTGTGCCTGTAGAAGAGCTGGAGAAGCCCCATTGTAAGAATGAGTCAGATTCTCCACAGGGAATGCCTCTCACCTCAGCTCCCAGAGCCATTGGTGGAACAGTTGAAGGCCTGGGAGAAAGGAAAGAGAGCTCTGGCTAAGCTTCCTTGTGTCTTCAAATTTGAATTGCCACAGGACTGTGTGCAGGGAGTCAGAAAGCAGCTGGTGTGTCAGCCTGTAAGCGCAATATTAAAAAAAAAAAAAGCCAGAGGTGTGAATCCCCAGTTGTGGTTGCCATTGCTGTGCTGGGAAATTTAGGCCTGTGGAGCCTGCTCAGAGGTGAAGTTTGTGAGCTCTGACTTGCAGTCCTGTTCTTCTTTCCTCCTTCATTTGGCATGGGGTGGAAGAGAGAAGTGAGGAGATCCACAGAGCTCCAAGGAAATTGCAGGAAAGTCCCTCTCCCCCGGATTCCCCGATCAATACATATTCTAAATGAGCCTCACTTGATGTGACCTCATGCCCGGAACCAGTTGGGCCTGACATTCCCTCTATGGTTTGATTCCTCCTGTTCCTTAAGTGTCCACTGAGGGTCTCCTGCAGAGATGGTTATAGTGACAGATCAGGCTGCTATTCAGAGATGGACACAATTAATGCAGCATGTCTCTGGAATTGTCCATCCCTTGCTCTGTGTAGCAGGGGACTCCACAGTACTCAGTTCCCACACTTGTTAGGCTATTGGGGAACTCGGAACTGCACTGGAAATTCTGGAATGTGCATATTTAGTATAATATGTACCGCCTATATCCATAAATATACAGAGCTTAAAATGCAGAAAAGCCTCTTAACTATAGGCATAAAGCTCTCACTTTATCATGCCTAAGTCGCATGGAAAATCAATGGAATTTAAGCTTTAAAATTTATCCAGTTATTTAGCAGCCTAAGTATCCGAAAGATAAAATTCCATCTTCCTGTGCTTTTTTTAAATATAGCTTCTGCATTCTCTCTCAGCTGGATCAGCCTCTGCCTCTTCAGAGTCTTAAAGCCTTTTTAATTGTGATTAATTATATTGATTTAAGATCCAAGACATATTGAAGGGGGGATAATTTAGGTGCAGACATAAGACAGTTCCCCCACAAGAAAGAAAGTGATGCCTGTGCAAATTTTGTGCATAGAAAAGACTTGAGGAGTCAGAGCTGAGTGCTGGGCAATCCTGCCAGCAATCGGTGATCCTGTGTGATTCACGCCTGTGAACATGTCACCCCTCAAGGCCTGGATTCTTCGTGGAGGATTTCAAAAGCCTGCCTTTCCTTTATAGCCAGCTCTCATGCTCCAAAAGCAGACCGAGGAAGTGGTAGCATGACCAATGTGAAATCTGAGACATTTAAAAAGCACTCTAGAAAACCCCTGGAGTGTGAGTAACAAGGAGACGTGAGCAGAGGGGGACTTATTACTCAGAACAGAGTCAGGGCAATAACGCATGGGCGTGCATCACAACAATATGTATTTTCCCCAGACGTCTGATGTAATGACTCTAACCTTTGTCATGTTGTTTTTGACTTGAGTTCTGAAGGTCTGTACAGTATCAGTTGCAGCCAGAATCATTTGTCATATCTGAGGATTAGCTAATCCATTAAGCCTACCAGTCAGTCTTCCTCCTTGATTCAGTACAGCAGCGGCTCCAACACACACACACACACACACACACAAACCCCCAGCGGGTTGGAGTGTCTTGCAAGACTGATAAAAATAACGAATGGGCCAGTTGTGAAAGATGTGAGGCAGTGAGGGTGAGATTAGGTCGTGCTAAGGATTGGTTTTTAATCTCAGTCCACTGAAGTCAATGGTAAAGGGGAGGCAGTTGGAACGATGTGGGACGCTTTTGCAAATCCCACTTTTAAATCCATAGGTAGGCACCTAAGCAGAAGTAGCCTCTTCTTCAAAGATGCTGCTCACCCACAGCTTCTCAGCAGAAGCCATGGGTGCTCAGCACCTTTAAAAACACTGGTCACTTTTATTTAGGTGCCTAAATGTGCACATAGGTGCTTAATTTAGGAGCCTGAGTTTGAGAACATTGGCCAATAATAATAAATTAACCGAAATACTATGCTTTTCTATAGCACTGTGCATTTTGACACTCAAAGCAATTTTTATCGGGTAGGAAATTGTCCTTGTTCTCACTTTGCAAATGGAGAAACTGAGTCAGAGGGCCTTTGTCCCTGGTTGCATAGATTGTCAGTGAGAGGGCCCAAAATAGAACCCCAATGTCCTGAAAATTAGTCCATGGCTTTAATCACTAGACGTGCTCCCTAATGCAGCACAGGCTAGAACTTTTTAAAATTTAAAAAAGACTCCCCTTTTGTCTGTCTGTCTGTTGTTCTCCGGCGGGAGAGGCGGACAGGGCAACAGCTATGCTGTAAGAAGCTTGGGCCAGGTATGAAAAAATCATCAGTATCATACCTAGAAACTACTCATTTAAAACCCCAGATATGTAAGTAGATCAGGAAATGCCTAGGAAGACACAATTAGGTTTATCCCTTTTATTTCATTATGGTTTGTGAATTCCTCTGTGCTTTTGTTTTGCTTGTAACCTTTAAGCTGGACCTCAAAAAAGCTATTCTTGGTGCTTAATCCTTGTAGTTGCTCTTTTAAAATCTAGCACTAGCCTGAGTTCCCAGATGTATTTTCTTTCTTTCTTTTTTATTAATCAAATTTACCTTTTTTAAGAACACGATTGGATTTTTGTGTCTTAAGAGATGTGTGCACATGTTGTTTAATTAGCTGGTGGCAACAGCTGATTCCCTTTTTTTTCTTTCTCAGCTCTTCCCCGGAGGCGGGGGAGGGTGAAAGGGCTTGAGGGTACCCCACAGGAAGGAATTCCCAAGTGCGCCTTCCTGGGTTTTCAAAGGGGTTTTGCACTTGGGTGGTGGCAGCATCTACCAATCCAAGGTCAGAGAAAAGCTGTAATCTTGGGAGTTTAATACCAGTCTGGAGTGGCCAGTATTAATTTTTAAAATCCTTGTGGGCCCCCACCTTCTGCATTCGAAGTGCCAGAGTGGGGAATCAGCCTTGACACTGCTAATGATGTACTTCCATTGTTGCATACTGCTGTGAGATCTAAGGATGAGCAACACTATATGCTGTTTTGTTATACACCAATATGTCTGTATTAGGAATGCAGTTATTGGGCATCTCCACCTGACGCTGATTTATTGTAGTGCTGTACTGTGTAATCAGAGAAATGCGAGGTGAAGAAATCCCACGGGGTAACCTATGACCTGATCCCATTAAAGTCAAAGCGAGTAGGTCTGGGTCCAGATCAACCAATGGCTTTATCCAGTCTAGTCTTAAATGTCTCAGGTGATGGGGATCCCACTGTTTCCCTTGGGAGACTATTCCACAAGCTAAAAGAACTCATGGTTGTGTAGCTTTCTGAGATAGTCCAAATCCAGTGCTTAATACCATGCTGATGGGAACCTGGGAAAAATCTGAGGTAGATAGATCCTCCTTTTCTTGATTATTTTTATCCCATTGGTCCTATTAATATTGCCCATAATAAGTCCTATTCCCTGCTGAGCCCCACTTTCAAGTATGTATAGAGGATATCTAGAAATAGTGGTTTTATTTATTTTGAATTATAGTAGCAGCTAGAGAACCCACCTGAGAGTAAGGCCCCATTGTGCTAGGCACTGCAGAGACACATAATAAAAGACACTCCCTGCCCTCCCCAAAGAGTTTACAATGTAAATAGGCACCACAAAGAGAGTAAGAGGGGAAATGACTTTCCAGAGGTTACACAGCCGGTTGGTGGTAAAACCAGGACTAGAACCCAGCTTTTTTGAGTCCCAGTACAATATTCTAGCGATAGTGAATTGGGGGTGGAGTGGGGGCAGAGCCTGGGGCTGAGTGGGGCTCTTGGGGGTCCCCAAAAATTTTTAAATAAAAATTGGGGTCCTTGGGTTGCTGAAGTTTGAGAATTGCTGCTCTAACACCTCTAACTCAGTGAGTGGATCCTTCCTCAAAAGTGTGTTAAATCATCTCTGAGTTGAGATGAAGTGTGGAAATGAAGGATAATGCATGAGAAAAGTGACAGACTATTTACAATCTTAGGCCCTCAATCTTGCAAAGACCCTGTGCTGGTGCTTATACGTGTTCGCATGAATAAGCCCGTTGACTTCAATGGGACTACTCATATGTGTAAAGTTAAGTACACCTGCATAAGCCTTTGCAGGATCTGGGTCTTACCCAGAAACCTGTCGATAACAGCTTCCAGCCGGTGGCATTCTCTGGGTCACCATGCTCATAGATTTGCAACAATTGGACTGAGGCAAAATCCATCCCTTGGTTAACTCCACTGACGTCAATGGAGTTATTATCAGGGCTGAATTTAGCCCCAGGTGGTGTTTTTGGTGTTGAGGTACAGTGCAAAGAGCTACATCATCAGTAAGTCCAATAAGAAAAATTGTCTTTTTCTTAAGAGTGTTGTTACAACCTACATTGTTGAAAACTGTTCCCCTTCCACTTTTGGAGATTTTTATTTCTTTTAATTAAATTCAAAATTAAGGGCCAGATCCCTGCACTTGAGTCAGATCTCTGGGCAGCTCCATTTACAGGCGCTGGCCCTTCCTATTACATTTTCACTGTGAAAGGGATCACGTTCCCCAGCGGTGGGGGAATTTCAGCACTGGGTAGAGTGCAACAACTATTTAACAGAGCACGGGACCAGTGCATTGCTAACCGTGCTGGGCAGGAAGTGAAGGAGATGACTGAACTGAAACAGCACGGGTGAATTTTAGGCAGGGAGAATGTGAATATTCAGGCTACGCTGATTCAAACCAGCTAAGGATCTACCGTGACTGAAGAACCCCTTTCATCGGTGTAATAAGTGTCTATGCTACAGCAGTGCGGCTGCTGTAGCGTAGACACATTTATAGTGTAGACAAACCCTCAGTCTGGTTCTCTCTCTGTTCAAACTGCTTCATTCCACTCAGTGGGAGCATCTATCCTGGTCTATCCAGGAGAATGGCTATTCCATTGTCTGGACAGTTAGATCCACTCAGTCTCAATAGGTTGTAACCAGAGCTGCTTTTTTGGTGGAAAATTATGTTGAAAACAAAAAAATCTCGTTTCCCAGGGAAAAGTTAGCTCTCTCCAGTGAAAAACCAACCCCCCGAGTATTTCAACTCTGAAATGCTGCTGTGATGCCTTATGCTCCCATTCCTCTCTCTTGGCCAGGCTCCCTGGTCAGACTGCATCTCCCCTGATATACTCTGGTCTCCCCTCGTGATTGTTGAGGGGATGTGGCCACATTATCAGAGTTCTTGGCCATGTCACATCATGGGATATGCGGTCCAGCTTGGCCCATAGAGGAGAATTGGGACAGCAGGAAACCAAACTGCACCTCCCATGAGGCACCAGTGTGTGATATCCTAATTATATTATTTTGATTTTTGGCCCAAACCCGACATCTTTTTGGTTTAGGGATATTTGTTTTTGTCAACAAAAAACTGAAAATTTCCACATAAAGCAGATACTTTGACCCTTTTAACAAAATCAAAACCTCCATTTTCTGTCAACTGCTTAGATGGAAAAACAATGTTTGACCAGCCCTAGTTGTTATCACAAGCCTAATGACTGTCTTCCCCTTGTAGGTGAGGGTGACTGTCTTCCCCTTGTAGGTGAGGGTGTTGAAACTGTCTGATCGCCTTTGTAAATCAAACAGTTTTAGAAGGCAAACACCTAAATCTCATTTTGGATACAGATCAAAATATGCAATTAATACAGACACTCATGGTCATGTATTGTCACAGTAGCGAATGTCTTTTTTAAGTGCACGTTAATCTTATTTTTAGCCCTAAAATTGTTTTAAGGGACTTCCTAGAAGCAAATAAATAACAGTTGGGAAATAAAAGGGTGAGAAGATACAAAAGAGCTTTCTTTATTACTGTGTGAACTTTTCCAAACCAACAGAAATGTAATCTGCTTACCAGGCTATGGCCAGTAGATGCTGCTATAGTCACATTCTCCAAACTTTTGTGCGACCCTTTGTGGCTTGTCAAATTTTAGCTCGGTGTGCAGATTTATTGCTATTTTATGATTTCTTTAAAGCCCTGCTTTTTTGTCCTGATTTCCCACCTCTTCTCACTGTATACTGTGCGCCCTTTTAACACCACAGAGAAACCTGGTGGCATCTCAGGGATCCCCTGAGAGTCAACAAAGTCATTACGCTTCCTTCCAAAGAGCGATGGGTATGTCCAACTGCTCCCCAGGGAATGAGAGTTCTGAGACTATTGACAGGGGCAGGTGCCTTCCTATGGCAGTACGCGATTGGCATGGCCTATTGCAGTACTTAAGAAAATAAATCTCCCATTACATCTCACGAAGATACCAAGTGCCACCTTGTGGATGAAACAGGTGGCACTTAATAAATAAGAGAGAGGCCCTGCTTCCTTAAACACCGTGAAGCCCCTGTTTAGAATCATAGAAATGTCAGGCTAGAAGGGACCTCGAAAGGTCATCAAGTCCAGCCGCCTGCAGTGTGGTAGGACCAAGTAAACCTAGACCACCCTGGCAGGTGTCTGTCCATACTGTTCTTAAAATCCTCCAATAATGGATTCCACAACCCTCCCTCAGCAGCCTATCCCAGAGC
The DNA here is from genome assembly GCA_003942145.1 of Platysternon megacephalum. NCBI lineage: Eukaryota > Metazoa > Chordata > Testudines > Platysternidae > Platysternon > Platysternon megacephalum. The sequence goes on along the minus strand of QXTE01000065.1, from coordinate 4,883,571 downwards.
TTAACTACCCTTATAGTTAGAAAGTTTTTCCTAATATCTAACCTAAATCTCCCTGGCTGCTGATTAAGCCCATTATTTCTTGTCCTATCTTCAGTGGACACAGAGAACAACTGATCACAGTCCTCTGCAACAGTTCTTAACATATTTGAAGACTATCAGGTCCCCCTCAGTCTTCTTTTCTCAAGACTAAACATGCCCAGTTAGAACATAAGAACAGCAATACTGAGTCAGACCAAAGGTCCATTTAGCCCAGGATCCATCTTCCGACAGTGGCCAATGCCAGATGCTTCAGAGGGAATGAACAGAACAGGTAATCGTCAAGTGATCCAGCCCCTGTCGCCCATTCCCAGCTTGAGGCAAACAGTTTTTTAACCTTTCCTCATAGATCAGGTTTTCTAAATGTTCTGTTACTTTTCTTGCTCTCCTCTGGACTCTCTCCAACTTGTCCACATCTTTCCTAAAGTGCAGCATCCAGAATTGAACACAGTACCCCAGCTGAGGCCTCACCAATACCCAGTAGAGTGGGACAATCACCTCCTGTGTCTTACATAGAAAAACTCCTTTAACACCCCCAGACTATTATATTAGTCTTTTTCACAGCTGCATCACATTTGTTGGCTTATAGTCAATTTGTGACCCACTATAACCCCCAGATCCTTTTCAGCAGTATTACTGCCTAGATAGTTACGCCCCATTTTGTAGCTGTGCATTTGATTTCCCCCCCTTCCTTAATGTAGTACTTTGCACTTGTCATTATTGAATTTCATCTTGTTGATTTCAGACCAAATCTCCAATTTGGTGTTCTTGATAGAGACCTCGGGACTATTGTTAAAGGCTGGGTGAAAGTTTCCCATTAAAACTCTTCTGCCACAGATCAGGACCCCATTGCTTGGTGCTGTACAAATGCAGAGCAGAGACAGTTCCCTGCCCCAAAGAGCTTTCAATTTAAGTACAAGACAAGAGATGACAGATACAGGCAGATGGGGGAGTCCAAGGACACAGTGAGGCAATATTGGTCAGCATGATTAGCAGTGGTGTCAGCACACCAGCAACCTAGCTGTTGTCCATAGTTGAAGCAGAACAACATCCTAATGTAGACAAAGTTATACCGGTTACAAAGGCGCTTGTATCGCTGTAGCTTATTCTCAGAAAGGTAGGCACCTTTACACCAGTATAACTGTGTCCAACTAGGGCTTGTACGGCTTTACCAGTGTCAGCTTCTAAACTGATATAAACATAGCAGCACAGACCTGGGCTTTGACAAATCCTAACACCGGCACTTCCGACCCCAAGTGTCTGAAAATCATAAGTCAGCCCCTTCAAATCAAGAGATTATCTTAAAAATCATGAGATTTATATGCTATAAACAACTATGTACTTATAGACTATAAAGATGAAAAATGAATGGGGAGGCTTTTTATAACCCTCTGGTTTCTGAGCCTTTAGAATATACTTGGGTCATGTTTTCAATCTCTCTCCTGCAACCATAATGGCTAGAAGCTTACTTTAAAAAAAATAAAAGCTGTGATTCCCGTGTAAAATCACTAAGTATCCTGAGCTGTCTACACTGTAACTCTCTCCCAGTGTGATGGCTTTTCAGGTGTTTTGGGAAAACTGGAACCAAGCTGGGGTTTTCTCGTCCCTCTGTTGCAGAGCACAACTGTGCATTTCTCCAAAGGAAAAAAAATGAGCTGAGACTCTTTTTTTTGCGTGATTGAACCTATGAGTGTTTTGTCTCCTTTTGTGGGCTCTTCTAAACTGATTACCCTATTGTGACTGTTTCTGTAATTTAATTATCTCTGCACTCAAGGAGGACAACTTAATTAGTCTCATTTTGCTGGATGAAGTGTATTAGATTTTCTACATGAAACCTTATGGCTTTTGTTTCTTTTCTGTGTGTGTGTGTGTGTGTGTGTGTGTGTGTGTGTGTGTGTGTGTGTGTGGTGTGTGTGTGTGTGTGTGTGTGTGTGGGCTGTTTTTGTTCAGCACAGCTGGGCTTTCTATTGCATAACCTATAGCTGGCTTTATAGCTCTCCCTTTTTATAGGCTGGACAAAATTGCCCCTAGGGATTTGCAAATATAGGTCAGTGGTATAAAAACACAAGTCCCACTCATGCATTAAAGTTTGCTCCTAAACGACCAATCAGCATAACTTTCAATCTCTTTGGCATATCCCGCTGCACTTTTCCTTTGAAGTCCAGACGCTAAGTGTGTGTGCGGTGTAATTGTCAGGCTTTCAAGGGAAACGAGGGCTTGGTAGCTTGCTTTTGGAAATAATCTTGTGTTTGTTTTTTATCACAGGAAAGGGTTTTTCTTTTGGAAAGCTCCAGGGCCTAGCCTTGGGCTACAGTAGCATCAGAACTAAGTAGGGCTAGGTCTGGTCAGTGTTTGGATTGGAGACAACCAATCCTTATGAATCAGTAGCTGACACACATCCCTCCGGGTACAAATGCCACAGCGGGCTGGGAGGAGGCACAGCGCTGCTGGATGAGTCATTGAAACCAAAGCATTGAACTTTTACCGGTCATTAAAGATCACACAGTACTTTCCGTTCGAGGGGCTGTTCCGATTGACTTCTCACTCCAGTACCTGCTGCTCTGCCTGTTAAGCCCCTGCCCCTACCAGCAGTTCCAATCGCACAGTTATCCTCGGCTGTCCTCCGAGAACGATGGCGTAATGTGTCTGGGACACTCAGCAGCCCAGACGAGATCCTCATGCATATCCGAAGGGCAGAACTAGAGGGCCAGAGCCCCAGGTGCTGTAATCTGGAGTAGCTCCACTGATCTATGCCACCACGGGCTGAAGATTTGTTCCTCCTTCACAGGACAAATCCACCAAAAGGGGTCAGGAAACTAAGTTTCAAGTTGGGGAGTTTCGTCCTACTTGTTCCAATCAGCAAGTGAGGCTCCTATTGCCTTCCCTGGAATGGGCCATGAGATGCAGATGTCTGTGTGGATCATGGGACAGCAGTGCTTGGTATTTCCACAGATCTTCCTGGCTCATCCTCTTTCCTTGCTGGAGCCCCTGTGTGTCTCCTGCGTATTCTTTGTATCTGATTCCCCATCTCTGTGCATTAGGGATGTTGTGGCCAGGGATGTCAGGACCGCAGCAGCTCAGATGCATTGGGAAGTACCTGGTGTTAGAGCATGGCTTATGCACAGCTGCTTAGCTGCCCCATGCTAGCCTCAGGACGGTGACGGTCCTGTTGTGTTGTCCTTGCCCAACGTGGGAGACAGCTGCTTTGTTTGCACTGTGGTTTGTGATCTGCCCGGACTTGGAGGCCATCCCCAGCTTTAAGGGTTGTGGGTCAGTGCAGAGGCGCTGTGTAGAAGTGGACATACCCTTCAGGACACTAGCCATGGTTGTTTATTCATTTACTTTTCAGACTGACCTGTGTTGTGATTTACCCAGACTTTGGACTCTCAGATGCTCCTGGAGATGTTCTTTCCAGTAAGATTCCTCCTTTGTCTCTCACCTGGAGCTCTTTCACTTAGCACGAGACCCCTGATACAGCATTACATTTCCTGCCGAATCTGGCACTCGACTATGGTAGACACCCCCTCCAGGTGCTACGGGAAATTGCTGTTCATAGGGCAGGTGTGACATTTTGGGGTGCAATCCAGACGAGTGAGGGGTTGTCAACCTGAGGTGCCACACAAGGCTTTTCTGCTGTAGCGTTCAACGTGGGTTGCTCACAAACAGCCTGCCAGCATGCAGGTCACACCCTGAGTGTCTGTGTGTAGTTACAGCCCTGGTCCAGCAGCTCTGACCCCAACAGCCTGTCAGCACACACCAGTCACCCTCTGGTTTCTACCACCCTTGGTTATCACTGGCAGGGTGACCCCAAAACACCTGGATTTCTCCCCCAAAATGTGCATTTAGCACTGTCCAGCCCTTTCCTGGACATTCCAGATATATTAGCTGCGTTGCCCCTTTAAGGGGATCAAATTCCAACCGTTTGCCACTTTAAATGGAGTTACCCGCACAGTTCACAACACTGGATTAGTTTTTAATTAAAGAATAAGACAAGTTTATTGAACTACTAAGAGGTTTAATGAGTACAAGCACAAGTCATGAGGCATAAAAGTCAGGAATGGTCACAAGAAAAATAAAGATAAAATGCTGCCTCGTACTAAACGTAACCAACTCGACTTGGTTCAAAGTGAAGTTCTTACCACAGGTTTCCGGTAGCACTGCTGGGCAAGTTTCAGGTCAGGATCTGCTCCCAAGGTCCAACAGCTGTTTTCTTTTGTCCTCTTACGTGAAAGAGAGAGAGAGAGAGAGAGAAAATGGTGTTTTTGCCCCTCAGTCACTCTTTGAAAAACACTTTCCTGAGAGTGACCCCTGGATGAAGTTGTTTCCTGCTGAGAGCAAGGAGACATGGAGTCTGGGGGGAGGCAGTTCCATGCTGTTTCTTCTCGGCTGTGTATGCTGAAATGCAGGTTTGCCTTGTCCCTTGCCTTCCCCCACCTTCCATGCCAAAGAACCGCCACTTGATGGGTGATGGCCCATCAGCTTTGATGACACCTGGCCGGGTCCTTTGTCTTTGGGAAACAAGTTTACCCACTTCCCAGACTTGTCTGGTAACCACACTTTGGTCCTGATTTCAGCTTATGTTCATAACTTTACATACATTTCACCATGATATTATTGACCACCACATTACCAGTTTTCAAATGACACCTCACAAGGCATATTGTGTACAAAGATCATTACAATAGTGTGTAGGGTGTGCGTATGGGCGTGCATTCCGTCACAGGACAAATTATGCCAGTTCGTTTACTCTTCTCTCATTATGGGCCTGATCCAAAGCCCTTTTGAAAGGAAGGGAAAGACTTCCATTGACATCAACATGCTTTAGAGTAGACCCTATAAGAGCCAGCAGGGGAGGCCATATCATAGCGGTGGGTCATGTGTCTTGTGTCTACAATGCTGGGGAGCTGATGTCATGTTTATTAGAAGCCAAGATCAGAGTTCACAGTCTCAGGAAACATCTGCAGAGTTTAGGAATGGTTTGTAGCTTCTATCCCAATGACAGGTTTATTTGGCATTTTTTGATAAGTGAGGTGTTTGAAATTTCCTCTCCAAGTCAGCAATTTGTAATTCCCACTTGAAAGGGCTACTGTGGGGGATGGTATTTGAAAGCCATTGATGGTGGTTAATATCCTGGCATATGTCATCCAGGAGTTCTGTGTTCGTTTTTTATTGGTTTGATCTCTCCAAAACAACCTCGTTATACAGAAACTGGAAAATGAACAAAGATGTTAGAAATATTTGAAGTCCCTTTATGCCCATAAACAGAGCTAGTGATGAAGCTAAGTATGGTTAGAAACGGGGTTTCATCCCTATATCTCCTCCCTTTATTTTGATCACCGTGTCTTTTACGACCTTCAGTGCATTGTTCTCCACTTCTTGCCAAACTAGAGTCATTGTGACACTTTGAGTCTGCCAGTTTTGAGCAATTTGTGCTGATTCACAATCCTCTTGTCTGGAGCCTGGCTTCTACTTCTTAAAGAAGCAACAGCATCATTTTGCAGGTGCCGGGGCTTTCGGAATCCTTCTGTAGGCAGCTGGCACCAGGCAGATAAAGCTTTGTTAGCCTGCTTCAGTTGAATCATGTGTGTCAAGCACCATTGCGATCCCTGGTTGAAAGACGCATTATAGGTGCCTTACAGAATTATGATTAGACCCCAGAGCCAGTCGGAACAATGGCAGTATTGGTTCTCAGTGATCATTTGGATTTGTGAGCTTTGTTTCACAAATTATGGGGGGGTAACTATGCCTTTAAGGCACAAAGTTGTGCAAGAACCAGCTCCTCCTTCCAACAGTGGGAAATTGAAATGCCTGAGATTTTCACTTTGGCTTAGGGTGACCAGATAGCAAGTGTGAAAAATTGGGACTTTTTTTTCGGGGAGGGGGGTAGAGTTGCCTATATAAGACAAAGCCCCTAATATCGGGATGATCTTGATAATATCGGGACATCTGGTCACCCTACTTTGGCCGTTCCCTCTATTCCTGTCCTCTAAGTTTCTCTATTATTCATTATTATTTATTTATTGTTCAGTAGCACTATAAGCCCCAAATGAGTTCCGTGCTGAGCTCCCATTCATAAAAGTTCATTAACAATCTGTTCCACCTGGCACTCTGAGTACCTTTCCCAGACTGGACGAAGAGCTCAGTGGAGCTCGAGAGCGTGTCTTTTTCCCCAGCAGAAGTTGGTCATTAAGATATTACCTCACTTGTCTCTCATAACCTTGCTTATGCGCTCTTGAAAATCCCGCTTGCTCCCTAAGTCCCTTCAAAAATCTGGCCCATGTCTGAAAATGGGACTTCAGCGCCTAAGTCACTTAGGTGCTTTTGGAAACTTGATCCCAGCTCCCTCTTATGCTAAGCACCGGCGAGACACCTAGTCAGAGACACACACTGCCCTGAGGTACTTGCATCCTGAACAGAAGAAATGTGGAGAGGGGAAACGAGCACCCATGGCCACACGGCAGGACAGTATCGGAGCTGGGATGAGAATCCAGATCCCTTCACCCCTATGCTCACTGGCCCATGTTACATCTATTGTCTCTTTGCCCCTCGGACTGATAAAACCTAGTGACATAAGGTACATTTCTCTGCTTCAGTCAGGGAACTATACAGTCCCTGTTGAGTTAAGTGGCTCTGGACAAGAGTCAGTCTTGAAAGCACAAAAAGTGTCATCTTCACAGCCTAACCAGGACCCCGCTCTTCCATCCTACCTCCGTTTCGCACTGAGCGTCCGGAGATTTTTGGAGGTAGGCCCGAGAAATCGCACCAAAGCCTTAGTCCCAGGCTGAGAGCCTGAGGTGAGGCAGGGCTGTATCATGCTGCAGGGACAGCCTATGTCACCCTTTGACACTGGGTGGGGTGAGCTCTATTGGCCAGTGCACCATTGGACTGGGTCCCCTTCCGGGCTCTTGGGCCTGAGATCATGTTTTCCCCTGGCCCCTGCCGACGTTCAGTGGCACCTGGGCACAATGCCTAGGGACTGGGCTCATCATAGGAACCTGGAATCCTAGGCGTGGGGCCCAAGAAGTTACAAAGGAGGGTGGTCCTTTCTCACATTCTTTTTCTATCGCTCCTTTTTCTGAACCCCCTCTTGGAATTAATTCCAAGACGTTTGTTGTACAGGCAGTCAGATTGGATGCTCACAATGGTTCATTCTGGCCTTAGAACCGAACCTAATCCAAGATAAAACCAAATGAAATGATTCAAGCAGTATTTGTTTACAGTTTCTAATTCCTCCCATACAATATTTGAGATATACTTATCTCATAGATCTGGAAGGGACCCTGAAGGGTCATCAAGTCCAGCCCCTGCCTTCACTAGCAGGACCAATTTTGCCCCAGATCCCTAAGTGGCCCCCTCAAGGATTGAACTCACAACCCTGGGTTTAGCAGGCCAATGCTCAAACCACTGAGCTATCCCTCCTCCCATATTTACACCTCCTGTTTTGGACCATTTGATGGCTTATTCACGACCATTTCCCAAGACCTTGGGGAAAAATCCTATTAGTGTTGAATTGTAGGCTGAGAATCTTGTTTCTTCCAGCAGAGGGCAGCATTATTTAATACATTTCTCTATGTGTGTGGCTCTTGCAACGAACAGTTAATCTTACGCCTGATGTTTTACCGAGCGATAATTTGTCATGCTTTTGACGTAGCATCTTTGGTGAAGTGTGAATTCTTCAGTGGCACTTGTACAACAAACTGCAAGGGATATAACAGGATGGCTAGAAGCCAAACACTCTATTTGTTCTGGTGAGGACAGACATAAAATGCTGGACTTTGTCGTTTGAAAATAACTGTTTGAGACCTTTGAAAAACTAATCACTAATGTTCAAAGCTCTGATCATTTTAGGTCTGCTCATATAGAGTGAAACTTGCCACCCAAATGAACGGCAAACAAAAACAGACCTTTAAAGGTCCAACACTCTTATTATAAACTTTAGGCTATTTTAAAGCAGGGGGTTGGACTAGATGACCTCCTGAGGTCCCTTCCAACCCTGATATTCGATGATTCTATGAAAGCAGTTGCTTAAAACGGCGAGCGTGTGTGTGTGGATGGTAGTCATCCATGGAGATTTCACGGTGTCTTCGTCACATGCACGTTGGGGAGGATTTTCAAATGCGCCCAGCTGAAAGTCAATGGGACTTGTGCTCCGAAACCACTAAGATACTTTTGAAGTTCCCACGCTTAGGCCCAAATCCTCAACCCTGCAGCCAGCCTGAAAATATGGGTTTGGGCACTGGGTAGTCGGGTGAGGCCAGCTGGGAAGGAGTCAATGCATTTAGGCTCTGAAGCAGCAGTAAGCCTGCACTGTTCAAATCCATCATGATTTTCCCAGCAGTTGATAATCCCCTATCTGGGATTTAAAATTTAACACAGTTGATAGTTCAAGATACCTTATTTAGACTGTCAAAAACCAGACCAGACTTCTTATTTCATGAACCAAAAGCACCCTGAATACCACTAGAACTAGCAAGTGATTTGAAGCATATTTATCTGTGCTGGAAAGCCATGACTGCAGATAATGGCTCTTGGTTACATTGGTTTTAAATCAGTGGAACTCTATCAACTTCAGTGGAGCTACTCTGGATTTACATCAGTCTCAAAAAAATGTATATCTGTAATAGAGGCAGTGTTATCTAGTGGGTAGAGCTCTGGACTGGGACTCAAGAGACTGGGGTTCTGTTCAGGGCTCTGTCACTGGCTTGCCGGGTGAGCTTGGGCAAGTCACTTCACCTTTCCATGCCTCCATTTCCCCATCTGTAAAATGCAAATAACAAACACTGACCTCCTTTTGTATAGTGCTTTTCATCAGTAGATCTCAAAGCGCTCTATAAACGTTAGGTATTAATGCTAATTAATTATAATTGTAATGGGCCCTCAGCAGGAATCAAACCTGGGATGTCTGGGTCTAAAACTAGGAGCTCCTAGCAGAGAACCATACTGAATGGGTAAGAGTTATATTTACTGACACTGTGGGTTAAGATACACAAGCAGGGAGTGAAGCCTGAAGCATTTTGTGATCTGGGGCACTTTCGTTGGCAGAGGGAAAGAGTCATGTGCCATGGGGTAGGGGCACCATTTTGCAGTATGTGTATTTATTCCACTGTCACATGCCATGCACATTAAGAACCTGATCCAAATCCTGTCAAAGTCAATGGATTGACTTGATTTCAATGGGCTTTGGATCAGTCCCTTACAGTCAGTAGCGGCGCCAGCATTTCCGGCGCCCTAGGCGGCGGAAGGTCCCGCCCCCGAAATGCCGCCCCCAACAGCGGCGGCGGAAGGTCCCGCCCCCAAATTTCCACGGCCGGCCGGGGCGCCGGCGCCCCTCAAATGTTCGCGCCCTAGCTTACAGTGCTATACAAATAGCATCACATGTGGCTTTCCATGTGAGTCCTGCCATCTGTGTTGTGTCATAAAACAGCTAGTCTACAGCCTCCTGGCCTAGCACAGATGAAAAGCCTGGCTTTCCCTTGCTGAGGTGAATGCCACAAGCCACACAATTTGGCAGTTCTCAATCAAATGCTGGATAAGCCATTCCTCTTCTTGCGTGCATTCCCCTATGTGGTATCATACCCAATTCACTCATCCCAGACCTCTGCAATGTGAACACTTATTTATATTTGGTGCATTTATATTTGGGTAGGACCTATGGACCTCAACCAGAGTGGGGCCCTGTTGTGTTCGGTGTTGTACAAACAGATGGAGACCCTGCCACAGAGGTTAAGAGTCTAGAAGCAGACGAAGAAGTGGGCAGAGAGGAAGGGAAGAGGGATGTAACAAGAAGAACAGGATGTTTTTCTAAGCGCACATGTGCTGTATCATTTGTAGACAATTAGTAGCAGTGACCACAATTCATCCCCTTTTGTATTGTTACTGCAGTAGGCTCCCTCTCCCCCACAAGCTGGGCTGCAGGTGCAGGAGAGGCTGCGGGAACAGGAATGGAAAAAAAGGGCTGTATTTTGTGCGTGTGCCCAGCTCTAGGGGAGGCCGATCCTGTTCTGGGAGGGCCCTGGCTGCATTAAAGTTTATTGGCCTTAATGGGGGTCTTACCTCATTCATTCAGTTCCATTATTGTTTGTATTGCAGTAGCGCTTAGGAGGCCTGATCAGGGTCTCATCGTGTGAGGTGCTCTCCAGGCAGCTAACAAGGAAGACAGTCCCTGCCCCAGAGAGCTCATAATCTAGGGCTTGGCCTACACTTAAAAATTAGGTTGACGTAGCGACGTCAGTCGGGGTGTGAAAAATCCATAACCTCACTCCCACTGTAGACACAGCTCTGTTGAGGGAAGAATGCGTCTGTCAAAGTAGCTACTGTTCCGACGCCGAAGTAAAACCCCTTCTGTTGGGGTAAGCTGCATCTACTCTAAGCAGTTACCCTGAGCTACCGTGACGTAGCTATGCCAGTGTAGTCTCCATAGTGTAGCCGTTGTGTCAGACTGGACATGACGGGTAAGCAAAACAGACAAACTGGGTAGGAGGAGGATGCAACAGTAGAAACAGGGATTTATCAGAAAAATGGAAGTCTCTGTTTAGCCCCTGCCCAACTAACAGCAGCTGGGAGTGACTAGGCATCATCCGAATGAGGATAAGAGGGTGGCTTTATGAGTGTTGAACTCCTATGTGCATCGTGAACACCAGCTTCGCTGCTATTCGATGGCAGACTTCTATATACGTTATGGTGGGGTGAGGTAACTGGCATATCTATTTAAAGAGAGCCTGTGTGTTTATTCAACGCTCCATGTTCAAAAACAACCTGGCGAAGCTGGAGTTACAGAAGCAATCAAAACTGAATATAAACCTAAATGAATCCTATTTATACCAGCAATAGGACATGGGCCCAAATTGCATTAGGGCAAATCTCAAGTACCAGGTGAGTTCCTGTGTGTCAATGAACCTGACACCATTCCCTGTGGGACAGTTCCATGTTTTCGGCAGCAGCTGTACTTTGAAATGTATGGAAGTTTCCACTTGGGCGAAAGTGTCTGCTCTACGAATCAGGGGCTTTACAGGAACTCTCATTCCCTTGTTGGTTCCTCTCTCTGAAAGGAGGGTCCCACTCAATAAAGCTGGAGCACTATGGATTTCTGCTCAGTACTCAATAGGATAAACAGTCCAGGCTGTAATTTCAAAGGGGGCCTTTGGTTATCAATAGGAGTTGGACACCCAGGACTTGAAACTCCTACTCCTAAATCTTAAGTATTAACAGACTAAAATGATCTACAGTGACAATTAAGGTTGTGAGAGGGCATGCCCCTTCCCCCTAAAGCCTGAAAAGCATGGAAATAAGAAATGAAAGGGGAAGACTTTCCACCGTGGTATCACCTACGAGAACGTTTCATGTGGCTTTCATGTCCATCTCCAACTGGACGCCAAAGCAGTATGTGTCCCACCTTGCCAAACCTTATACCAATGGACCGTCTTGCATCCCAAGCATGTGCGAAGTGATTCGGCCTTACCCAGGAGCGCTGCCAGCTTTTTCGCCGCCCTAGGCGGCAGAAGGTCTGGTCCCCGAAATGCCGCCCCCGACAGAGGCAGCGGAAGGTCCCGCCCCCAAAATATCGCCGACAACTGGGGCGCCGGTGCCCCCCAAATGTTAGCGCCCTAGGCAACTGCCTAGGATGCCTAATGGGTTGCACCGGCCCTGGCCTTACCGTTGCTGCAGGCGCTGCCAAGGTTTTGTACGAGAGCACAGTGACATTGGGGTACGTGTTGCAGCAGGACTGGGGTCTCATTGTACATGGTCTATAACCAGCTAGAGCGATGTGATCTCAACCCCGAAGAGTTCTCTGACAGGCTTCCTGGCTTCTAACAGGTCCAGGGAATGAAAAATCCAAACCAGCAGGACAACAAAACAGCCAGAAGCTGAGAGTGCACCCCGGGGCCACAGCCGAGAAGGTGCAGTCTGGACTTCTGATTCTGGGCTGCTGAACGGGCCAGCGAAGGCAGGCGATCTGTCTGGTTTTAAATCCAACAGTCCTGGTTTGAAATGGCTTGTCCCCTGTCTCGTACTGAGACAAAGTGGGATGTGGTTTGTCGAGTATCATGGAAGGGGGCATGCCACTGTGAAGAGCCTGCCATTCTGCCCCTCGCCCCCACCAGTGTGACTGGCATCCTCGGTGCGTGCAAGGTCATGCCAACAGGGCAGGGCCATGCAGTCGGAGGTGGGCCCATGCCATTGCGGGGAGTCCTGGAATGCCCAGCATTCTAGAGTGGCATCAGGAGCCATCCGAGGCCACGGTGCCACCTGATATGAAGAAGAGCAGGCAAACTACAGTGCCACCCACCAGATCCCTCCTTCTCCACTCTCCATCCCAGCTGCCTGCTTTGCTCAGAATCACGACGGTTTTTAGCTCCCCTGCTGGTTTTGACATGCCTCCTCCCACTGCCAGCATCCCCTTCTGCTGGGGCTTGAGCGGGGCAGCCTGTGGCTTCCCCAGCCAGATATGGGATCACAGCAGGCAGGAGAATCCTTCCCCCTCCTCAGGGTTATTTTCCAACCTCCCCTCTCCTCCTTCCAGTCCCTCCTCCAATCTCACTTCTTTCAGCAAGGCCTCTGCTGTGAATCAGGGGCTGGTGAGTTCCATTGACGTCAACGGGGCAGCATCCGTTTCTACCAGAGGGGGATGTGACCCAGGGTTGAGATTTCCACTGTCATTCTGTGCTTGCTGAGGTTCAAGTGACTGATTCCTCAGCCTTGCTGTTGTATTAATACTGGTATTCTTCACACGGAACTTACTTTGGTTTCCTTGCTTTTAAAGAAACACAGTTGCTCCCATTGCTATCAGCTCCCTGTCCTGGATCTATTTGGCTCGATGCCTCCTAAAAACTACCAGCTTCAAATTGTGGGTTGGCTTAAAAGTTTAGACCCCTCCAAAAGTTCGGGTCACTTCTTCAGTTTAGATTTATCAAAAACACCCGCTCACCAAACAAAACTGATCTAGGTCCTCAGCTGGTGTGAATTGGTGACAGTGACTTCAGTGGAGCTATGCCAACTTACAGCAGCTGAGGAAGTGGCCTCAAAATTCCACTGGGCCCTGCTTCTGATAGTTCGCACAGGCCGGTCTTCAGGTAGAAAAACACTTAAGAAAATATCACCCTTAAAAAATTCCTAGGTTTAGAGCAGTGGTTCTCAACCAGGAGTACGTATACCCCCGGGGGTATGCAGAGGTCTTCCAGGAGGTACATCGACTCATCTAGAGCTTTGCCTAGTTTTACAGCAGGCTACATAAAAAGCATTAGCAAAGTCAGTACAAACTAAAATTTCATACCATGAATTGTTTATACTGCTCTATATACTATACACTGAAATGTAATTACAAAATTTATCTTCCAATTGATTTTATAATTATATGGTAAAAATGAGAGAGTCAGCAATTTCTCAGTAATAGTGCGCTGGGACACTTGTATTTTTATGTCTGATTTTGTAAGCAAGTCGTTTTTAAGTGAGGTGAAACTGGGGATACGCAAGACGAATCAGACTCCTGAAAGGGGTACAGTAGTCTGGAAAGGTTGAGAACCCCTGGTCTAGAGCTCTGCAAACTCCATGTTTTGCAAACCTTACCCCACTCTCCCAAAAGCCAAAAAGTTCCAGAGCTTGGCGAACCTTGGCCTCCACAAAATTTGCCCATCCCTAATGATAAGGCTAAGTAATAATATCATGTGCAGCCTGTTAAGTTAGCTAGCAATGGTAATGGTGAGGAGGAAGCATTCCCCTGGATGCTGGACCCCCCTCCCCTTCCCAATAAAAATAGCAAAATCAAAGTTTATGTTCGGAAATATCAAAGTCCCTTGGGCGTCAGCGTCCTCTGAAGTAATTTCTTCCACCGCGAGCTGCAGTCAGCTTCCTATTTATCCAGAAACACTGCAACGTCTGTGGGAGAAAGAAAGGCACACGAGTACGTGTGGCGTCCGGCGCGAAGCCCCTCGGTCTGGCAGGCGGAAGAAAGCTACATGCACTCGAGAGCTGTGGTTTATTTTTCGGGCTCATTTGAATGCCTCCCCACACCCTCTGATGCCAAAGGCAGAATGAGGGCAGTCTGGATTATCTAGACCCCCAAACTCAGAGGCTGATTCCTGTGCCAGTCTGCCATTCCCACAGTCACGCATTCCAGAGGCATTGGCCCTGATCCAGCCACCCTTACCTGGGCAAAATCCCCATGGATGTCAGTAGGCATCAACCAGTCAGGGAGAAGCTGAGAGAGAGAGAAATATAATGGTGACAGCAATGGATTGGGAACCAGAACTGCCCAATCGTGTAACCTTTGGAAGTCATTGAGGGCTGGATTATGTTTGTCCCGACCATGGATATGAAAGAGGACCCGTACAAGGAGTTCCAGTGGTCCCACGGATCTCCCTGCTAATGCCCTGCCAGCTACCCCAAAAGGGGCAGAGAGAAGATGGGGTCTTTGACCATTCCCCTTCAGCACCAGCCAGGAGAGCTGGCCAGCTACAGAGAGAGCACCTTCTATGGGGTGGCACAGAGGGCATGCTCCCCCTTCACAATGGGGAGATCCAGGATGCATCAGGACACCCCTTGGGGCAAGAGGACTTTTGTAGCCTCGTGACGGGTTGTACCCCTGTATTCACCCCTTGCACTATTGTAGTAATCTTTGTATAAACTATGCCTTGTGAGGTATCATTTGAAAACTCACAATTTGCTGGTCAATATTGCCCTGATAAAATACCTGTGGTGACCCTGCATGTAAAGTTATAAGATCCCCCTGGATGGTGTTATTAACACATGTTTCAACCCCCACCACCCTGCCCAAGCAGAAGTTGGCAAATAGGTCTGTCTCAAGCAAAAGAACGTGTGCTCTGCTTAATTTGTATTTAAGCAGTAAACGGAGTCATGAAGCACAAAGGGGGTTCCAACAGGTGGGGAAAAGCAGCAGGCGATATCCTCCCCTGTAGATTCTCCTGAAACTCAGCTGGAAACATTTACTGACAGGGGATTGACACTATAAAAATGAAGGACAAACACCCCAAGGCACCCCTCCTCCTCTCTCACTCTGTGTCCATCGATTGATCGCAGCAGAAGAAACAAAGGAAACAGCCATTACACAGAAGAAGGGGCCCTGGCCTAGAAGTTTGGCCAGTAAGACTACTGAGAGCATGTGTTGCTTTGCAATTAACATAGTTTGTTAAATGAGGCATTAGTTGCGTTTTATCTTTACTTCTCTTGTAACCATTTCTAACTTTTATGCCTCATCACTTGTATTTACTTAAAATCTGTCTCTTTGTAGTTAATAAACTTGTGTGTTTGAACTGACGTGTCTGGGAAACTCCATTTGGGAGAACAGGACTTGTGCATATCACTTCTATTAATAGAATGACGGACTTTTCATGTGAGCAGGAGAAGGCTGAGCAATACAAGATGGACATTTCTGGGGAAAGTCTGGGACTGGGAGTGTGCTGGGGTCACCCTGCAAGTGTAATTCAGGCTAGTGGAAAGCTTGAGTGTGACTGGCAGTTTGCACGTGCACAAAGATGTAGCTGGGAGGGACGTACACGCTAGAGGCTGTTTCTGAGCTGTCCAGGAGTGGAGGCAAAAACAGCAAAGCACCTGGGTGAGAGGGCGGGGTGAGAGGGTGGGGTGACACAGCTACTCACTAAATTGTATCCTGGGTATGTCACAAGCCTATGCTAGGGAGAGTGCAAGGGGAGTCCCTTCTGTGTGTATCACGGGGTGGCAGACCCCATCCTCTCCCTCAAGTGCCTGGACATTCAGGGTAATAATGACATTACCCAGGGTATAATCTGCACTGCTGAACAGCGGTGTCCCCTCAATTCTACAATCTGGGGTGCCTTTTCCACTGCTTTGCTGTGAGACCAACCACTCCTGGTGCTGCTCACACACAGCCTCAAGCATGCAAAATCACTTCCATCTGAATGCTTCTAGCAAACCATCCCTGAACGACACTGCAGAGCGACACCAGACAACTCCCAATCCCAGACTTGTCCCCAAAAACATGCATCTTGTACTGCCCAGCTCCCTCCTTCTGGACAATACAAGCTCATAGAAAGACCATCATTTCATCAATGGAACATGATATCACAAACCCTGTTATCTCAACTGGAGTTTCCCAAACATTTCACTCCAAACACACTGGTTTAGCTAAAACAATAAAACAGGTTTATTAACTAGAGAAAGATGGATTTTAAGTGATTGCAAGTAATGAGACATAAAAGTCAGAATTGATTACAAAGAAAATAAAAGGTAAAATGCAAACTAAAACCTAAACTTAACCAGCAAAGTGAATTTAAAAGCAAACAAGTGTTTCTCACCATAAGTTTACAGTAGTCTGGCTGGATTGCTTCAGCCAGGATCCCCCTGCCCCCAGTTCAATGATGTTTCCTTTGTTTTTCAAATGTTGTTGATACCGTAAGTAGAGATGAGGGGAGAGAGGTAATTTGGGATCCTCTGTTTTTTATTCTTATACTCTCCTCGAGGATTACCTCCAGCTGGGGTTCAGGCAATAGCCAGTCTGTTTACATGGAAACATGCAGCTGTTCCATTGCCAATATGTAAAGTTCTCGCTCACACCCTACTTCCTGCCAAAGAATGGCCTCTTAGCCGGATGATGGTCCATTTGATTATGCAGATAGCTGGCCGCGGACATCAGTGTGTCTTTTGTCTCTGAAGAACTAGCCTGGGCCTGTCTTTCTAACTCTGGAACATATCATAGCAATGTTATACAGTAGAATCTTCTAACTTTACATACAAGGTTGATACACATATTCTACCAGGGCAATAATGTTCAGCAATGTATAAAACATATGGGTTGCACGAGAACGAACAGTAGAGGAATTTGCAAGGAGATACCTAGAACTTGATCTTTCTCTGTAGAATGTCCTCAGATTTGTTGCACGATTTAGATGAAAAAGATCCCTTGTCTTTCTCTTTTGTATTTTGGTATGATTATAGGATAAATTAGCTTGAAACTAAAGAGAACTCCCTAGAATGTTGAAAACTGTCCGAACGAATAGGGATGAATATATGGAACTAGATTTTTTTCAAAGTTAGGTGCAAGCAATTCCACATGACCAAGATTTGCAAAATTGGGGGCTTAACATTAGGCTTTTAAATCCATATTTATGCATCTCAGCCCAAATCCTCAAAGGTATTTAGATGCCCAACTCCCATTATCTGGGCTCTAATTAATGTCCAGACTATGGGCCCTGATTTTCAAAAGTGTTCAGCAATCAGCAGTTCCCACTGACTTCAGTTACAGCTACTGGGTGCTCAGCACTTTTGAAAACCAGGCCATTTGGCCTCCAGATCAGCAAGGTATGTAAACGCATGCTGAACTTCAAGCATGTGAGTTGTCCCATTGTGGTATGGCTTATTTAGGTGTGGGTAGCTAGATTAAGGAGTCTAACTTTAGGCATGCCTGTCTGAGAATCTTAGTCCACAACAGCTGGGCATAGCTGGAATGCACAACTACCTAACATGCATCAGCACATCTGGGGTGTATGCATGTGTGAACACCCTCTTTGACACCCAGCTAGTGATGTGCAGTCCCAAATCCACATTCACACACCCACCTCCGCTGCCAGCGTGAAAAAGTTAGATATGCATGTGGGTGTGTACCTTTGTACATGCCCAAGTTTGAAAATCTGGCACTTCGTGTTTACTGCTTGTAAATTCCCCTTTAGAAATGACTTTTAGTGGCTTAATCTCCATCACTGTAAACTTTATTCTTCCAAGGATTGCTTTTTCCACTTTTATTACACCTTTTCTTTTTATTTAGATGTCAAGACTGATATTTGTGCTCACTCTTCTTTCATACAGAACAACGGGATTATTTAGGTATTAGTGGATATTTATAGTTAAAAATGGATGTTGATGCTGGTTTTCAAAAGAATATTGGAAGCAGCTGTCAGGGGAAGAGCAACAAAGCCATAGATGGGAGAGCCAAACAATTAACATAGGAGTGGAATACTGTAGTTACATCAGTCTTCCTTTAAAAAGCCAGATTTTCTGCCTTATTCCCAGAAGTGCATTATTAATTCTCTTGGCATGTGACATAGCAAAATGAATGCATTTATGAACTTGACTACTTCTTTTAACAAGTTCCAATAACGGCTTCCTAAACCTTGTGTTTTTATATCAATTACATACAGTAAGCATTGAAATCAACCAAAGAGAACTGCCGAGGCCAAGAAGGGTTATTTATGTTAAATGAGGATTGCCAACTGCCAAAAGTAAAATGTGGATATAATTTTATAACACCATTTTATAATTAAAGTCATAAGTGAGGTTTCCTGCTATTGTTTAAAAATGTGTCACGATAAATTTAAATCAAGGATAAAGGCACAGAGTGGGCTGTTGAGGAACACATCAATGCAACAACGATGGTACGGGATACATGTCTGTTGCAGAAGAAAAACATGTGCTAACAATTTCAGTGAAATAATTACATTTATTGCATATAGATTCTGTTATAGGAACTATAACCACTTAGAAACTGTTTTAATTCATGTCAAATTGAGGTTAATTTGTTGTTACTGTACGTCTATAGATAGATTTTACTGTCAGAGAAATTTAATGTGTTGGTTTAATGATAAGACAATGTTTTAACCAGACTAAATTAAAAAAATGCCCCCCAAATCCAGAGAAAGCTAATAATCTTGTCTATTATTTGTGTCCACAGCAGTTGGGAGTCAATATTATATCAATAAAGAAAAGAAAACTTTGGCAACAAAGTACTACTGGCATCTTCTGTATGGCTCCAATCCGGGAAAGCACTTAAGCACATGCTTAACTTTAACAACTTCAATGGGACATTGGTTTTAATGGGGCTTAAGTACGTGCTGAAAGTTAAGCACATGCATAAGTATTTAAACAATGATGAATCAAATGCTAAATTTGAAGTGAAATCTAAATTAAAATAATCCACATGGAAAAAGGATTAGATCAATTTTACTTCTTCATTTGCAAATTACAAAGATGTCTGAATACTTATTTTTGCTAATCTACCATGGTTCCTAGGATCTTATCCAACATCAACTGAAGTCCATGAAGAAGTCTTGCCATTAACAACACTGGATTGACCCCATAAAACCTAGTAGTAAGTCATAACATTCTCTTTCTCCCCAAAAGAAATGGTTTGATTCACAGATATAGGTAAAATGTAATCATTAGAACATTCCTGACTTTGGTAAGTCATGTGCATTGCATAGGTAGATAACTTACAACGAATCATTTTATTCAGCACTTTGCTGATACAACCCATGTGTTTCATATCAGAACTGAAAGGACATGAATCAGAACACACCACTTCTGCCAGACTTATTTACTCTATGCGAAGTCCCTGGTTACATCTCAAATGTCAATATGTGGAAAAAGCTGCACAATAAAGCGTAATAGATATCACCTTTTACATATGTCATTTGTACAGTCATTGTACAATAAATTGTGGAGCCAGAACCTACAGTAACAGTGCATTGGAGTTCCATAGTTAAGCACTCAAGAGTTAAGAAGAGCCAAAGCCGAGGTTACAGTCTTAATTCTGCCCCCTTGTGCAAATGCATCATATGAGACAGCTTTTACTTACATGATCACGAACTCTTTCTCCAATGATTAAATATTTTTTCCACCTTTGGACACTATTTCTGCACCATCACAACTTTCAAGGGATGCAGGAGCCCTCCCCCCCCATCCAGAGGTGTCCCTATCAATTTTACCTTACACTTAAAAAGGAAATAAAATTGGGGGGCGGAGGGAGGAGGAAAAAAAGGCTGGTTTTGTGATTGACACTGGACTGGGACTCGGGAGGTCTGGCCTCAATTCTTAACTCTACCACAGACTCCCTTTGTGACTTTAGGAAAGGCACTTAAGCTCCCCATCTACAAAGTATGGATGACTACATTTTCTTTTGTCTGCCTTGTCTACTTAGGTTGAAAGGTCTTTAGGAATAGATGCTTTCTCTTACTACATATTTGCACAAAAGCCCTGACCTCAGTTGGGGCCTCGGTGCTACTGTAATACAAGTGATTATTAACAATAAATAAGAATGAACATTTGGGCAGAGGCCACCCCTGACAAATTTCAGTCTAAATAGTTAAGAGTTTGTAGAGAGTTGTGAATGACCTGAAAACAAGGGGTTAGAATGAAAACAATTCTATAACCTTAAGTATGGGGGTCACTGTTGTTCCTGCTCTAACACATGCTTATAAGCACAATCTTAACAATATTGATTTTGATTTAGTTCATTAGCCATGTGAGGCCAATTTCTATGATCCGTACTTGTACAAAACTCCCATTTGAAATGAATTGGACGTTGATAAATTGGAGCAGGTTCAGAGAGGAGCCGTGAGAATGATTAAAGGATTAGAAAACCAGCCTTACAGTGTAGACACAAGGAGCTCATTTATTTAGTTTAACAAATTGAAGATTAAGGGATGACTTGATCACAGTCTATAAGTATCTACATGGGGAATAAATATTTAATAATACACTCTTCAATCTAACAGCGAAAGGTATAATACATTTTAATGGCTAGACACTGAAGCTAGACAAATTCAGCCTGGAAAGAAGGCATACATTTTTAACAGTCAGAGTAATTAACGGCTGAAACAACCAATCAAGGGTCGTGGTGGATTCTCCATCACTGACAATTTTAAAATCAAGACAGGCTGTTTTTCTGAAAGCTGCTCCAGGAATTAGTTTGGGGAAGTTCTATAGACTGTGCGATACGGGAGGTCAGACTAGATGGTCACAATAGTCTCTTCTGGACTTGGAATCTATAAATCAAAAGGAGTCTTTCCATTGTCTTCAATGAGGTTTGGAGCAGGTCCTTATTACTAATCCTTTTGATTCTAGTATACATTGAGGGCATGGTCTGGAGGTGACTAAAGGAAGCTTGAGAAGCATTTAAGTATATCACAGTTCTTTGCTTTTTATAAATGACGCCATTTTGGGTTCTTATTCCACTCATCCTTTCGGAAGGTGCATTTAAATTTTTTTTGGTATTTGACATGAACTTGTCCTTAATCAACACCTGCTCCGTTATCAGGATATTTTTGTCAGTCTAAATCACCATCAGCCTTTATTGCTCTACCAGGTGAGGCAAGGCAAGGGTGGCAAAACGATGTTTTTAATATGTAATAAATATACAGGGCATAAAATGATCTGAACTAACGTGTCAGGTTTTGAGAACTGATACTGAATGACGTCAGGTTAGCCGCCAGGGATTGCATAAATAACCAAAAATTAAAACACAGTAGTGCTGCATAGTAAAAGGTCCCACAGATTATAAATAATGGGTATTTAATGATGAATGACTTGTGTCACCAGGACACACGCTCCTGGATTCTTAATTATCTCTAATGTTAGCAACAACTTCTTGTGCCTCAAATTTTTAATGTATTTTGAGGCTTTGCTGTCTCTGCTTATCATTACAGGCAGTTGGAATTTTTTAAGCAAAATGGCATGTCATTCAATAGCCTTTTTTTTAAAAAAATAGGTAAAAACCTGTTGAGTTTTTTGAAAATGTGTCTTTCATGGAAATTTTCATAACCATTCCATCGAACTTTTTATCAAAAGCATTAGAGTAATGTTTCATTCACTGAAGTAAATGAAAAACTTCTTTAAATATTCTCATCAAATTTTGATGAAAACATTTTAAATACACTCTAAAAGTGGTCCATTCCGAAACCTGCAAAGTAAATATACATTTGAAATTTCAGAATTTTTTGCATTTTGAATATTTTTTTAACCAACTCTACCTAGAATGTTACTAGTATGTCCAGCACATAGCAGTACCCAAACATAAAACTGCATTAACAGAATGTTAAGCTCGCAAAGTTAAGCATTCAGAGATTAGGAAATGCCAGAATTAAAGTTGCCCGTGCAACCTGAGTTTACCCTTGTTTGAATGTATCATGACACAATCTTTAATGACATGAACACATACTATTTTTTCCAATTTCATCCTCCCCCAGCCCTTTGTCTGATCTCAGTTTCCCCATCCCCCTGATTAGCAACCAGTCCCAGTCTCCTCACCAGCTCCCAGCCCCAATCTACTCTCTTGGTCACCACGTGCTTGTCCTCTTTGCATTTGAGCCAGGCTGATTCCTCTTCTGTGCTGCGTGGGTACCAGCAGGGGGAGCACTGAGCACAGGAGAGACCCCCCCCCCCCATCACCTGCAGCAGGTAGGAAGAGAAATTGCAGGACATGGGAGTTGATTTAAGTGCATTAGGGCAGTGTTTCTCAACGACCAGTCTGTGAACTGGCTCTGGTCCCTGAGAGCTCCCTGACACAGGTTTAGGAAGGCAGCAAGCCGGTCCCTGGTATCAAGAGGAGAAACACTGCTCTAGGGAAAGTTTTGTGTGCGGCAGCAGGGTGCACATAGACAGGCAGCGCGCAGCTCGTTAGGGCAGGGTAGATTTACACTCCAGCTTGCTGAGCAATTTGTGTAAGCGAGGATCTATTCTTATTCTGTACGAACCAAGCCCACGAAAGCTCCTGGGCACCTTTCCATTGACTCCACTGGGTTTTGGATCACGTCCTATATGTGTGGTAGATTAACTAGCTAAATGAAATGAATGCAACTTTTGAATAAACTGATTATCACTTCATTCTCTATGGAGATGCTCTTCTTTTCTGACTATCTCACCCCTTTTTCTTAACAAGATAAACTGTGTGTGTGGGGGGGCGGGGAGGTGCTGTCTTCCAAAAACACCCTGCAGCCAAGCTAGTAGAATTAGCGTGGTGGGAGATATTAGGATTTTAGTAATGTGATTTAATTAGAAGATAGTGCAGGCATTGAGCTAGACTCCTACCACTGGAGCGCCCATCTTCTTAATGAGCTTGAAGAATTCACATGATCACTTTTACAGAAGCCCCATCTCCACCTGAAGGGAATCAGGCAAATTCCCCATAAAGAGCAAAAGGTGGCGGCAGTAATGGGAGTGAGATTCAGGGTTAGGTGGTGGCGAAGCCCCGCTGGGGAGGCCGAGGGAGTGAGCTACAAAGCTCAGAGAGTAAGGAAAGCGTGGCTGGCAGGCTAGGCCTGGGAGAGGCACCGATTAAGCAGGGAAGAGGCAGAGAGAACCCAAGGAGAATTTAGGAGGCTGGATAGGAAATGGTCCAGGGAAAACTACAGCACAGAGAGAGCAGCAGACCTAGCTGTTCAATACAGGGCCCTGGGCTGGAACCCAGAGGAGAAGGTGGGAGTGGGCTCCCTTACTGGCCTCAAGGAAGAGGGGCCTACAAGCCCAGAATAAGGATTATTGAGCCCAGCATGGGGGCTACAGGCTGGGCTGAAGGCAGGCTGAGGAAGAGCCCTGAGATGAGGAAGGATGCCGTTTGGACAGTTCTAAACCGGGAAGGGATAGACTTAAAACAGTGACGCAACCGGAGGGCCGAGAAACTGGAAGAGGAACCGCTGGAGTGACCGTCAGCAGGGGATGCTAGCCCAGCGAGAGAGGGTGAGGAGGGGGTGCCTAGTGGTGAGTGGACCCTGTTACAGAGAGGATTCATGGATTGATGCGGAAGGGAACGTGAATGTGGTCACTGAGGCTGAGAAGTAAATAACTTAGTCCACAGATCTGATCTCTTTCAGTTTGTGACTTCTCCACGAGCACTCACCTTTTTTTCTTGCATTTATCTGCTGTTTGAAATTATGTATTAAATAATTCCTGCCACTGATTCTGGGTGTGACGGCTGCCCGCGAGCAGCCGGTTGTGTGTACTCAGCCGGTGAAAATGGAGCTAGGTTGGTTAGTGTGACGGAGCGGGCTGTCGCTGAGCGTGATTACTGACTGCCTGCTGTTAAGTTCAGCTATACAGACTGCTCCAGATGGGAAGAGTCAGTCTAGCCTGGAGGTCTGATATAGACAGTAGCCTGTTTCAGCTTGATGGATTTGCATCCGCTTTGAAAGACTTTTGTCTAGCTTGGCTTAGGCGGAGGCTGGATGTAGTTGTGGAAAGCTAAGCCTGGCAAAGGGCTGCATCAGCCGTAGGGTGACCAGACAGCAAATGTGAAAAATCGGGACAGGGGGTGGGAGGTAATAGGAGCCTATATAAGAAAAAGACCCAAAAATCGGGACTGTCCCTATAAAATCGGGACATCTGGTCACCCTAATCAGCCGGGATAGATCTTGTTTGTTTGTCCTAGACAAATCTTGTTCTCACTCAGTGCTAGATGCTGCACTAGCAGGGGTTTAAAACCTGAACAGACAAAGCGTGGGAAATCTGAGGCACAGAGCAATTGAGGGCCTGATCCAAAGCCTATTTAAGTCAATGGAAAAACTTCTATTGTCTTTGGATTGGGCCCTAGGAGATGTGCCCAAGGACACACAGGGAGTGAGTGGCAGAGCCAGGAACTAAACACAGGTCTTTAGGGCCCCAGCACCTTAAACCCAAGGCTGGCTGTCTTTGCAAACACCTCTTAAATAGTCTAAAATGTGCATTTGGTCTTACAACAGCCACTCACCTGCCAGGGTCAACCTGTGCTCTCGCAGAACCTCATGACTCAACCAGCTCAACAGGCAACAGGTATTGGCTCAGCTCTGCTACCGAGGTTTGTCCAACTCTGCCGATGCCTTCCCCTTGCACCCTCAACAAGCAAGGTGGTGATTTTCAGTGGAGCCATAGAGATTTAGGCACCCACCTCCCATTGAAATCCAATGTTATTTGGAAACCGGACTCCCTCTGGCTCCTTTGAAAATCCCAGATTAATATGTGTCACTGTCCTAAATGCTCCTCTTAATTCATGACAAGCATTGAAAATATCTTTCCCCTGTTAAACAATCGGCAATAAGTAAGTTAGGAAGACTCCACCAGGGAAGTGTGGGAACAAGCCTGGCTACTGTTGGGGGAGGTGTGTTTAAACAGCCAGAAGTCTCAGCTGTTTGTGGATTACTCACTGTCAGAGGGGAAGACCGAGTTTAACTTGCAGCATTCTGCCTTTGAACAGCATCAGAAAGCATTTTGCCGTGCTCCTTCACTGGATGCTCTCTGACCAAAACAAATATTGCATGTTTCTCTTGTGAAATTCATTCTTGCGAGTGGGGTGGGAATCAGAGTACTGCATGCCTTGAATGTAGCTGCTTGACATGGCTTGCGTTCTACATTAGCAGCAAATATTGCTAGGAGGAAGGATGCACGCTGAATATCTTGTGTCCAAAGTGACTCCAGTCTAAGCACTAAAAGCTTCTGCTCTTTGTCTCCCAAGGTAATAAGTTGAAGAGAGCTGGGAAGCTTCTCTTGGGGGTGGGGTGGGGGGTTTCTCACATTCAGAGGCATTTTTCAGGGATGGAAATGTGGCTCTCAATCATTTAATAAAGGACTACGGAGCAGATTGTGGCTGGCCGGAATATGACCAGTCAGGGGCATAAGGGGGGATAAAACTAGAGCATCCCGGCAATATCTCCGCTCTAGTCATGGCAGTGGAAAGCGCAGACCCACACATCTGCTATTCCCCACTCTGGGTGGATAGGTGGAGGGAGGTGGGAAGCGGGGGAGCCTGGGATCTCCCCTGCCACCCCCACTGCCAGCCAGCAGAGCTAAGCCAGCATAACAGGGGCATCTGTTGAACCTGCGGAAGAGCTGTAGCAAAGTTTTCCTTGTCCCCAGTAGCAAGTGGGAGAACTGTGACTGTCCAGGGCTACGCATTACTCTATACTCAGAGCATTGAGCAAAGACTCCCCGTACCCCGGTATGTGCAAGGCTACGTGCACAAACGATTCAAAACCCCCACCACGGGTAAGCGTGCTACCCGTGCAATCACTACCACAGTGCAACGGACCTAGCGCCAGAGTGTCTGCTCCAGTGAACACCAGGGTCAAGTCAATGGAAACTCACTCACCTCCTTGGTGGGGCAAAATACAAATAACCTGACAACCAGCTCCCTGGGGGAAAAATCTCAACTCCTCTGAAAAGGCCCAAGATGGTTGGAGTGCATCAAGAGGGATATAATCTGAACAGAGAACCCAGACTATGAAAGATAGATAATGGGCACATGAAACACCTGAACTACAGCTCCCATAAAGCACTGTGGCAGGTTTTCCAAATTGAAATCTTTCTGGTTTTGGCCAAAAAAGTCAGTTCTTCTCCCCCCCCGAAAAAGGCTTTCTTCCAGAGACAACTTAGCCAATTTTCCAACCAGCTCTGCAAAATACGTTTTGAACCCTTCCCANAACTGTGACTGTCCAGGGCTACGCATTACTCTATACTCAGAGCATTGAGCAAAGACTCCCCGTACCCCGGTATGTGCAAGGCTACGTGCACAAACGATTCAAAACCCCCACCACGGGTAAGCGTGCTACCTGTGCAATCACTACCACAGTGCAACGGACCTAGCGCCAGAGTGTCTGCTCCAGTGAACACCAGGGTCAAGTCAATGGAAACTCACTCACCTCCTTGGTGGGGCAAAATACAAATAACCTGACAACCAGCTCCCCGGGGGAAAAATCTCAACTCCTCTGAAAAGGCCCAAGATGGTTGGAGTGCATCAAGAGGGATATAATCTGAACAGAGAACCCAGACTATGAAAGATAGATAATGGGCACATGAAACACCTGAACTACAGCTCCCATAAAGCACTGTGGCAGGTTTTCCAAATTGAAATCTTTCTGGTTTTGGCCAAAAAAGTCAGTTCTTCTCCCCTCCTCCCGAAAAAGGCTTTCTTCCAGAGACAACTTAGACAATTTTCCAACCAGCTCTACAAAATACGTATTGAACCCTTCCCACTCAGGCCTGGTCTACACTACGACTTTAGGTCGAATTTAGTAGCGTTACCTCAATTTAAGCCTGGACTCGTCCACACAATTAAGCCCTTTTATTCGACTTAAAGGGCTCTTTAAATCGATTTCTTTACACCACCTCCGACGACGGGAGTAGCGCTGAAATCGGTTTTGCCATTTCGAATTAGGGTTAGTGTGGCCGCAATTCGATGGTATTGGCCTCCGGGAACTATCCCACAGTGCACCATTGTGACCGCTCTGGACATCAATCTGAACTCGGATGCACTGGCCAGGTAGACAGGAAAAGCCCCGCGAACGTTTGAATTTCATTTCCTGTTTGCCCAGCGTGGAGAGCACAGGTGACCACGCAGAGCTCATCAGCACAGGTAACCATGATGGAGTCCCAGGATCGCAGAAGAGCTCCAGCATGGACCGAACGGGAGGTACGGGATCTGATCGCCATATGGGGAGACGAATCCGTGCTAGCGGAACTCCGTAGCAGTAAAAGAAATGCAAAAACATTTGAAAAAGTCTCAAAGGGCATGAAGGACAGAGGCCATAACAGGGATGCACAGCAGTGCCGCGTGAAAATTAAGGAGCTAAGGCAAGCCTACCAGAAAACCAGAGAGGCAAACGGAAGGTCCGGGGCACAGCCGCAGACATGCCGCTTCTACGCCGAGCTGCATGCCATGCTAGGGGGTGCAGCCACCACTATCCCAACCCTGTGCTATGACTCCGTCAATGGAGACTCACGCAACACAGAAGCGGGTTCTGGGGACGAGGAAGACGATGATGATGAACAGACGGGAGATGGCTCACAGCAAGGAGGCAGAGAAACCGTTTTCCCCAACAGCCAGGATCTGTTTATCACCCTGGACCTGGAGCCAGTAAACCCCGAACCCACCGAATCCCAAAGCGTGCTCGCAGACCCCGGAGAAGGGACCTCTGGTGAGTGTACCTTTGTAAATATTACACATGGTTTAAAAGCAAGCGTGTTTAATGATTAATTTGCCCTGGCATTCACGGCCAGGACAGCTACTGGAAAAGTCTGTTAACGTGTATGGGGATGGAGCGGAAATCCTCCAGGGACATCTCCAGAAAGCTCTCCTGGATGTACTCCCAAAGCCTTTGCAAAAGGTTTCTGGGGAGGGCTGCCTTATTCCGTCCGCCATGGTAGGACACTTTACCACGCCAGGCCAGTAGCACGTAGTCTGGAATCATTGCATAGCAAAGCATGGCAGCGTATGGTCCCGGTGTTTGCTGGCATTCAGACAACATCCATTCCTTATCTCTCTGTGTTATCCTCAGGAGAGTGATATCATTCATGGTCACCTGGTTGAAATAGGGTGCTTTTATTAAGGGGACATTCAGAGTGCCCGTTCCTGCTCGGCTGAACAGAAATGTTCCCCACTGTTAGCCACGCGGTGGGGGGAGGGGTGAAGTGATCATCCCAGGGAATTGGGTGTGTGTGGGGGGGGGGGGGGGGGTTAGTTGGGTTTGTGCTGCACGTTAACCCGGCAACCGCATCCCTCCCTCCTTTTAAATTGCCATACCATTTTAAATGGCCAACCCAACGGCTGCTTGGTATGGAAAATGAGGGTGCTGCTGTTTGAAACCATTCCCACATGTTATTAAGGTTAAAGAAGCCAAAAGACTGTGGCTTACCATGGCTGCCTGCAAGCCGAATTCTGTTGCCTGGCCCTGCGTGAGTGATCTCTCACACCAAATCGGCAGACCCTCAATATAAATAGAGGCAAAATACGACCTTGTAACGAAAGCATTTGTGCTATGTAATGTGAACAGCAAGGTTTAACGGGAAAGAGTGATCCTATTGTTCTCTAAAATGTGTCTTTTTAACTACCTATCTCCCTTTTCCCCCACCAGCTGCAAATGTTTCTCCTTCGCAGAGGCTAGTGAAGATTAGAAGGAGGAAGAAGAGAACTCGGGATGAAATGTTCTCGGAGCTCCAGACGGCCTCCCACGCTGACAGGGTTCAGCAGAATGCTTGGAGGCAGACAATGTCTGACTGCAGAAAAGCACAGTTTGAACGCGAGGAGAGGTGGCGGGCTGAATCGCGTGCTGAATCGGAGAGGTTGCGTGCTGAATCGCGGGCTGAATCTGAGAGGTGGCGTCAGATTGAGAACAGAAGGCAGGAGTCCATGCTCCGACTGCTGGAGCATCAAAGTGAGATGCTCCAGCGTATGGTTGAGCTGCAAGAAAGGCAGCAGGAGCACAGACCGCCACTACAGCCCCTGTGTAACCAACAGCCCTCCTCCCCAAGTTCCATGGCGTCCTCACCCAGACGCCCAAGAACGCGGTGGGGGGGCCTCCGGCCACCCAGCCACTCCACCCCAGAGGATTGCTCAAGCAGCAGAAGGCTGGCCTTCAATAAGTTTTGAAGTTTCTAATTTTTAAAGTTTTAAAGTTTTATAGTGCACGGTGTCCTTGTCCTTCCCTCCTCCCCCACCCCACCCAGCGCTTCCCTCCTCCCCCATCCCTCCTGGGCTACCTTGGCAGTTATCCTCCTATTTGTGTGAATTAATAAAGAATGCATGAATTTGAAGTAACAATGACTTTATTGCCTCTGCAAGCGGTGATCGAAGGGGGGAGGGGAGGGTGTCTAGCTTACAGTGAAGTAGAGTGAACCGGGCGGGGGCGGGGGGGAGGTTCATCAAGGAGAAACAAACAGAACTTTCACACCGTAGCCTGGCCAGTCATGAAACTGGTTTTCAAAGCTTCTCTGATGCGCACCGCACCCTGCTGTACTCTTCTAATCGCCCTGGTGTCTGGCTGCGCGTAATTAGCGGCCAGGCGATTTGCCTCAGCCTCCCACCCCGCCATAAACGTCTCCCCCTTACTCTCACAGATATTGTGGAGCGCACAACAAGCAGTAATAACAATGGGAATATTGTTTTCGCTGAGGTCTAACCGAGTCAGTAAACTGCGCCAGCGCGCTTTTAAACGTCCAAATGCACATTCTACCACCATTCTGCACTTGCTCAGCCTGTAGTTGAACAGGTCCTGACTACTGTCCAGGCTGCCTGTGTATGGCTTCATGAGCCATGGCATTAAGGGGTAGGCTGGGTCCCCAAGGATAACTATAGGCATTTCAACATCCCCAACGGTTATTTTCTGGTCTGGGAAGAAAGTCCCTTCCTGCAGCTTTTGAAACAGACCAGAGTTCCTGAAGACGCGAGCGTCATGTACCTTTCCTGGCCATCCCACGTTGATGTTGGTAAAACGTCCCTTGTGATCCACCAGTGCTTGCAGCAGCATTGAAAAGTACCCCTTTCGGTTTATGTACTCGCTGGCTTGGTGCTCCGGTGCCAAGATAGGGATATGGGTTCCATCTATCGCCCCACCACAGTTAGGGAATCCCATTGCAGCAAAGCCATCCACTATGACCTGCACATTTCCCAGAGTCACTACCCTTGATATCAGCAGCTCTTTGATTGCCCTGGCTACTTGAATCACAGCAGCCCCCACAGTAGATTTGCCCACTCCAAATTGATGTCCGACTGACCGGTAGCTGTCTGGCGTTGCAAGCTTCCACAGGGCTATGGCCACTCGCTTCTCAACTGTCAGGGCTGCTCTCATCTTGGTATTCTGGCGCTTCAGGGCAGGGGAAAGCAAGTCACAAAGTTCCATGAAAGTGCCCTTACGCATGCGAAAGTTTCGCAGCCACTGGGAATCGTCCCACACCTGCAGCACTATGCGGTCCCACCAGTCTGTGCTTGTTTCCCGGGCCCAGAATCGGCGTTCCACGGCATGAACCTGCCCCATTACCACCATGATTTTCACATTGCTGTGGCCCGTACTTTGTGAGAAGTCTATGTCTATTTCCTCATCACTCTCGTCACCGCGCTGCTGTTGCCTCTGCGCTGCTGTTGCCTCCTCCTCCTCCTCCTCCTGGTTTTGCTTTGACAGGTTCCGGCTATGCATATACTCCAGGATAATGCGCGTGGTTGTCATAGTGCTCATAATTGCCGCGGTGATCTGAGCGGGCTCCATGATCCCAGTGCTATGGCGTCTGGGCAGAAAAAAGGCGCGAAACGATTGTCTGCTGTTGCTTTCACGGAGGGAGGGAGGGAGGGAGGGAGGGAGTGGGGGCCTGACGACATGTACCCAGAATCACCCGCGACACTGTTTTTGCCCCATCAGGCATTGGGATCTCAACCCAGAATTCCAATGGGCGGCGGAGACTGCGGGAACTGTGGGATAGCTACCCACAGTGCAACGCTCCAGAAGTCGACGCTAGCCTCGGTACTGTGGACGAAGTCCGCCGACTTAATGCACTTAGAGCATTTTGTGTGGGGACACACACAATCGACTGTATAAAAACGATTTCTATAAAACTGACTTCTATAATTTCGACCTAATTTCGTAGTGTAGACATACCCTCAGTTGTTTCCTTTCTAGTGCAGCAGCCACCTTCTTCAAGTTTGCCTCTATCTGCTCCTAGTAACCAGATCCAGATACCCCCCATTTCCTATCTCTTTACGCACCTGAGGGAACTACTCTTCTGGTCTTGTCTTGACTATCTTTGTAAGGAAAACTGGGAAATTGGGATCCGAGTCTGGATCCTGAATATTCTGACCCACCCATCATGCCCAGTCCTTGGGCTAATTTCTAGATTCAATTACAACCTGTGCAATCCAAATGAGAGACGCCATGGAAGACCTTAGCCCAGTATACCTGAGTCTCTGCTCAGAGCCCCCCTGCCGCTGCCATCCATGAGCATACGGAAACATAACTTCCACTGACATCAGTGAGCGCTTAGTGTTCAGCGAGAGAGGGAAAAATCCATATTAAATCAACCTCATTTCCTCGGGGATGTAAGAGTACTGCACTGATTTCAACTTAATCAAAACAGATGTTTTCTACACTGCGTGAAACAGGATATGGAAAATGTGGCGAACTAATATAGATTCAAAGACAAATTCCTCCCAACCACCACGGAAACCATGAGTGCTCGCTAACTACTGCAAAGTGAGGCTGTGCTTTTTAAGTGCCACTCGCTGCCTTCTACAAATGGTTGCCTACGTTCTACGGACTCGGGTATATCCCCAAACCAAAGGTAGTTGGCCAAATCCTGGTCCTGTGGACGTAAATAGAGGTTTTTGCTATTAACGTAAATGGAGCTGCGATTAGGCCCAGTTCCTACAATCAGCAAGATAGGAGGAGTGGGTAATATGGGTGCACATGGGCAACATTGTACTGCAAAAGTATTGTGTTAGAAGTGAATCCATTCCCATCATTCTTTTGCACAGTTGGGGCCCCAGCCAAGGAGTTCAGGTCTGAAGCCAAATTTTCACCTGAATTTCAGGGTGTTTGAATCAGGAATCTTTATTGTTCAGCTCCATTTCTAAAAATCTCTTCTCGAATGCTACCAGAACTGGACCAGCGCTCCTAGAGAGGTGATTCAGGGACGGGAGAGGTAACAGTGATTATGTTCTTGCCAGAAAAGGCCCGGCTGTAAGTGCGTGCTTGACTGAAGACTGTGAATGTGTCCTGCTTATATAATGACCCCCTAATGATTGCTGGGGCTTGAACCTAAAACCTTTGCATTTGAAAAGATGATACTCTCCTGTCTGAGCTACAGAGAATGCTCTGTTAGCTGAAAGGCAGTAGCAGACCTCTACAGATGGCCTTGCCGGGGGAGGGGACAAATAGCCCCTCCTGTTTTAGCGTGGGTTACATTTACATCAGGTGTGAGTTTGCCCCCTGTGTTTCATTTAATTTTAAGGCAGCTACATCACCGTAAGAGAGCCTGTCATTCCACAGAGCTGCTTAAATTATAGGGCATATCCTATTCTCCTTAATAGAGTATTTAAAGGAAGAGCTTTTCACCTACCACTGTTAAAGGAGTGGACACGTTTCAAATCCTAGGTGGCTGGATTTCACTGAGCGGCGGGTTCAAATCCTTGCTCCACAGAAGGGGGAACTGAACCTGGACCTTCTACAAGAGTAGTGGGAGGCTCCTTTTTTACAAGAAAGGGTTTTGGTGCCTTAACTTCCGGAAAGGGCTCATGGGTGTAAAGGCCAAGCAAAGATAGGTTCCTCTCTCTGGCTTGGATTTAGGAGCTTAATTCCCTCCGAGGGGAGGGTCATCACAATCTCCTCAGCATTTCCTTTTGGGTAGCTTAGTTGCGGATGCCATTTTGGGTGCCTACCTCTCCTCATGCAGTGAGCCTGGGCACCCAACTTAGGCAGCGGGGCACCCGAAGATAGGCATTGCAGCTCTGAGCTTAAATTCCGCTTTGTGGCTCTAGGCCTCCGTTCCCAAAGACGTGTTCGAATCTGAACTGGGCTCAGTGTAGAACCTGGGAAGGTGTCTTGAGAAGTCTGGTTTTTTGATTGTTCCAAAGTTGGGTCCGGATTTGGCGGGGATAACGCCAGGGCATTACGTATGAAAACATCATCTATTTCTCGATCACAAATAAAAGCACACACCCATAAGATTTGCCTGTGCTTGTATTCTCCTCGATAGAGGAATAGCAATCCCTTGTTAAGCTTCGCAGCCAGAGCACTTGCAGTTGATCAGCTCCGTTGGAGCTTGGCTATCCCTATTTGAATACTTAGTGCACTAACATTATACCAGTTTCTCAATGGAAAATTAGGAACTAAATCAACATGTTCCAAACCAAACAGAAAATGGAGACATATTATTGATTCTCAGTCATTTAATCCAGACCACGTTTACGAGCAAACTGATATGTTCCCATTGGTGATCTTGGCAGTGCATTACAGTGAGTTATTCAGCAGAAAGGAGAAGAGAGGAGTCCTGGGAAATCATAAGCAATTGATCCTCTTTGTTTCTATTTTTCAGTCCGTAACTGGTAATCCAAAGTGGATGTATATTTGTGTTGTTTATGGAAGAATATTTATTTCGTGGATTTTTAGTTAGGGAAATCAAATGCACTCAACTAATAGTCATATCTTTGGTTTTCTGGCTCAAGATAAAAACATGAGGCCTTTGCTTTTGGACTTCTGCGTGCTTACTTTAGGGAGATGAATAACAGAGATCAGAAAGAGACCTAATATGAAGGGCAGAGTATCCCACATACACTACTGTGGGGTTCTTACACGTTCCTGTGAGGCATCTGTTGCGGTGTCAGAAACAGAACACAGGATGAGACAGACCTCAGGTCTGATCTACTCTGGCAATTTCGGTGTCCCTAAAGGTTTTAAATTACACAGTTCAAATCCTGACTGAAGCAGTAGGTGGCACTGCAGACTCTTGTTAGGTAACTTTCCACAGTAGTAATTCCGGGCCAATTTAACCTGAGCAAATGTACACATTTCCAAAAATAACAGAATCGTTTCCAAGTATTCCTCAAATATATACACCACCGTTTAGTCATTCATAATCACGGCTTTGCAAACGCTCTGGATATGCCACAAAAGAGCAGGACATGAGAAAGGAAGAGCCTTTCTGCAGGATTCCTGGTGTCACAGAGAGGCAAAGGTGCTGGTGGGGTGGTTACATCAGGGCCAGAACCACCAGGGTTTCCCCACTCGTCCACTTTACACCCCTTTTGAGGTTGCGGATCATGTCCCCCGTCCTTCCCGTTTAGGAGAACTGGGTAGGCTCTCTTTGGAATACCACTCTGGTGGGATTCTGGTGTTACCTAAATCGCTCCTTCTCCCATAGCATTACCTGTCTGGTGCAAAATGGTGTTGAAGGGACCTTGGGCCAGATTCTGACCTCAGTTACACCAGTATAAACCAGTACTAACTCCACTGACTGAGACCAGAGCTCACCCTGTCCTCCTTACACCATTTTAACTTCATCTTTTTGTTTCAGAGCCGAGCCCCAGATTCCTGAAGGTGAGTAACATGAAATGTAAAGTGACGTATACGTCATCTGGCCCTTAAATCGTAAATAGCATCCAAAGATCTAAAATAAAGGAAACCAAGCCAATTTCCTACTAATTACTAATCCAGTGTAACAGTGAAGATGTACATGCAGAAGGATCTAGGGGCAACGGGCATACGATAAAATAGATTGCGTGAAGTTGCAGGTGTGAAAAATTCTCAGCAGCGAAACCAGACAAAAATGTTTGGGTTTGCTAAAAAACGGACATGTTTTGAATTGCGCTGAATTTGTCTAGAGAAGGAAAGGTTAAGGGTGACTTTCACGCATTCTTGCAAAGTGCAAATGTATGTTCTTATGGGCCCAAATCTGCCCTCAGTTACTTTCATGCAACTCCAACTGTGATGTGTAACCTACCCCATTGTGGCAGGCACGGTTGGTCGAACCCAGGACCGTCAGCATTAAGACCACGAGCATTTGGCATGCAGCAGCAGTAGGAGACTCACAAAACCTGTTATGTGGCTCAGACATTAGCTAGAGACATAAATGCACACTTTTCTTCTTCCCCACATATGGAGTATGTTCTCACGAGTGACTAGGCAGCGGAGAATGCGAGTGTACATATAAGAGCATGCGTCTTAATTTGTTTGCACAGATTCATCATGGCCATAATCTTCCCTATACCTTCTTCTGGCTCTTTTTGATAGGTGTTACTGGGTGCTGAGGCAGATGGGAAGCTTAATGAACCCCCCTGGATTTTGAGGAGGTCCGTGTTTCTCTTGGTACCAGCGTGCCAAAGAGAAAAAGCTTGGGTTCTGTGCTGAAGCACTTGTCCCCTTCACCAAGGGCTCACCAGAACCCACCACATGGTGAACCATGGGGGAAGCTGAGACATAAATAATGATAGTGATTGGTCTAGACAACTGCATTGACCCAGAAGTGGGTGCTGTTTTTAATTTGATTCTCCCCATCACCCTTCTCTCTCAAAGAGCGGTTGTTTATCTTTGATATCTCCACTCCAAGAGCTCCCAGTGCGAAGGAGAGAACAATAAATACAGACAGCAGCATAGTTGAGGTTTTCTGCCGCTGGATAAACAAGCTGTTGATTATGTTTCCCTTTGTCTGGAATCCACACCAGGAGCACAGTCTTGGAAAGCCTGAATCAATTAAAACAAATCAGTGCCAGGGAGCTGTAGAACAACTGTAGGCCTAGAAGAACCCAGTACTACTCAGCTGCTTTCAGACTGCAACCCTGAGAGATCAGACATGCTCGGAAAGGGGACTATGTTGGGTCAGGTTTATTAAGCGAGGCGTGGTTTGTCAGCCATTCTTTATCATTTTTAACTTGCCATCCACGTGAGAGTCTCTGATCCTGCTGTTTGTGTGTCCCACTGCTTCTGTCCTGCCTATGGTTCCTCCCTGGCTTCAAGGTATTCTGTTAGAGTGGGAGGAGACTAAGCTTCGGCCTAGGAGCTGGGTTTGGGTTTGCAGGCACGCACCGCCTCGCCAGACCTGCTCGCATTGGAAAAATGCTTCGAGGCTCAATTCTCACTAAATGATCTTGGCGTTCAGGGCTATGTTCAGATGGATTTTAGCTTATTTTTCATGGGCTGGCTCCTGGCAATCCATGTGCAGCCCGAGTAGCGGGACGAACACTGGTGTTGTCCTCAGACACGTGGAGGCCAGGAATCCTGCAGATCCCAGTGCAGGGGCAATCTGCGGGCTGGACAGGCCCACAGCCTGACTGCTGCAAGCCCTGGAGTTGTTCCTGGAGCCAGGATGCAAGTTAGGGAAGCTTTCAGGACTGGCCTAAACTGCAAAAGGAATCAAAGCCGCTCCCAGAAGTCCACAGGTGCGAGCGACTTCTCCTCAGCACGGACACAGGAATGAATTCCCTTCCTTGGGAGAGCTCTGACTTTGGCAGCTGCAGCTCATGTTTCCCCAGACTGACCTTGAACAGGAGGAGGGCAGCTGGGTTCCCAGGCAGTGCTGTCAAGACTGTCAATTGTGGTGTGGACACTGGGAGTGGGACTGAGCCGAAGGAGCTACTGCAGATTGACACCACTGTGACAGGGGTCAGGAATGGGTCTCCTCCTTGCAGCTTGACCATCAATTCTCTTTTTGAGAATGCTCCTGTTTCAACACCCATGTAATCAATCCACCCGTTTCAATACTAAAGTATTCTGCCATTAGAGTAAAGCTCATCTGTGCAGGAGACAGCTTTTCCAGGGGCTGTTGGAGACGGCAGAATGAGCTTTCACAGGAGTTCAGGACCTTCTGCTCCAAGCGCATGGCACACTTCTCCAACCTGCCTTCTCTGACATCCACACACAGCAGCACAGGCCTGTAAATAAACAGCAACCCAAAACCAAGATCCCACTGAAACAAAACACTCCAGAGCACCCCTATGTCTCCCTCCTGAGGAGAGGAAATGAGTGAGAGAACAAACCACACGTGGCAGATGTTAGTCATATGGGTTACTGTTCTCCAGGCAGGTGTTCAGTACGGTGAGGAGGCCGGGATAGGAGCCTACAGATAATGGAATATAATTACTTATTTATATGATAGAAGCACCTAGAGACTCCAACCAAGATCAAGTCCCCATTGTCCTACACGCTGGACAAACACAAAGTGAGAGACAGTCCCTACCGTAAAAGCTTGCAGTCTAAATAGACAAGACAGGGGCAACCGAGGGATGATGTGACTTGCCCAGGTTTCTGACTCCCAGTTTCTTAGCCAGTAGACCATGTTGCCTCCCACTGGGTTTTATTATGCAATTCTGGCACCAATAAATAGTGATCCAAATGACTGTGGTTGCATGTGCATCCCCCCACCCCTCCGGTGGCTGGCTTGTAAAGCTGAAATGTCATATTTGCTGCATTCCATTTTGATGAGTCATGTTCATGCTATTGCTAATTCCTTGACTGCTGCCACTGTTTTGGTGGGGAGGAGGCTTGTTTTCAAGTGAGCGCCCTCTCTGGGGGTACCAACCACTGTTTCCAAGCAAAGGGACTGAGGGCCGCGTTGACAAAGGTGTTTAGGTGCCTAACGATGCAGATAATGGGATTTACAAAAATGTCTCAGCAGGTCAGGTACCTAACTCCCGCTGGGAAAACAATCTGGACCCCAATCATGTAGGGGGTTGGATGCCTCAGCTCCCCTGGAAGCAGAGGGAAGAGGGGGGTACAAAATCGTTGCCGAGCAGCATTGCCAAATGTGTCACCTGCCACGCGTGGTTTTGAAAGAGCTTAGATTTCTGCACTAGGGATTTCCCATTGCAAGAGTTCTAGGATCTCTCTCGGTTCACTGTATCACGGAGTGCATGCACCATCCTTTCTAGCATGATTTCCTGCTGAGAGTGTCATGTAAATACAGCGATTGTCACAAGTCGAGTCTGCCTGTCAGATCTTTGTTACTGTAAAATTACACTTGTGTGCAACGTGGGGGCAGCTCTCAAAAAATGTAATTTGGGTGGTCTGAATTCTAAGGGCTGAGAGTCAGCTGAGCTAGGTGGCTCTGGGATGCTTCGTAATCTCCAGCTGTGTCTTCACCGCCTCCCTGCCCCTCCCAGACCTGACAGGGGCTTTTAAAAAAATCAGTGGTTTCAGGAGCTTTTTGAAAAGCTTGATTTATTTCTGGACGTTTCGCTTCGGCGTGCTTGTTTGGGAAAGGATGTGGAAGCTATAAACAGCCGTGTGGTGAAGTAGCTACCTGGTGTCTACAGATGGGAGAATACAGGTCAGAGCAGCTTCGATTTAACTCCTGCTTTTTGGGAGGCAGAGGCGAGAGATGCAATGGAACAATGGTCAGCGGCTATAAGGGGGAGCAAGTATTGTAGTAACAAGTAGCAAGGAACACAGATGTTACCAGTTTGTTTTCTCTGGTTCCTGGTGAGGGTTGGGGCGGGGGGATCAGTTGGTTCAGAAAAGAAATCAGACCCCTCCCCCAGCTCTCCCCTATGCTCACCTTTAAATAAATAAATAAGCCTTTGCACATGTAACAATGGTTGTGTAGCAGGGGTAACGGCGAGCCGCAGCACGGGGCAAGCTGCCCTGAGTACAAACCTGCCCAGGCCCTGTGGGTATGTACTCCGGGCAGCGGGCTCATGCTGCCATTCCTAGAGCTACTGGTCTTTCACTACTATTTCTGACACACTAGCGTGACGAGAGCCAGCACAAGTCGGTTTATGTGAGCTGGGAATCGCACCCCCGGCTCCAAGCATAGACACAGCCAGTGGTGAAAAGCCATGACACGGGTGTTGTAATTAGATCTAAACGGCGTGCTGCAGAACCAGGACATTCAGAGTGAAGATTGCACGGAAAAGAAATCTAAATGTTGTTAAGGTCACAAAGGCACAGTTGGGGCACCCAAATAACCTTAACTCTGCCCTGTAGTGACCATTCAGGGGGAACTGTGGGTGCCCATTGAGTCCTTGAGCGGGGAGAGCTCCTCCCTCCCCCCCCTCCCGCTCACCATTTCTTCCGGGGAAGTGGGGTGTATGTGGAAGTCTTCAGTCCAACAAGCCCCTTTGTTCTGACACGTGGCCAGACTCCAGTACAGCAGCCAGCCAGGGAGAGGCTGAGGTCATG
This sequence comes from Platysternon megacephalum, assembly GCA_003942145.1. Classification (NCBI taxonomy): domain Eukaryota; kingdom Metazoa; phylum Chordata; order Testudines; family Platysternidae; genus Platysternon; species Platysternon megacephalum. Next base: position 4,844,437 of record QXTE01000065.1, on the reverse strand, counting down.
AACCTGTAGCACCTTCAAAACTCTTCCCTGTCTGCTTGGAAGTCAATCAGTGGAGGAAGAGCTTGCCAGCACATGAGGGATGCACCCCCCTCACACACACACACACTGATTTCCAGGAGCTTTGTTGCAAGCTGTGACCTAGCCCGGAGAACGGGGCTGGTTCCACGGGATCCTGCTAGTTGGTGGCTTTTTTTTTTTTTTTTTCTTCTAGATGGGGAAATGAATCGTGCTGAGCCCCCACAAGAGCCACCAGATTTTCACGGGGGCTCAGCTCCCCCTGTGAAATTTATGACTAGATTTTTCAAAAGCGCCCTGGAGCACTTCTGGAAATGAGGCCACTTACTTATGTGTATGAGCTCTTTCAAAAATCTGACTCCGCGGCTCTATAGGACATAAAGCAAATCAGAGCTCCACACAGCAGGGCAGCAATGTCACAGGCCTGCCTTTATTTGCTGTGCAACAGGCAGGGAATTTTCTTTTCATTACTGCATCCTTCACGGCTGGCTGTCGCGGGGCCAAGAATCACATAACCTTACCCTGCACTCACGTTAGCACAAATCCTTTAAATCAACATTGCTATTGGAGGAAATTGTTGTTTGGGAAATTGGGAGCATCCAGTGGTTGGGTGTGGTGGGGTATGTTTTTATTTCTTGCCAAGTCTCTCTCTCTCTCTCTCTGGACTCAAATGTCTGTCTAAATACAGCACCCCTAACACTAGCCATGCTGTCTCACCAGAGTGGGCAGTGATTTCAGTTCACTACATCATAAACTACAGTAGCAACCAAATGTTGTCACTGCCATTGTTTATTTTTGAGAAAGGGAGAGGTCTTGTCTACACACACAGTTGCATCAGTTTAACTAAAGTTCTGACTTTGAATTGATTTCGGGTATGTCTATTACTGCAATCCCTGGGTGTGACTGCAGCTTGCGTAGACACACAGAAGGTAGCTTTGACGTAATCAGAGCAGTGAAACCTTCAGCGCAGACTGCCTGGAACCCTGGGTAATTACTCTTGGGACTAGTCCGTGCAGCATCATGTGCTTCTGCGGCTTTACTGCTCTGCTAGTTAGTTGAAAGCTAGGGGCTTGTCTACATTACCCACTGGATCAATGGGCAGTGATCAATCCAGTGGGGGTCGATTTATCGCGTCTAGTCTAGACGCGATAAATCGACCGCCAAGCGCTCTCCCGGCGACTCCAGTACTCCACCGGAGCGAGAGGCGCAGGCGGAGTCAACGGGGGAGCATCGACCATCGACTTACCGCAGTGAAGACACAGCAGTAAATAGATCTAAGTACGTCGACTTCAGCTACGTTATTCATGTAGCTGAAATTGCGTAACTTAGCTCAATTTCCGCCCCTCCCCCCACAGTGTAGACCAGGCCTAGTTCAGACATCTCTACACAAGAGGGGCAATCACACCCAGTGACCACAGTGCGCACATAGACTCAGTGTAACTAGTGCAAAAGGTGGTGACATCATCATCAATCTCGTTTTTTCCAAAGCCAAGGTTGGGTAGGATTGAGGTTATGAGCAGATTCCATCCACATCTGTTTTGAGCCACTATTTTAGCCTGTTGAGGTGTTGCCTGGATGATTTTATAGACCTGGCTATACCATTGTGTCCTTGGCCATCCACAGCCTTTCTCCAAACACTCGTCCATACAGAACAATTGTAGGCAGTCAGTATGGGATCATTTTAACAACATGGCCAAACCATTGCAGTGAGCGCCTTTTGATTGTAGTCACACACTGCACTTTGTCTTCTAAGGATGTCATAATTTTTTAGTCTATCTAGCCTTGTCACGCCTACGATAAGGTGGAAGCACTGTGTTCCAAATGTTTGTTGCTTTTGCTCCGGGCTTTTTGTCAGTACTCATGTTTCACAACCATCAAGTAATGTGGGAATGATAAGTGTTGTATATAATCTGGTTTTAGCTGTCCTGGATGCTCATTTAAGATTCCAAATGTTTTTATTCAAGCGCACAACCATTCTGCTGGCAGCAGCTAGCTGCTTGTTGATGTCCTCTTCAGAGCAGTTATGATGGAACCCAAGTTGCAGAAACTGTCTACTTGTTCAATGTCTACATCATTAATGACTAGTTTAGCCGGTTTCTTGATTTTTTTTCCTGCTGTTACCATTAGTTTGGTCTTTTTTTCATTCATTCTAAATCCCCATTTTCTGGCTGTTGTATACAGGTTACTTGCTGCTTCTTGATTGTATTTCTCTGTAGTCATTATTACGATAGTGTTTGCAAAATCAAGGTGATTGATAATTTGCCCTGATATCATGCAGCCTTCACCAACGTTACTAAGGGAGTTGGACGAGATGTTGTCTAAGTATAGAGCCAAAAAGTATTGGAGTGAGTATGCATCCTTGGTTGACTCCAGTTTCCACTTCTAGCTATTCTTTCAGTTCATCACTGACTCGTACTGTATTGTCAAGCTATACAGCAACTTCATTGCAATGCCACCCCCGCACTTTCTGACAACAAAAATTACGACACAACCCCATGCCACAGGGGGCCCCAAGAACCTAAGTTGCTCGCAGTTGGTCTTCAGCCCAACATGGCGGGGCTCAGGCTTTGGCAAGGCCGACATTAGATTCACTGGGGCCCAGGGCAGAAAGCCCAAGCCTGAGCCCAAAGTGTGGGGCTGAAGCCCGAGCTCTGTGGGAATAAAGCCGTCGGGCTTCTGCTTTAGCCCCTCATGGCAGGACTCGGGTTTTGGCTTTCTGCCCTGGGCCCCAGCGAGTCTAATGCCAGCCCTAGCGACCCCATTAAAATGAACTCGTGACACACTTTGGGGTCCCGACCCACAGTTTGAGAACCGCTGAGCTATACAATACAGACTGCAGATTTTGAATCAACTTGCTGCCAAAGCCGTGCCACTTGAGTGCTTTCCACAGACCCTCTCTGTTAACGGAGTTAAGTGCTTTCTTAAAATCAACAAAGGTGCTAAACAGGGATTCATTGATCTCTGTGTCTCCAAGATTTGACAAAAAAACAAATCTCTGATCCATGGTGGAATATCCAGGTCTGAAGCCAGTTTATGACTCACCGGATTTCCTCTGCTCTCCTTTTCATTCGGCTGAGAAACACTGTACAGAATGCCTTGCTGGGAATGCTTATAAGACTGCATCTTCTGTAGTTGTTGCAATCCGTCGGGTCACTTTTCTTAGAGAGTGGTACAGTGATTGAGCACGGCCCGTCTTTGGGGATTTCACCCTTCATCCAAATGAGGTTAAATAGTTTACAAAGGAGCATCACCATGCTTTTTTCTGCCAGGTTTTAACACTTCAGGAGGTATACCATCTGGACCAGGGGCCTTGTTGCTTTTCAGGGACCTGACTGCATATTTAATTTCTGCTTCCAGTACGTGTTCTTCGTGTTTGCTTCACAGCTGATAGCCTCAAGGAGAGCTGGGTCAACTTGACTTTTCAATGGCTGATGAAAATATTCTTTCCGTCTTTTAAGTTTTTGGTCATAGCATGAATGATGTCTTTCACCTCTGCCTAAAGTTGTTCTACTGTTGTAGGTCTAAGAGAGGGAAAAAGCGGTCACCGTGGTGTTCTGAAGGGTCACTATAGGGTCTGCATTTTTCAGAGCTTTGACAATATAAACTCCCATATATAGATGTAAGCAGAGTCAGGATGAGCTCTACCCTGACATCTGGTGGTGAATTATGGGGAGTGTGGAAAAGAACTTCAGGGGCTGATCTCATTTGCATAGGCACACCCACCCCACCTAGCGTGAGCCCCAGCAGCCCAAAATGGTCACTTTGGCGGCTGTGGGATCCCCAGTTTCTCTGTTATTGGGGCAGGAGGAATAAAGTGTTGTTACCCTGAGTTACCATGGTTATGTGAATCAAGGCCAGTGGAACTGTTTGATGACAGAGGGACTCACCATCAACTAAGTAGCACTTGCTAGACAAGGGACATGGGTTCCAAAACCCAGTGAAGGGAGAGAGTTTGGGGACAGGTATTTGTACCTGATGGGATGGGCCCCCTTTGAGGGCCTGACACACCAATTGCACCTCCTTCTCTCTCCACTGTTGAATGTCAGAGCTAACTTTGATCCCATTAGGAATCTAGTTACAGACTGCTGAGCTGAATTTGCTTTGGGCCAATGGTGCACCAGCACTAGGGCTCCCCTACTATAAGCTGAAATCACTAAGAGCTGAAATCACTAAAGGTATTAAGAGTTGAGATCACTGAGTGCTGTGTTAACTAGTGGGGGAGCCTGAAGCTATATTGCTAAGCGGCTGGTGGAGTGGAGCAGTTTGCGGAGCGGCTAACGGAGCAGTTTGTGGGACGGTTGGCGTGGCCCACGGAACGGCGAGCGGAGCAGTTTACGAAGCGGCTGGCAGAGAGGAGCAGTTTGCGGGACAGTTGGCGTGGCCCACAGAACGGCGAGCGGAGCAGTTTGCGGGACGGTTAGCGCTGCCGGTGGGACAGCGAGCGGAGCGGAGCGGAGCAGTTCGTGGGACGGCTGGTGCAGCTCACGGGGACGGGTAGTGGAGCGGAGCGGAGCGGCTCATGGTGAAGGCGGCAGCAGAACCCCACGGAGAGGCGGGGCAGTTGGCCTTGGACCACGTAAGGTGCCCCTTAACACCCTGCGTACCCTTTCTCCCCCCCCCCCCCCTTCCACCTAGGCTGTGGGGGGGCAAAAACTCTGCAGCTCTGGGGCTGCATTGACCAAGGACAGAGACTCTTGGGTTGTTGGACTCAAGAGACTTTAGAGGTGTTGGACTTTTGGGACTTTGGGGTGACTCTGCTTACATATATATATATATATATATATTGCAAATTTTAAAATATTAAGTCTGATCCTGATTATAGCAATCACTGCCCAGTGGTCTGAGTCTGTATTTAGGCTTCTGTAGATCCCGCAGTCTAGTACGTTTGATTTCCACTGTTGTCTTACTAAGCTGAAGTTGATCCTATTTCTTATACTAGCATCATTAGAAATCCATGTTTCTTTCTTGCCTGTGCTGAAACACTGTGTTTGTTATAAACAAGCTGTTGATTGCTTCAAGTCTGTGATATCTATTGCCCACTTGTTTCTTAATCCTATTCCTTTTCCCATGATGATCTCCCATCTATATTATCACTCCCAATCTTGGCATTAAAGCCCCCTGTTATGAGCAAAAAAGGCTGCAAAAATGAGCCAAAGGCTGCATGGATATGCTTATTACAGATTAAGCCAGGCTCATTTCAGTTTAGTTTAAGTCAGTTAGGAATGGGTTTTAGCAAATTCAAAATAAGCCACTCTTAAATAGAAATAAGAGTGTCCAGATGGGAGTTTGCACCAATTGGATTAAACTGGATTAACCAAATAAGGGCAAATTTGTGTGTAAACAGTTCAAGAGACTTCCGGAGAGTAATTTGTGCACAAACTGCTATTTAGGAGCCTATCTCCCATGGGAACTAGGCACCTAAATACCGTTGAGGATCTAGGGCTTAGGGGCTTTTGAAAGTTTTACCCTTTGGTCTTTATAAGTGATGTTAACCAAAGCATGAATGTATGTGTTTGTAGAATCAAGATCTTAGACTGTAAGTGCCACCTATATACTGCGTCTCCACTGTGTTTTGTATGGCATTGAGCATATTGTTGGCACCCAACCAACAAGAAATAATAATGCACATTGTACAGTGCTAGCACATATTTGATTTACTCATAATCACCAGGGGCTTGATAAAAAAGCCCATTAATTTAAATAGCTTTTGGATCAGGCCCTAACAGTGTTTCTACAAACTTACAGACTGGAAATATGGACTCCCTACACACAATCCGTTGGTCTTCAAGCAGCAACATAATGGGTCACGCACAGCAGTAACATAGAATAAAAATGTTAAGGAACTCCTTGATCATTCAGTGCATGAGATGCTGGAAGAAAATTGTTCTTTGCCCTCATTACTTTAGCCTGGGATTAAAGCCATCTTGCTTTGTTAGACAGGAATTAGCTTTTGGGTGCCTAGGGAGACTACAGATTTGAGAAGTTGCACATGTCTCAAAATGTTTCAAAATACATTTAAAGAGGCAAAAAATGTTCTTTGTGTGCTGCAGAATAACCTTGCTTTATTTTCTACTGTATGTAACAGAATAACCTACATTAGGTAAGGGAAAAGGTCTGTTAAGTCATCTACTCCATTTTCCTTCCAGTGCACTCTTTGTCAGTATATAGCCTTAGACATTTGCTTCTATGTGACTGCAACAATGGGACTTCTGCCATTTCCTTGGGCTGGAAAGGAGTTTGGAGTGTATATAATCTTGGCCAATAAGACCTGAGAAGGGTTATAGTGCTCTAATGGATTGGGAGCACATGGATGGAAAAATGCTTTGTGGAAAAATATATTTCATTGGGAGTGTGTCTGTGTGTGCGCTGGGGGCTATCACTAAAGAAAAGTGGTTAGGCCGGGACTCAGGAAATCCAGGTTCAATTCTGTCTAAGGTAGTTATATGGCCCCCCATGACCATCTGAGCACCCCACAGTCTTTCAGTGTATTTACCCTCAACACCCCTGTGAAAAAGGGAAGTGCTATTTGCCCTCGTTTGACAGGCGGGGAAACGAGGAAGTAAGTAACTTGCTCAGCAGCATGCAGGAAGTCTATAGTGAAGCGCAAACTTGAATCCAGGTCTCAAACCCTACGCTACTGCCTTAGCCAGTGGACCAGTCGTCTTCGGAATTATTTGCTCTTCCATGGGCTTCTAGTGTGACCTCGGACAAGTCACTTCGCCTCCCTGTGCATCACTTCCCCATCTGTACAATGGGTATAATATCTTGCCCTACCTCAGATAAGTGTTGAGGATAAATGCATTAAAGACTGTGACATACTGAGTACTAGTTATGGGGGCCAGATAAGTACCTAACTTAGAAGTGTAATTTCCAATGCACTGAGAGACCATAAATTATACTGGGTTTGCAAATGCTGTAGTCTTTGAAAGACATCCAGATTAAAAAAAAAAATCGGGAGATATTTTATCTCAGGATGCTAAGATGATAAAGATGCTTGGGATGTGTATTTGAAAGCTGTAAATGCATTACACCAGCAGCTGCTATTTTGTGAGCTCGGGATAACAAAATGAGTTGTCTTTTGGATAAATGTGTTCCTGTCATGGCATCTGATAGCTAAGCCTGTGTCACTGTACTCACACCTTGCAATAAGACTGATAGTTGTAAACTTTGCTCTGATTCCTAAATGCTGTTCTTTCTGTTTGGCATGATAAGAGAAATTCTGATCACTCTAAATACAATTTGTTCTGTTCTTTTCAAGCATATAATCCCAATACAATGTACCACTTGGGGTTTGGTTTTTTTAGGGCTTTTTTTTTTTTTTTTTTTTCAAATCCAGAGTAACAAAAGCAGAGACCACTTGGAAGTTGAATTGTCACATGTAGCTGCACTGATAAAAGAGCAACCCCCTAAATGCCTCTACAGTTCTGGTACGTTAGAGGCAGTGAAGTTTCTCTAAAGCAGCTGCTTCCCCCACTGTTATCTGGCTTCTCATTGAAGCCAGTATCTTTCTGCCCTTCCTATGGCATTCCTAACTCTGTCTAATGCACACAACACAGGCAGTATCAGCAATGGAGAAAAGATCATCTGGTACCTGGTTTTGAGAGAGAGGTCTTGCTGTCCTCATTAGTTTATAGCCTGTGGCGCTTATGTACTCAAAACAAACCAGGTGATCAATCTTAATTTATTATAAATTCTAGGACTGTGGACTCTTGGATGGAACGCTTCCTTTTGGATCACAAACCGAGAGTAAAACGGTGCCTACTAAAATAGTAATCCCCTTCTAAAAAAAGAGATCAAAAGCACATGAAAACATGTAGCTTCCCTGCTTTCACGGATCTTTGGAATCAACCATGTCTCTACCCCACTTTTCCTGACCTTTGGGTATCTAACTCAGTGCCTGCTCCCTACTCTTTCCACCCCCTCTTTACTTAGAAATGGGTGGCTATTGTCATAGCCACCAAAAGGTCACTTCCAAAAGGGATGGAGCTGGTAAGTTGTTTTTTTTGTTTGTTTTGTTACCAAAAAAAAAACCCAAAAAAACCCAGAGGATCTGGTCAGCCTAGCAGCTGTGTGTTATTCTGTCATATGCGGGGATCCAAGTACAGAATGGATCCCAGTAATTCAGTCCTTTTAAAGTATATAGGATCGGGGCACATCACAGAGACTGTGTGCAGGGCTGAGAGGGGCAGGTGCTAATGTAACTCAGATCTTATACGAGGACTCTCTCTCTACTTACAGCCGGATACTGGCACGGTACCAGCAGGGACGCTGCATTCCTGAGTGGGGAATGAGTGCCACATTGGCAGAAGGAGAGCTGGAAATACATGGGAACAACGGTTTGTTGCCATTGCTTGGCCTCCTTATTGTAACTAAGCAGCCAGAGTGAAAGCTGCCCAGTTTTGTTTACTCTGATCTTCCACCAGGAAAGCTGCTTTTAGAATGACGGTGCGGGGGGGGCGGAGGGGGGCGGTTGGTCATTTACAGACCATTGGAATTGACGTTAAATCGGGCTCTCTGTCTTCCATTACGAGAGAGACCACAGCTCCTCAGCACTAGCCTACTTCTGACACCACTGTGATGCCTGCGGAAGAAATCTTGATGGGCAAAGGGAGCAAGAAGAAGAAAGGACCGCCAGGCGATCTCCGATACTGCACTCACCTAAAAGAAGTGGCCGCATCCCTGTCTCTGTTCTATTCCCATTCCTCTTCACCTCCCCGCTGACAGGCGCTATCTGCAGCCTGGAGGCGTGCCAACACCAGTACCACTTTGTGAGTCAAGTGTCAGGACATTGCATGGAGTGATACTGTCTGAAGCCTCCCCCTGTCCTTAGAGATAACGAAGCCAGGTGCTCCTGAGAACCAGCGTTCAATTCCCATCACCTTGCGTCAGGGCTGGAATCTCAAAAGGGGCAAGTGGCAAGTCTGCGGCTGTTGACAAGTCTGAGGGGAAGGGGTTGCTCCGCGTAGTGACTTCCTGAGGAGCGGGAGGGGATTGAGTGGGGCTACATGAGCACACTGGATACTCTGATGTAGCACGGGGCTGATTAACACCAGTTGAGGGTCTGGCCATAGATTATAAAATTAAACAAGAGAAAAGAAAATAATGAAGGTTTCCCACCGTTTATTTATTGCAACAGTGCACATAGTTCCAATCAGGATTGGGGTCCCGTTGTGCTAGGCACTGTATGTACACTGGTGGAGCCAGAGACATTTCCTCAATCAAATTGCCTAACCATAAAAATAAAATTACAGCCAGGATTATCAAGGGAGCCTAAAGGATTTAGGCACCCAAATCTCATTGAAATTCAACAGGAGTTGGACACCTAACTTCTTTAATAGCCTCTGAAAATCCCAGCCTTCAAATATAACCCAAAGGAATGTTTCTTAGCTCACACTTTGAACCTGGGATCGGTTGGGTGCTATCAGGTGAGGTTTCACTGCTGGGGAAGCACGGTCACCATTCATCTACTCCCATTCCAAAGCAGGGCAGATCAAAGCACACTAGAGAACTTTTAGTGTGCAGTAGCAGAGTCCACGTGACCGGCGAGTGTACGGCACGCTAGATTTACACCCAGCTTGTCACGCACTACGTGTTCATCCGGACAAGCCCCTAAAGAGCTTAGTTCCATGAACCACCAAGAAGATGACCCAAGCCAATTGCAGCAACACTGTTGGGTCATTGAGCATGTGGAGGTCTCTCCTACTGATGTGATTTGTTTTCCACAGGGGACTGAGGGCGTCCACAGTATCAGATAATGCCACAGAGCAGAATAAATGAGGGGAAATGGAAGGAAAAAATATTTACAGCCCATTACAAGAGTAACTTGCTTCCGCAAAAATGAGACCCAAGAGAGAGACAAAAATAACTTGGGATATGTTTAGTTAAAATAAGACTGAATCTCAACATTTTGGCTAGGCTAAGTGGAAGCATCAGATACTAACGCCACATCTGTGGCCAGAAATGTTTTGGACTCAAATGTTAAATGATCAAATGCATATAACGTGTGGAACTCTGTTTAAATCCAAATGTTCATACCACTCAGAAGATTTACAGAAACTCATCCCCAATACACCTTCTAGCAATACATCTCTACAATATAAGAGCATTTATTGCTCAATAAGAAACAGTGTTGACAGGAAACTGAAGCAGAATAAACATGATCTGTGTGACAATGCAGAAGTAAAACATAAGAAGCCAATACTTTCTTCTTCTTCTTCTTCAAATTCTTAGTTCTTCGGTTTAGATTATATTTCCTCAGCCATGAGCGGTATCAAAGAGTTAGAGCTTAATTTAACTATTCACTTTTTTAAGGCATATGTAACATTTGAGATGTTTAACTGGCATGCAAATTGGTTCTTTGGAAAGTTTACTGGGTTCTCCAGGGCCTTATTTGCATCCCAGTTTTGCTAGCAGCAATTCAGCTCCACTAGTTGTAGCAACAGCAGTAGGAACTCTGATACAGACTGGTGGCATCTACTAGAGGTCTAACCATGGTATCAACTAAGCCTTTAGAGCAGTGGTTTAAATGCGGTCAACCTGTCTATTACAGCTAGTCAATGTTTTTTGTTCAAAACTTTTGGATGAAAACTGGTCATTTTACGAAAATGGAAAGTTTTTCAGCAAATTTTTTTTTATTTTTTTTTTAAATTGAAAGCAGAAATTCTGATCTTTTGAATTGTTGGTATTTGATTTTAAAAAATATTCTCCCACTTTCCCTTTTTCCCACCGCCCTTTTTGACAGGAATGCAGTAAAACAATGAAGTTCAAAAGTTCCAATAGGAAAGGAATCTTTGAAAAGTTACAGCATGCCAAAAGTGTAGGGGGGGAAAAAAAGAAGAAAAATGAAAAGGTAAAAAACACCGTCCATTCTTAATTCCATTGCATTCAGTGACAAAAAGGAAAGGTTTAAAAAAAGAGGGGTGAAGAAATTAGAAAAAAAAACCAAATTACATTTTCAAAATTGGGGTCTTAAGTATTTGAAATGTTTCTATTCAAATTTTTTTTAAAAATGTTTAAACTAAAAATCGTTCCACTTTTGGAATGAACATTACTTCAAAATATCAAATGTTCTCTTCTCATTATTTCTCCTTTTGTCAACCATCTCTGTTGTCTAAGGTAGAGCTTTCATTAGTATTACGCTTTCAATCAGGACTTCAAGGGTAAATATTTAACTAGGGGAGATCTTCTTACCCTTTTACCCTGTCTTTATTTGTTAAGATAAACTACTTTCGTTTGTTGCTTTAACGAAGGCATTAGAGCGTCCCTAGGTTCTAGCCATTCATGGAATCGTAGGCATGACCTCGTCCCATCCTTGGGGTCCAATGCAGGATTATCTGAGCCATGATGAATAGCAATTTAGTTTGGAGCAAACCGATCCCGATGGACTTCATTTTCCTCTCTAGTGGCCTCCAGCATCTCTGAGCTCTAGAGACTTCAAGTGTAACCACATCTTAAGACAAGATATGAATCAGAAGAAAGTGTACTTCAAAATAATTATCACCCTACCTGAACTTACACCACCTTCAGCTTCTTCGTATTTAGGTATCAGGGGGTAGCCGTGTTAGTTTGTATCCACAAAAACAACAAGGAGTCCGGTGGCACCTTAAAGACTAACAGATTTATTTGGGCATAAGCTTTCGTGGGTAAAAAACCTCCCTTCTTCAGATGCATGGAGTGAAAATTACAGATGCAGGCATGAAGAGAAGGGAGTTACCTCACAAGTGGAAAACCAGTGTTGACAAGGCCAATTCGATCAGGGTGGATGTAGTCCACTCCCAATAAAGATGAGGAGGTGTCAATTCCAGGAGAGGCAAAGCTGCTTTTGTAATGAGCCAGCCACTCCCAGTCCCTATTCAAGCCCAAATTAATGGTGTTAAATTTCCAAATGAATTTTAGTTCATTTAGGCCTGGTCCACACTAGGGGGAGCTATCGAAATAAGATACACGACTTCAGCTACAGGAATAGCGTAGCTGAAGTCGAAGTATCTTATTTAGAATGACCTGAAGTAACTTTGCGTCCTCGCAGCGCGGGATCGACGGCCGCGGCTCCCCCGTCGACACCGCTACCTCCGCTCGCCCTGCTGGAGTGCCGGAGTCGATGGGAGCGCGTTCGGGGATCGATCTATCGTGTCCAGACGAGACGCGATAGATCGATCCCTGATAATTCGATTGCTACCCGCCGATCCAGGCGGGTAGTCTGGACGTACCCTTAGTATTTAAGTTATCCCAATGTAGAGTCCAAGACATCAGTAGAGTTGGGTATAAGTTACTTTAAGGGAGACTGGACTAGATCCTCAGCTGGTGTAAATTGGCATAGCCCCACTGAAAGTGACAGAGCTATGCTAATTTACACCAGCTGGGAATCTGGCCCCTGAGATAGTGTAAAGGGTCTAACTTGTATGTCTCCTCTGTATTTGGCCTTTAGTCTTTAAAGTAGCCAGAGACAGCAAAGAAATTCCCTTTCAGACTCATCTCTATAATTACCTAGTCTCTTCTCAAGCATGGGATGGCCTTTTTTGGAGTCAAACAGACGCTTCCCAGGTTGAGAGTTGATTTTTTTTTTCCTCTGGCATTCTCTGCTAGACTGTCTTCAATTTGGAAGCGGCGGGTCTGTTTTTTCGTTGACAGGAGATGTTGACAGATTCCTGGAAGAGCAAGCCTCCCAGGGCGGATGGAGATGAAAGAAATGGGAAACAAACTGACTTGAGATCTGAACCCCTCTGTGCTGAATAGCTCTCTTGCTGAAACTTACTTGTAGCGTCTGACTTAATATCTAGCCGAGGTTTTCACCTTTGTGCTAGCCATTGAGTGCATTAGATTTTCATAATCGCATCATCTCTGCTGTCACCTGGCCTACTAATTACTTCGCCTTGTTCATTTAACTGATGTGTGAGTGAGGCCCCGTCTACACTACCCGCCGAAATCGGCGGGTAGCCATCGAAGTATCGGGGATCGAATTATCGCGTCTTGTCTGGACGCGATAAGTCGATCCCCGAACGCGCTACTTCGAACTCCGGTACTCCTGCAGGGCGAGCGGAGTTACCGGAGTCGATGGGGGAGCCGCGAACGTCGATCGCGGCGCCGCGCGGACGCGAGGTAAGCGCGCCAAATTCGAACTAAGCTACTTTGACTTCAGCTACGCGAATAGCGTAGCTGAAGTCGAAGTAGCTTAGTTCGATCCCGCCCCTAGTGTGGACCAGCCCTGATGAGTCTCTGGTACTCCGACATTGTGATAACCAGGTCATCATCAGGTGTATATCCAGCAACTAGAGCTCCCTTTTATGGCTCTCCTCCTTTCTGCCTGTGTGGGGTATGCATGTTGGCAGGGATATGTTCCAGGGTGCCTTGGTGTTTCCTGTGCCAGGGTCTATCTCCTCGGGGCGTGGGGCAGGGAGGGAGAGGCAATGCTAAGGCAGCAACTTAACTGAATATCTTTGCAGTTAGTGCCCTTGACTGGGAGCCAAGAAGCCTGGAATTCTGCTGCTGACCTGCTGTGTGATGGTGGGCAAGTCTCTGTGTCTCTGTTTTCCCATCGGTAAAGTAAGGGCAGTGGTACTTGCCTCTTCACGACACAAAATGAGGTGTATCATTGTTAATGGAGAGGCTTACTGAGGATACTCACTTTTAAGGTCTGCTTTAATATGTATTCTGGCACAAGGGCAAGGGATTTACTCACACTGGGCCAGATCCTACTCCCAATGACATATACAGGACTCGCTGTGCAAATAAGAAGAGCAGGATTTGGCCCCTTAAGACGTTCCCATGGCCTTAGATCAGCTCTGGGAATGGTTTTGACTGATCTGATCACTCAACTGTGCCTTATTTCAGACCCAACCCTGCCTCCATCTCAGTGCAGTGAGACTCAGTTCTACTATAGAACACTATTGACACTAAAGAAATGGAGCCCACACATCCCCACACTGATTTTTCCTCACTTATGTCCTTCAACTCACCTTTAGGCTTTAGCTAGTTGGGCCCTACTGTGAGGCTTCCTGGGGGTCCCCAGGGTTGTTAGGCAACTCGCTCCCACCTGTCCTCAGTGTGAGGAAGCCTTGTCTATGCCTGTGGGGTCAGCTCCCCAACTCCACCAGCAATGAGCAACACAAGCCTTCCCCACTAGGCCTCGCAGGGCCCACTCTCTCTATAGGTTAGCGACAGGCATGCTCCTAGCCCTCTGAGTGTCCCCCTGGCGTGTCCAGGCCTTGGACCACTGGATGCTGCTGGAATTCACAGGTCTGTTGCTCCCAAAGCAGCAGCAGCTGCAACCCCCAGCTTCCCCTTAGATCACCACTTGCTTTAAAACACAGCACTTAGATATGTTTATAGTGAAAAGGAGCAAACGTTTATTTAACAAAGAGCAGAGATTTAAACGACCGCAAATAGAAATATGGGAACCAAATGGTTACATGTAAAATAAAATCATGACATTCATTCTAGAAACTAGACGTACTCAACTAGTTATCGTCGTGTCTTTATAGTATTACTCACCAGCGTTTTTCAGCCAGACAGGCTGTGATCCCTTTTTGTCATGAAACAAGCCACTCCCTCCACTTTTCTCCTCGCTGAAGGATCCTGTGTGTCTCCTTGCATTCTCCTGATACACCAGACTAATTCTTTGACCTCAACCATGAATAGAACACCCCTTGCTGTGTCTTCCTATAGATAATATGCTGTCTTGTCACCTTCTCAGTCTTGATTAGCAGGTGGTTCTGTATGCAAAGTGATTTGCATTGTAAGACACAATGACCAGCCAGGGAGATGTCTGCTCCCCCTGCCTGACCAGAACCTATTTATTACCTTCTGGTGACTTGTCTTAACTTACAAACCTTAAGAATGTAGTTTTCATTGTAGATACACAATTTATTAAATATTATCCTTACATACATTTTGCAATGATTATGATGACCACCGGGCTATGAGCTTGTGGTAGAGACCTTTCATGCCATCCTTTGGCTAACTGTTATGTGCATATCAGACCCAGGGAATCCCTATAAACCCCCCTGCACTCCTTATGCCCTCTGCCAGCTGGGTCACATCTACATGGCTGATAATTTTGTGGGTGGAAAGTGTAAGATAATTGGGAGAATGGTCCAGTGGTTTGGGCAGTAGCTTAGCACTTGGGAAACCTGGGTACAGTTCTCTGCTCCCCCACAGACTTCCTGTGTGACCTTGGCTTAAGTCCCTTAGTGTCACCGTGCCTCAGTTTCCCCATCTGTACAACAGGGAAAATAGCACTGCCCTACCTCACAGGGGTGTTGTGAGGATAAATGTATTTTAAAGAAATATTGTGAAGTGCTTTGAGATCTGCTGATGAGAAATGCTATATACGAGGCTAGATATTAGCATATCCTACTCGATCACCTCTTTATGTAAGTTGTAAACTCATTATGCAAATTCAATGTTTGAGGTGTCTCAGGTGCCTCTTAAAGGAGACACAGAGAACAGCATTAACAGGAGTGATCCTGGGTAAAGTAACACCAGGAATATTACCAACGGGTGTTTAAAAGGAGGTGTTAAAAGTCTTTTAAAATTAGGAAGTATTTTGTGGCGGGGAAGAGACATCGCACGGCTCCAGTAGGAAACAGTCTCTCAGGACCCTTGAAAAGAAAACTTTAGATGAACTCTTAAAATTCAGGGGCCCAGTCCCAGGAGGAGCTGAGCAGCTCATGAATGGTGCTGAAACCCTTCATTCACATCAAAGCGCTACTGAGCGTGGAAGATGCTTTGCTCTTCATAGGAGGCAATGACCGCCTATAGGCACTATAGGGCTGAGCCAATGCCCGTTGAAGTAGGTGAGTGGTAGATACTATTATTGCAGGACCCGCTGTGCATCATGTTTTTGTTAGACTGCAAGGCTAGAATCCAGCCCTGAACACTAGTATGTAGGAATTATGATGGCCAGGGGCACAAACCAACCAGCACAGCTTAGATCAGATTTGCCTCTTGAGTGCCAGAAGGGGGGGGGAAAAAACCGACCCTGTTTAACATCTGCCAATTGAGAAGCAAATTATAACGACTCCCTCTAGATAGCACAAGGGGGACTTGCTTTCGCTGGGTTTAACTGAATCCACACTGGGGTGGTGGTTGCCGCGTTAATTTATATTGGGACAGTCAAATTGGCGAAACTTTCTAATGTACATTGGACAATGAAAGTGGATTTGTCACGTTCATTTTCTGGTTGTCATGACAGCATTGCCATTCTATGCCAAGCATTCACCAACCAATCATCAGGCCACCCAAATTAACTTCAGCTTGGCTACACAATCATGTTGTTGTTTTAAAAAATAATTAATTAGGAGTTCTTTTTATTTGTCATCTGTTTTTTAAGTCCTTAGGGTTCACATCTTCCAGCTTTTCTCAGCAATCATGAAGGCTAAAAACACCTTTTTAAAAACAAAAGCTGAGATTTCCCCATAACCCCAGCAGCTGAGACTTTAAGGAGACCAAAACAGAACAAAACCCCCCATCAAATATTAGGAGATTTGTGATAAAATTGCAACACCGCAATGTGTAAATTCAAATAAGTATCTTCTTTTAATTTAAAAAGAGAAAGCAGCTCTGGAAACATGTCTAACTCTCAGGTTACATAAAACCTATAGAGAGAACCCTACATTATAGGGCTAAACTACAGTGTCCTTTAAAGCAAAATTTAGTTACTGATCTTTATGTGGGTGAGCAGGGGAGGTAAGCCTGAAAGGAGCCTCCTGGCTCCCTGTATTGCTAACTCTCATGATATTTGGTGGTTTTTTTCTCAAAGCCCCAGCTCCTGGAGTCAAGTGATTATATGAGAATCTCAGGTTTCAGCTAAATAAATGTGTGTACTTTTGCAGCCCTCGTGGTTGCAGAGAAAAGCTTGAAATCATGATCCGAATGCTCCTTAGAGGTTCAGAAGGAAGAAACTCCCACTATCTGTTACTTTTAAAAATCTCATGATTTTTAAGCTCCTCTCTTGATTTCTGGGGCCTGGTTCATGAGTTTTGAGCACTCGGCATTGGCAAGGGCCTGTCACAGTGGTCATCCTGGCACACAAGTAAACAGATGCTGTCCCCACTGAATGTCTCTGCCCTGAAATGGCTGGGCCACAGCCCCTCCTCCAACTTGCACAGTGACCTGGGGTCACACTTGGAAGAGCACGCTGTGTAACAGTGAACATGCTCCTCTGCACTCTGGGGAGCTCTGGGAGGGACCCTGCCTCGCCAAATTCCTCCCAGAGCTCCCCCAGCACATGACTGTCTTATACTGGCACAACTGAGTCCTTCGTTCTTATACTTTCAATGGCACTGTTTTTCCTGTAGCTATACTTGAAAATGCTTTATATGTGAGCTGATCCCCTCTCCCCTCTACCTGGAGGACAGGCTGGGTCTTACCCTGCCGAGTTTTAATACTGTCATCCCTCTGCAAAGTGGTAGCAGATATTTGGAGCCTTGCAGGTTGGCTTCCCATTGGGGGGAAATCAGCGAAGCAGAGTCTAGGCACACCATTAGTGTAAATAAATGAGTTACGCTATTGCACTGTCCTGTAACAGAGGTGGTCACAAACAGCACACAGGAATCCCAGGCCAACACTAGCACCCAGTTCATAGAGAATAATTCTGTCCCCAAAATTGAGTCTAGTTAGTGAGTAAGGCAGAGAGCAAACTCGCTTGCTGCTTCCCCCCCTTAAAAAAATCACAGAGGAAAACTTACAGCAATGCAGCATTTCCTCAAAGACTGAACAGTGCTCAGACTGAGAAAAAGAACTTCTAACACTATGTGTAATAGCGCCATCTGATTACCCCTGCCCGTGATATGTATCCATGCACCTTACTAGGCCTTACTGAAAGGGCCTGTGTTACCATGGGAACAAATTCTGAATGTCTGCTGACTTCTCTTCTCAGTGAGTCTTATATTAAGCCTATGGATAATGTACATTATGCCTTTTCCTTATGGCATTTAATTTCTCTTTTAGCCTGTACGTGGCAACAAACTCAAGCGACAGAATTTGTTGTTAAAATTCTCACAGCCTGGAAATCTGAATATTCTCATTCTGCCTCATTTGCCAATAACATGATCCATGTGCACGTTTTGGGAGGCGAGGGGAACTACTTCTGTAGGATGCACGAGCTAAAGACAGACCTCATCAAATGAAAAATCAGGGCTTTAGATTTTCAAAGCTGCCCACGGGAATTAACGTGCCACATTCTCATTAAAATTCACCAGGTTAGCTTTGAAAACCCCACTTCTGATTTCTGTCCCAACCTACAAATATCACCCAAGATGACTGTAACTGAGATTTGAGGCAAAACCCACTTTCACTATGTTTTCAGTTTATTTGCTTTGTGCATTTGACCCCATATCATGTCTAGACAGTTTCACTCTTTCCCTGCTCTGATCCTGCATGGGGATCTGCTCGTGTGGGGAGAACTGGGAGGCCCAGAGATTCAGCCGTGATTGCATCTCCACAGATCTGCCTAACCTCTGAGTTTTGGATGAAATCTTGGTACCACTGAAGTCAATGGGAGATTTATCATTCACTTCATAGGAATCAGGATTTCACCCTGGGGCTCCAGCTAACTACCTTCCTGCCAGCTTGCTTTTGGCCAGTTGCTGGTGTGGCTAGTTTACTGATTTGATTTGAATCTGATGTGTCATCTGCTCAGAAGCAAACAAAATACAGGAGCATGTTAAATGAGAAGTAAAAGGAAGCAGGACACAATAGCTGCAGAGTTAAATATTAATGTCACAGCAATGGAAACACTGGGCCTGCTCCGGCTTCTGTTTGGAGCTAATCTAGCAAAAATCCGCCTAGCTTCAAAGGATCAAGCCCATAATCTATCTGACTGCAAAGGATAAGACTTTGTTTCTACAGATACCTACTGCAACAAAGATCAAGTGGAATTAGGAGAAAAGTTTCACATTTTCTAAACAGCTCAAAAATCAAATGCTGTCTCACTTCCCTATATTGCAGCACACAGAAATCCCACATGCCTGCTACATTTATATGTGTAAAACACAGTGCTGCCAGCTCTTGTGGTTTCATCACAAGACTTGCAGTATTTGGTTTTTCCTTAAAGCCCCAGCTGCTGGAGTCAAGTGATTCAACTTTTGTTTAAAGAAAAAAAAGTCAGTTTTTTTAATCCCAGAGAAAAGTTTGCTGAAATTCCATTGCCTTTCAATGAAACCCAGGCTCCTAAGTGAATAACATTTTTGAAAACAGAACTTTTTTAGGCCCCTCAATTGTATAGGTGTGGTTTTGAAAATTTTGTCTAGAAGCCTAATCTTTCCCTGGGCTGTGTGAGTGCACAAGCAGAGGATGAGGGTCATGGAAACCAGGATTCCTATTTAGTGCACTAGAGAGGATCACAAGTGGGGTGATCTTCCATGACCTTCCAGCCAAGGGATGATCACCCACCAGCGAACAGATGGGCCATTGTCTCTGACATATCCTGGTCAGGTGGCATACTATTATTCATAGCAACTGTGTGGTACTGCCACCCAGTCTGAGCCATCCTCTCCAGTAATACCAGGGAGGTTCTCGGTAGTAGTAATGTTTAAATAGTACCACTCTGTCCTCTCTCCTAGGAGCAAGGACAAGAGCTGGGTGAAATTTTCAACCAAATATTTTTTTTTTGGTGAAAAATGCAGATTTGGGTCGATGGAAACATTTTGTGAATTTGTGTTGATTTTGGCAAATTGCTTGGGTCAAACACTTCCAAAAATGTCATCATTTTCAATTCAAAGTGACTTTTTGTTCTTAAATTACCATGTTTATTTTTTGTTGTTGTTTTTAATTAAAAAGTGTGTAGGGGGGAAGGAGGGAGTTCAAATTTGAAACATGTTTTATTTGACCTGAAACAGGTTTTTTTAAGACTTTTCAATTCACTTAAAATTTTGAAAAATGTTGGTTTTGGGGTTGACCTGAAACAATTTTTGTTCTCTCCCAGAAGTGCCAGCAAAACCCGCAAATCCATTCTTCACACACCCAGTTCTAATAAGGACAGGACTTGGGCCGAAGTGCATGGTACTAGAAATGGACACAGTCAAAATCCTAGAGCCTTTTCCTTTGGGAAAGTTTGGATCCAAAATTTCTCGTCGGAGTCTATCACCTGCAGTAACAATGGGACTGCAGAAACTCCACTGAGTTCAGAGCCCCACTGTGGTAGGTTCTGTATAAAAACGTAGTGAAAGACAATCCCGGTCCTGAAGCGCTTACACACTGAGTGAACAAGATAGACAGAAGGTTAGAGAAAGGAAGGGTTGTTATGCCCATTTTACAGACGGGGAACTGAGACACAAAGATTAAACTATTTGCCCAGCGTCACACTAACATGTACACCCACAATCTGCTGCAGCTGGTTCCCTAATGTTTGGGCTCCCTTAAACATCAAGGCTCATCTCCGCCCTATGTTTCTGGCTCTCTTCATTGTGAAGACGGGTTTGAAAACACAGTGCCAGGGTTGATAGTTTGACATGTGGATTTTTCCGAACAGTCCCAGGTTATTCATGGTTCTCCTTACCCAAGACTGCAGGCTTCTGGGTCTGCAAAGCCCATGCTCATTCGCCCCCTGACTTTTTGTTTTGTTTTTTTCATTTTCTGGGCACCAAAGAATCATCTGGCTGACACTCCCCAAACTCCAGAGGCCAGCTCCCTCCTTGAGTACAACCACAAGCTTCTCTCTCTCTAAGCCGTATTTCCCCCTGCCAACCATTGCATCTTCCCATCCCTCTTCTTCCTTATGGGGGGCTTGGTTAGTCTTGCCTATTCCACTGACAGCATGGCTGCCTGTGATTTGTTTCCCCCCTTCTCGCTGCTCTGAGAAGATTCCACAGTGGAAGCAGTGTAGTGCCCCTCCTTTAAGAAGTTCTTGTCTTTCTTTATGGCATGATTCGGGCAGCATGCTGCTGGTAAGAGGGTGCACAACCGAGGTGGTCTTTCTGTTTCAAAAAGAGAGAGCGCCTCGTTCTGGACTGCAGCTCTGAAATGAGGCTATTAACTGAGTAGCACTGTTAAACATGGCACTCACCTAACCCTGATAGATTGCTTCCAGCCGGGCCCCGTGGCACAGATCGCCAGCGTCGTTTGTATCCTGGGATCACATGGAGCAACAGCCTTTGAGTCTGGACTTTGGGGGAATCTGTGAAAGAAAACAAATAAAGGCATGTTTAAAATGTACGATGTGCCCAAGGTTTCCTTATGGCTCCAGCACATAGCTGTAAAGTTTCTGGATTGTTTAAAGGTGACCTGCAAATAATTTTTTTAAACATAGTTAGTGTTCTTAAGCAGTAGAGAGGCCAAATATCATTACCTTTCATTGGGACATATTTTCTCCCCACATGAAATACAGAAAACATTTCTACTGCAGGGGATCTGGGAACACTTAGAGGCATTTATTTGTCAGATCTATTTTTAACCAACTAATCCCCCGTAAAAAAGAGAGTTCCTCATAAATTGTTCAAGCTGTCCATCTTGAAGGAATCTGGTTTTTAACGTTATTTGAATATTAAATTTATTCTGGGAAAATCTTGTGACAACTTCTGGACAACCAGTCATACTTAGCTAATTCCTTGAGCAATCTGAAGTCGGTACAATTTCCAACATACTCATCCTCTTACGTGCATCTGTCTTTGCATGTAATTTGGTTTCTACCTTGGGTGGAGTTAAGTGGTTGCAAATTTACAGTACTCCATATGGGATTGGGAGCACATGGCATTTTTCTTTCATTTTGGTTAGTGGGCTTATCAATGCCAATGTCTTCTGACTGGAAAAAGTCTCAGAAGTGTCATGATTGGGAATCCATACATTATTTTCTAAAGGGATCAAATTGAAAAACCCTCCTATGTATGAAGGAGAAAGACTGGTACTCTCAGAGCTGGGGTGAGATCCTGGCCCTTTTGACGTCCATGATGAAACTCCCATTGACTTCAATGGAGCCAGGATGTCATCCTTTATTTTTATAATTCCTTAAAAAAAAGTTGGGTATGAATTTTGTGGCAGCGAATACAACCTACGTGCATCCTGGACTCCTAGGGAGAGCCCAGCAAACAGTGAAATGCCTGCCTCCTGCAGGAAAGAAGGGGCCATGAAGCCAGTCTATTTTGCCCATGAAAACAGAGGGCATGAGGGGGAGGGGAAGGGAGTCAACTGAATAGGGCAGGACAACAACAAAATCAAAGCAAGAACAGGAGTGAGGTTAAAGGTTCAAAATAAAGGCTCCAGAGGTAGACGCTGAGCAGAAAGCCCTGGACACCATGAGAAGGAGGCTCTTGCCAATAAACTGAACAAGAGGCCCTGCCCCTGACAGGGAGGAAGGGCCAAAGGAAACGTGGGATCAACTAATTATGGGGGACAGATTATGAGAAAACAGGGACAGGAGTGCACTTTATAGGGTCAAACAAAGGGATCTGGAGGAGGAGACTGAGCGGAGAACTCCAGCCGAGAAAGACTCTAAGGTGCTGGTGGACGCTACCCAGAGGAATTCTTCTTGGAGATACGAACACAGAAGTGCAAGGAAATAGACCCCATAGTTCTGGAGAGACCCCTCTTTCACCCCCGTCCAACTTCCTTTTCCTGGTCTGAAGCGTGGCATTTTGGCCAGTGCTAGCAGGAGGCGGACAAGGCGGACTCTGGCCTTTTGTGGGGACACAAACAGGGAGTGCATAAAGGAAGAAATGTGGGAAGAAGTACGACGAGAACCTCAGTGGGAGATTCTGGAGGAGCCGGAAGTGGGACTGCCATCTGGAGCGCGGCAGATAGGCCCGTGCCAAGCTCTGCCACAGACCCAAACTGACGGCACTGGAGTCTGTGGTCCTCTCTCTGCGATCAGGGTTAGGTGAGCGCCTCTATTGTCGGACGGGTTTAATATGGGCAGCGGCAGCACGGCAAGCTTCCCCATGCTACCCTGCCAGGGAGTCTAAACCCAGATCCAGAGAGACCACTTCCAGAGGACAGCTCATTCCAGAGCCTGCCAACAAGGGTGCCCGTTGGTGCTGTGGTGATGGGTTTTGTGACACATGTTCATGGCGAACTAGATGTGGGCTACTGGAACTGGCTCTTGATTCTGTGGAGAGCATCTTTTCCTCTCTAATACTTGTGGGAGCTAGCTTAGCTGGGCACGCTCTGCCCCATACCAATGCTGGGTACCTTCTGCTCAGCTTCTCAAAGAATCTATTTCCCGAAAGCGCTGCTCTCTCTAGAGTTGACCACGTCAAAACCATGCCTGGGTTCCGGTAAAGAAAGAAACAGCCACCGCAAGTGAGTGGGAGAGGAATATTTTGGGTTCTTCTGGAAGGTGAGAGGATAAATCGGATCCAAATACATCCCCATCTCTAGACAGAGTAGGAACCAAGGAACCCTACTGTGACTTCCCGCAGCCAAGAATAGGCAAGGATACAGCAGCGACGTACGGTGAGGTGTTCTGCTGCAAACTGTCAATTCCACAGCAGCTGGAAGCGAACCAGAAAAAAAAAATCACACATAGGGGGGTTTTGTCGGATTAAAAATCTGAGGATCAAATGCATCATTTGAATATTTGGTTCGCTTAAAAACATCTGTACCTCGGATAAGCTCCGGAGACTCAAACGGCTGCAGCGTTTGTATACTGTTACAAATCGACTGCCGGTGCAAGGCTGGGCTTGGGGCCCTGCTGCGGAATTTAGGTTTATCGTGCTGCAGAGTAGACGGGAGTCAGAGTATGGAAGGGAATAGACAGTTATCTGTGTTGATCGGTTGTCTCTCAAATGACTGCTGCCGTTCACAGATAGACCTGCGACTAGTGCATCTCTCACTTAGAAATAGTGGCAATTACAAAGACAACATGTAAAAGATCTCTCTCTATCTGATGGCAGGGCCCAGAGGCCCTTCGTGTTGGAGTCCTGTTGGGCCAGGTGCTGTATACAAGTAGGCATGGTCCCTGCCTCTAAGAGCTTAAAATGGTGTGTGTTGCACACGTGCGCTGGGTCAAACTGATTGCCAGATTTGGGGTTGGAAAGGAATCCCTCCCCCCGGCCAAATTGGCAGGGACCTTGAGAGTTTTTCACGTTCCGCTGCAGCATGGGGCGTGGATCGCCTGCTGGGGTCATCTGGGCTATCTCGCCTCCTTGAATTCCTGTTATTGCAGGGCCCTCAGGCATCCATGATCTCTCCTGTTCCCTGCCTGTGACACACCACAGAAGAGCCTGCTGAGGACTAGACCCTTGGCTTTAGGATAGGGGACCTGGGTGAAATGTAATGGCTTGTGATATGCAGGGGATCAGACAAGATGATCTAATGGTCCCTTCTGACCTTATCTACGCTGTGCAATGAAAATCAGTGCTCTGAATACGCAAATGTTCCACAATGCAAGTTAAAAATCAATTCAGCTTTTGAAACGTATCAGCGCTTCAAACCAGACTTGGGTAAAACAATGAGCACGCGGGGGGTGATTTTCCAACAGTATCCCTTTCTCACTGAAATCGGTCCTGGGCGGTTGCGTGAGCCATCCTGAGTAAGGAGTGCTTAGCGACTATGGTGCTGCGGGCTACAGATTACCCTGTGACAGAGAGGTAGAAGCAAAATGGGCACTGTAGAAAACCCTAGGAGCCAGACTGATATCCTTGCTCACATTCAATAGTATTTTACTCCAAGCAGAAGTCCCATTGAAGTCAACAGCTCATGGAGTAAGGTGTTACCATCAGGGCCGGCGCAACCTATTAGGCGACCTAGGCGGTTGCCTAGGGCGCTAAGATTTGGGGGGCGCCGGCCGCCCCGGTCGTCAGCGCATTTCGGGGGAGGGACCTTCCACCGCCTCTGTCGGGGGCGGCATTTTGGGGGCGGGACCTTCCGCTGCCTAGGGCGGCGGAAAAGCTGGCAGCGCTCCTGGCGGGGGGGGCGCGGGGAGGGCCGCTCACAGTAATGGGGGGCGGGTGCACAGGGGAACCACTCCCCGCCCCAGATCACCTCCACTCCGCCTCCTCCGCTGAGCACACAGCCCCCGCTGTAATTCTCCTCCAATCGGCGCCACAAGCCTGGGAGGGGAGGAGAATTAGAGCAGCGCCGGCGTGCTCAGCGGAGGAGGCGGAGCGAAGGTGAGCTGGGGCGGGCTCCCTGGGCAGGGTTAGCTGCCGCGAAGGGGGGCTCCCCGGGTGGGGTTAGCTGCGGGGGGGGGGTAGCTGCAGAGCGAGGGGGCTCCCCGGGTGGTGGGGTGGTGGGCGGGGTTAGCTGCCGTGGGGGANGGGGCGGGACCTTCCGCTGCCTAGGGCGGCGGAAAAGCTGGCAGCGCTCCTGGCGGGGGGGGCGCGGGGAGGGCCGCTCACAGTAATGGGGGGCGGGTGCACAGGGGAACCACTCCCCGCCCCAGATCACCTCCACTCCGCCTCCTCCGCTGAGCACACAGCCCCCGCTGTAATTCTCCTCCAATCGGCGCCACAAGCCTGGGAGGGGAGGAGAATTAGAGCAGCGCCGGCGTGCTCAGCGGAGGAGGCGGAGCGAAGGTGAGCTGGGGCGGGCTCCCTGGGCAGGGTTAGCTGCCGCGAAGGGGGGCTCCCCGGGTGGGGTTAGCTGCGGGGGGGGGGTAGCTGCAGAGCGAGGGGGCTCCCCGGGTGGTGGGGTGGTGGGCGGGGTTAGCTGCCGTGGGGGAGGGGGGGCTCCTCTGGTGGGAGGGGCGGGTGGGCGGGGTTAGCTGGGTGTGGGGGCGCAAGGTGGAAGTTTCGCCTAGGGTGCGAAACTTCCTTGCACCGGCCCTGGTTACCATAAGAAGAGTCAGAGTATCAGATCCTGGCTCTAAGATAGACTGGTGGAAGCATGAATGGAGACTGATTGATTGTAATATTGCAGCTCTCTTCACATTGGCCAGTTAACAGGTGCATTCTTTTGCTCCCTCCTGTTTCTGTTGTCAGCCTTTCCCACAGCCCTTTGGACAGCTCAGTTCAGATTTGTTCCATTAAGAGATGTCCTAAAGGAGGTCCTCGGGCCATCTCCGCAAGGCAGTGAACACTGTGATATCACTGTTAGTATGGAAAAGGAACTAGTGTATCTGCATGTAATTTATAAGCAAATATGGAACGTGCCATATAGAAAGGTTATTGCACTTTGCTTCTATCTTGTGACTGTCATGCTTTTGTGACATTGCTTTGGCTATCTTTTAGTAAAGGTTTCATTCAGCAATAGAATCAGATGTGCAGTTTGGATAAGCAGTCAAACATTTGTACTGCTCATGCAAAGGACATCTAAAGTTGGTCTGGGTATTTAGCTGAAAATCTCATGAGACCAGGGTTTCTCATGAGATTTTTTCCCCCATACTTCCTGGTTTTAGTGAAGCCAATTGGAAAAAGCAGCCTCTCTGAGTTCTGATACTTCTGGACCCAACAGAAAGAAATAGAGGTATGTGATTTTATCTTTGTAGGATTCGATCCTGCACACTGAATGACACATGGAGCCTTTAGAAAAAAAAAATACTATGCAGTGTTGCCAACGCTTGTGACTCTATCATGCATTTGGCAATATTTGGTGCTTTATTTAAAGTCCCAGTTCCCAGAGATGAGTGGTTATGTAAGAATCTCAGCTTGTATTTTTTTAAAATAAGTTCATAGCCCTCCTGGTTACAAAGAAAAGCTTGGAAAGGTGACCAGAGTGAATGCAAAAGTTTCAAAGGGGTGCCCCAAATTGATAATAGCTTTAAAAAAAAGTCACAAGATTTTTTTAATTTTTTTTTTAAAGTCATGATTTTTTGGGGCCTGACTCAGGATTTTTGATCACATGGGTTTGGCAAAATGATGTGACCCTGTAATTACAAGACTTTATCACAATGCATATGCACGAGGGGGACTTGCATGGACAACCTTAAATTCCGGTATTTCCTAACTTTGGAGTGATTGGCTTTGTAACCCCACCATTTTATTACCGTGTAATTTAATATGTACCTGACAGTAGAGGCCCTAGACAGATCGTGAGCTCATTGTGTTCAGCTCTCTAGACGTGGTTCCAGATGCAAAGGTGGGAATCCCCCCAGGTAAGGTTAGAATGCTAATGGTTTCCGATTAACTCATGGCCACAGGCCCTGAGCGAGGAGCGGTGCACAGTGGTGCTGCCTCAGGACCAGGCCAGGAACCAGATTGTTACTCAGTGTCACAGTCTTATTCCCAGATCCCTTCTTGCTCCATTTCCGGGGGAGGGGCGGAAGTAACCTGCCCCAGCCCTATACCTCGGGCAGGTTGTTTCTTCTGTTGCACCAGCCCGCATGTTGCAAGAGGGGTGGGGAGCCAAGGCTGAACCCACAAATCATGTGTGGGAGGGAGTAGTGACTGTCCCTCACGTGCTGCTACTCATGATACACCACGCATCCCATTGCTCTCCTGAAAGGTGTTTTAGGCAGTCACAATCTGGCCTTTAACAAGGCCACTCTCCCTACATATATTAAACCTATTAATTGTAATGAGAGGAACTAGGGTCCCCTTCATTCTAAACATGAATGTATTTGAGGCAAAGGCAGCATGTGAAGGAGCTATATTTTAGCAATAACTACGGTATATTACTAGTGAAAACGGAGTGGAAACCACTAGTTCTTCAAGTCCCCCATCAACCATTTGTGTGGATATTCGCTCTAACACAATTCCTCCCTTCTCCTCCTTGTCTTGGAGAAAACTGGGCAGAGTAAAGTGAGTTTAAAAAACAAAAAATATTTGGATTGGGTCAATTCTTATTTTATAATCAGCTCGTCCATCCCTAATTACAAAGGCATATTTAGGTGCCCACCTCCCACTGATTTCAATGGGAGTTAGGTGCCTAAATACCTTTGAGGATCTGGGCTCACATGTGATCACTCTGTTTTCATTCAGTCGTTATTCAGGTAAAAAAAAAAAAGGGACCTGAAGGGCATTCATCAACCTGTGAGCTGACAGTCAGTTCATGACATGATCACATCTCAGTATCGCCACCCCCACAAGCTCAAAAATCATGAGTCAGCAACCCTTCCCCCTACCTCCAAAAAAGAGCTAAGGGCCTTTATAAGCAATCACAGCTGTAGCTTGAAGGTAAGCTTTGGGTAAACACAGAGCAGAAGTCCTATAAAGTTCTAATCTTACTAAAAAAAAAGTGCTACCTGCTAGCAATAGACTGTTATGTTGTGAGCTGGTATAGCACCTTTGACTTGCATGGAACAATTTTGTTCATGCCAATCTAGCCTCTCGCGGATAACTTACTTTTATGGAAGATACTTATAATTAGGGCTGGCTGGAAAACTACAAGGCAAAAAAAATTTAAGATTTCAAAGTTTGTTTTCATTCTGATGTAGAACAAAAATAAGACTATTTATTATAGGCACACATTCTGTTAAATGACAATACATATTTAAGCAAATTAAGGGTAGAACTAAAATACTACAGTTTGCTATGATGTAAAAGGATCACAATTCCTCCCCCAAATATAACTTTGATATGAGCTTTAATCAATTATTTTGTGGATTAAAAAATTAGATTTCAGAGTCAGACTCGGTCAACAACAGGCTGATATGCAATGCATGGATTCAGACAAATGACAGAGAGAAAGTTGATCTTTACGTTTCTGAAACAGGAAAAAAGGACGAAAAAGAGCTTCAGAGACCCCAGAAATTTTTAGAAGCATCCTGTTAGGTTCACTCCTTCTGGGGCACCTGGCATTGGCCACTGTCGGAAGACAGGATACTGGGCTGGATGGACTTTTGGTCTTACCCAGTACGGCCATTCTTATGTTCTTTATGTTCTTATCCTGCTTTACACCTGGAATAAGGTATGGGGGTGGGGATTAGGAAGAGGCTCTTACCATGCACACCTGTCCAAGTAGCATCCCGATAACAAAGATTTTTCTTGAATTCCTTTGCTACCCCAAGCCACAGCAAGTCTCATTCATTATTTTATTACAGCTCTCCATTCAAACAAAATATATGCTGGGATCAGACAAGCTCTCTTCATGATTGCCGAGTACGGAAACGTATTCCCCAAATCCTCAAACTCCCTGCTTGCAATATTAGAACATGCTTCTTCTGTCTGACCTCGAGGCTGTGCCCAGTCAGGTCAATAGGAAAACTCGCATGGACATGAATAGTGCGGGATCAAGCGCTCTGCGCTGCTTCCACCACGAGGGGAAATGCATCACACAGTCAACCCATTTTCCTGGCCTGCTGCCCATAAAAGGAGTCAGAAGGCAGGATAGCAGCTCTCCTGGCCTGACTGCTAACCCTAGCCTGGTAGCCCAGAAGAGACATCTTTTACCTCCATCTGCAGTTTCAAGTGGTTTCCCCTTCCTGATGCTCCCAATTATTTCTTGCCCAAGAAGATGAACACATGGGAGAATCTGCAGGCTGAGAAATGTTGGACTGTTTTTATATTCTTCCTCTTTATTGAGAGCCCGTTCTCGCTCATTTGAAGCAGATTGGAGGTTTGCCATTGACTTCAGCAGGATCAGAGGGGATCTTGACTCGCACGCAGCTTCAGCAGTCCCACTTCATGTGGAAAATACGGCCCGATTGTCATTTAAATGTTTGTTCTCCTCCTGGCTGTTCCTTTATAAACCACTAGATCTGAATTCACAGGTTTCCCATACTGCCCGTAGTGACCCATCGTGGACTCTTGAATGTGGGAAAAAGTTAGACACGTACAACTCCTGTCTTATTTCTACTGTAGATGTCATTAATTCAGATCCTTTTTATGACATGAGCTTTAATTCACTCTAATTGAAAAGCCATACTGCAAGAGTTCATTGCAGGGGAAAAAAATTGTTCAAGGTGCATGGTTCATTTTAAAAGATGAGAGCCGGCTTTGCTAGATAAAGATGTCATTACATTTAACTCAGTCTTTAATTATAACCAGATGGATGAATTATTTTAATCGCTGCTATATATCTTAACAGTAGTTTGTACATTGACACAAAGTTGCGAACATCAAACAGAAATTAAATGCTAGTGCAGGAAAGCTGCCAACCTCTAAGGGAAGCAGTTGATCACAACCTGTCATCTTAAAAGGCTCAAAGAATGCAAAACAAACATTCAAGATTAGTGTACTAAATATGGTTTATCAGCTCAGCTCTCTCCTCTGGTAATTCATCTATACCATTTATTTTAATACTCTGCCATGCATATCTCAAGCTCTGTAATTAGACAGCTTCAGGTATTGCCTTCTTCCTGCCTTTGAAATGGCTTGCTTTGAGGCGCTTCACAAAGGAGATATTATTATGATAGTGCTATTTGATGAGTAGTACAAAAGAAAGTCTGCATAAAACTATCCATTCCGGCCTAGAACAATCTGACTCGAGTGAAAACAGTTAATAATGGCCACTCAAGTGACTGCTGCTTTTCAGAGCATAACAGGTTTTATGATGCAGCCCTGATGGTATGGAGGGTTATTCTTCCAAATTGAGATTTTACTGGCCATTAGGAGAGGTGACCATGGAGATCGAGTGATCTTTGGCAAAGATTTCACTGCACGTTCCCTCTAGCACTGTACTGAGTTATTCAGGGAAAGGACTATTATATCGTGCCATGTTCTTTCATTGAAAAAATTAGGGGTGGGTCATTCAACATCACTCCACACTGACCTAATTCTGGTTCTTTAGCTTCAGTGGGAGTGGAGTTAGGCCCACACTGAGTGCTGTGGGAAAAGCCACCCTAGGCGATATTGCTTGTTTGATGTCTGCTTACACAGTGATTTCTTTACAGTTAGGGTGTTGATTTAAAGATGCTCACTGTGCACATGACCTAATCCAACTGCTATAATAAAAATGCACTTTTTTTGCACCAAGTAATGAAGATGTGAAGTAGGATCATGATTTTGGAGAAGATTTCAAAACCATTAGTTATCACGCAGGAATGTTCTTTATGATACTCTTTCAATAAAAAGCTGCATATACATGCTTGAAAATAAATTACTTATTGTGCTATCATACAGTTTTAATGTTCTCCTCAAGACTTACTGGTATGAAACTAAATCAAACACTTTGAGCTAAATGCAATTCAAGGGAGAACATGCTAATGAATGCGCATCCTTGGAATACCCTAAACAATGAACATTATGGA
This sequence comes from Platysternon megacephalum, assembly GCA_003942145.1. NCBI lineage: Eukaryota > Metazoa > Chordata > Testudines > Platysternidae > Platysternon > Platysternon megacephalum. The sequence goes on along the minus strand of QXTE01000065.1, from coordinate 4,813,425 downwards.
ACTCCTAAGCTGTGGTTGCAGAAAGAATTCTCACACCAGCCACCCAACTGATACATTGATCTTTAAAGAGGAACCTGCTCTATGACCAGCATTGAAACAACCCTGGATATGTGTAGAACGGGCCATAAAACCGGGAATTTTCCTGTGTAAATTTTCCCACTGGGAAATTCTGATTTTTCCCATTGGGAAGTTTGGAAAATGTAAGGGTAGTCTAGTGGCTAGGCACTAGTTGGGCGTTAGGGGGACCTACGTTTGAGTCTCTCATCTACAATAGGCTTTCTGTGTGACCTTGGGCATGTTACTTAGTCTCTCCGAGCCTCAGCTCTCCATCTGTAAAACAGCACTTTCCTACATCATAGAAATATAGGGTTGGAAGGGACCTCAAGAGGCCATCTAGTTCAGCTCCCTGTGCTGATGCTGGACCAAATAAACCTAGACCATCTCTGATAGGTATTGGTCCAACCTGTTCTTAAAACCTCCAGTGATGGGGATTCCACAACCTCCCTGAGAAGCCTATTCCAGAGCTTAACTACCCTTAGAGTTAGAGAGCTTTTGCTAATATTTCACCTAAATCTTCTTTGCTGCAGATTAAGCCCATAACATCTTGTCCTACCTTCAGTGGACGTGCAGAACATTTGATCACTGTCCTCTTTATAACAGCCCTTCAGGTATTGGAAGACTACTATCAGGTTCCCCCCTCAGTCTTGTCTCAAGACAAAACAATTGGGCACGTTTAAACCTTTCCTCAAAGGTCAGGTTTTCTAAATCTTTTATCATGTTTGTTACTCTTCTCTGGACTCGCTCCGATTTGTCTGCATTTTCCCTAAAACGTGGCATCCAGAACAGGATACTGTGTGCTCGCTGAGGCCTCAGTAGTGCTGAGTAGAGCAGGACGATTACCTCGCGGGTCTTGCATATGACGCTCCTGAATAGAACACTTGTTGTGATAAACGGGTGCTTGGTCCATCACGACTCCCTGGAGAGCAAGATGCCCAAAAGGAGGCGAGGAGAACGTAGAGCTATGGCCTTGTCCCTCCCGCAACCCCTACCGCCAGCTCATGAACCAGAGCGGACGCGCGACAGCCCCGGGGAACAGTCTCTGCATGAGCAACCCTAGGGTTGGTGCAGCGCCGCGTGTGGAACACGCCCTCTCGGCCTTAGTGTCCTCATGGAACAATTAGGCCTTCTGCACATGTCTCCACTCCCTCTTTAACTCAGCTGTTCCCTGGAACTTTCTGGATTGTCATACCCACAAGATGCATTAGCGCGTCGTGACGAGCTGGGCCAAGAAAAGAAAGTCAAAGAAAACCTCCATTCATGGGACTAAGGACGATGACAGGCAGAGAGGAAAGATGATACAAAGCTGACAGCTGTGGCACATGGCGCCTCTCTTAGCCAGGAAAGCTGACAAGTAGATTGCCCAGGACAGGCACTTACAGGTTACTCTGTCAGCTACTTGAATGCCTTGGCTTTTATCTGCCACCTTCCTTGGGGAGTAACAGAGAGTGCCTGTGCCCAGCTGATGAGTTGGTTCAGACTGGCATGTCATCAAGGTTTTGCAGCACAGGATCACAGTGGAGTCATCCAAGAGCCACAGGAGGCTGTTTGGAGTATCTTATATACTATACATTAGCCCTGTGTACCCCCTCGTGAGTTTAAATGAATCATCTGCGTATTGGTAGAAATCAAATTCTTCTGCACCTCCTGGGAATTCAGCACTTTCTTGACACGTCGTCCCGCTCCTTTGATTTGATTTGGAAAAGACGATTGTAAAACGCAGAACAGTTGCAGGGCCTGTGCTTGCTGGGGTCGCTGGGGAGGTGGGGAGGAGAAGGTGCCTTGGCTCTGCGCACAGCAAAGGGGAGGAGCAAAGCAGACTTCCCCACAGGAGGCTGGGGGAGGACTGAGCCTCGAGCAGACAAAATGCTGTGCTGCCTTTTGGAGGGGTGTGCTCTGGACTCGGCTCTGGAACAGCCAACGCCATTTGCCCCGGGGTGTGTGGTTGAGAGATCAAGGGTCCCTTCCCCCCTTGGAGGAGGTTAGTGCCTTATGAAGACACAAGAATCCCATTGTGGCTAAACTCTGTGCCAGGAAACAAGGGGAGAAGTCTCCTTTATCCTCACCTCACACGGGGGGCCTGTAGGGAAAAACCCTCTGGGGTCTTGTAATTAAAGACTGTATCATAATACATCTGAATGGGGGGGACGGGGGACGGACAAATTAGGCTTGCACAGTGAACCTTAATTTACCACTTCCTAACTTTTGACTTGACTTTGCAACTTAAATAACGCTCCATGAGGGGAAGTTTGCATGGAATGTCCTAGCTTTTAAAAAAACCAAATGTGGCAAATGGCAGCTTGCCACTTCTTATAACTCAGCCCAACCTAACCAGATTTTCATGGGGGCAGCCAAAGGCACCTGTCTGACCTCAGCCCCTCGCTCTGCCCAGTTCCAACCTCCTACTCCTAACCATGAAGATGCTAGAACTATTCAGACTGCCATTGATATCGCTACCTAACTTTCCCTAGCCTCATTCCCAGAAATGGCTGCACCATTTTCCCTTAAACTTTCCAGAAAACGTCAGCCTGAGACAGCTCCAAAGCATGGAAATTTTCAGCCCCAGTGGCTAAAGTTTGGCCAAGTTATCAGCAGCTGAAAAGAGAGGGTCATTATGCCACTGTTAGGCAACTTTAATACAGGTGTTCCTACTGCTCCCTGTATAATTAAGGGCCCAATCCTTTTTCTGTTGGAGTCCATGATGAAACTGCTGTTACTCTCAGTGGGCTGCAAGGCCCTGATCCAGCAAAGCACTCAGGCACATGCTTAATTTTAAGTACATGACTGGTCCCATTGACTTAAGTGCTTTGCTGGATTGGGGCCAGAACAGTAGATAGCGACTACTGTAAAGCCAGACTTTTCAAAACTCACTCTTAGTGGTGTCATCCCGGACTTGACTAGAAGTCAGGAGTTTTACCTTTATAAGGACTGCTAAATATAGACTTTAAATAGCCTGCAAATTATAATAAAGTCTGAGCACTAGATGTTTCAGCAAACGTAATTTTTTTTTTAACGTTTTCCCTGTAGGGGCAGTGTATTCAATCTTTATATAATATGTCAGCAAATGTGTGTGATACAAGAGCTTGAGGATTAATTAGTTAATGGTTGAAACACACTTTCAAGATGTGTAAATTCTAAGTATGATGGGAGCGGGGATACATTTGTGGGCCACAAGCCATTCAGGGTATTGTCAGTAATTACTGATAAGTCTCCTTCAAGCTTCAATCGCAGCTTTTTAATTGGCATTTATAATTTTTTATATCTACAGCGTAACCAGGCAATTTTCCCCCAGCATAAATAGTTTATGCAGCCTGCCTTTGTAGATTCAGATGATTAAACAGATCACAGGTGTTTGCAGGCCAATGGTCTGTTCCCTCAATGTCTAAAAACATGAAGGCTATGTATTACAACCAACTTCCAGGAGGGGATTTAAGTGCGGTAGGTTTTAAGATGCTAAACATTGTGATAAAGAATAACACCTATTTTGCTCATCATGTTTCATGGAGGCAGCGTGTTCTAGTGAGTGTCCTATGATTCAGGAGATCTGCATTCTAGACCTGCTTTTGTGATAGACCTGCCTGAGCAAATCATTTCACCTCTCTAAAATATGGTCCTTATCTGTGTTACTAACAACAGCTTTGATTCATTCCCAGCTAAAAAATGACATTAGGATGGAGCTATTGCTGAAAGTATCTTTGGGGGATAATGCTTTTTACCCTTAACAAACATTACAAATCCAGTAAATACAGCACTAAGGTTACATTTAAAAAGAAATCCAAACACATTAAGGTATGGAAATGCACAGATTGCATTTGTGGTCCCAGATTAGACTGTATGGTTACTGAAAGGCATAAGAGTATTTGACCGGCCTGTGAATTTTCATACTTTAACAGTTTGAATTTCTTTAAAGTTGAACTCATTTAGGCAATGCCTTCATTGCAAAGATAGCTATCTTGATGTAAAAATACACTTATCTTGAGAGTAGAGCCAGGCGATTTATTTATTTTTTTTTATTAAAAAAATGGTTTTGACTGAAGGAAAATGAAAAAATAAAACTAGGAACTGTTGGAGAGTTCTGACATTTTCGAAACAGAATGGCAATTGGAAAAGAAATGTCAAACCAAAATGATGTTGGAAACGTTTTGTTAGACCCAATAAAAAAAATTGTTTCATTTTGCTGAGAAAAAAACCAAACCAAAACAATTTTTGGTTCAGACACTGAGCTGGAAAATAAACACAACGCACAGTCAACCTGTGGAACTCCTTGCCAGAGGATGTTGTGAAGTCCAAGACTATAACAGGGTTCAAAAAAGAACTAGATAAGTTCATGGAGGATAGGTCCATTAATGGCTATTAGCCAGGATGGGCAGGAATGGTGTCCCCAGCCTCTGTTTGCCAGAAGCTGGGAATGGGAGACAGGGGATGGATGACTGCATGATTACCTGTTCTGTTCATTCCCTCTGGGGCCCCTGGCATTGGCCACTGTCGGAAGACAGGATACTGGGCTAGATGGACCTTTCGTCTGACCCAGTATGGCCGTTCTTATGTTCTTAAACCCCAAATGTTTGTTCAGCGCTGTACAGGTAAGATTCTAGAGGAGACAGGTACTATTGTTTTTACCTCAGTGTAGCTAGTTGAAGTAAACTTCAGGTGAGGGTCATAGGATTGACCTCAGCTAGGTCAAAAACTACCTGTGCCTTGTCTTCACTCGGATTTTACATTGTTGGCTACCTACTTTTTTCACTGAAGACCTAGCCTCAAACTGGTGGCAACTGGGAGTCATTCCATTCGCATCCAGTGTAAAACAGGTTTAAGGGAGAAGGTTGTGTGGACCATTATCTCTTAACGATGCCATTGGTAGCTGGGGATACTCTGCGACAGGGAGATTGTCCAGCAGAGGGTAGGATTTCAGTTTACCTTGGCTCTAATGGATGAACATTGTTACTATTAAAAAGGGAACTGAAACAAGGAGGCATGTCGGCCTGAGCTTAGGGGAAAAGCATGTTTGTTTTGAATACTTTGGAGAAATTGTCCAAAAATAGTTAGTCTTTGTGAAAATATTACTCCTGGAATGTTACCAAGAGCAGCAAGACCCTGAATTATCAGCCTTGTTAATGCTCACATAAATTCAAGCTGTCAAACATTAACTTGTCCAACCAAGATTCTATAAGAGACTTCAATTTGCTCTCCTTTTTCTGTGTTCACCACCTTTTTCAAAAGTCACCTCCTGCCTGTTGGGGTTCAGAGATGCTGCCATTCCATGGTGAAGCCAGGAATTCAGGGGGCCGATTTCCACTTTGACTTAAATGAGGCAGGAGAGCCGGGGACTGTTATTTCTTCATTCAAAGTCCCCCCCCCCACTTTCCAAAGGCCCCTTCAGAGGCATAGTTCTGGCTGGAATCTGGCTGTAAGTATTTAAACAATGAACTGTTTAACCCACTGAATAGAGAGGAGCAGCAACGTCATAGTGAATTATGATAGTGATGGGTTAAGCATGTAGGGTCCTCGTGCAGTGTTCAGTTCTGCAAGGCGGTGAGCACTCCGGCCCTGATCCAGCAAAGCAATTAAGCACATGCTTAAATAAAAGCACATGAAGTGCCATTGAGGTCAGGGAGATTTCTTACGTGCTCAAAGAATTGAGCCTGGTGTATAGCAGGAGTAACTCCACTGGAGCCTTTGGGTTTGATTCTCCGTTCCCTTGGGCGGTCACTTACATCTGTGCAATTAAATGCAGAATGCTACCCTTCTGGCCTGGGAGCATTTTATATCCACAATGCACTCACTGACCCGGGTCCTCAGGCATGCCAGAGCACCGCTCAGCTCATCCAAGGGGAGGCAGGACAAAGGCCAGCTTTTTGTGCTCCCCCAACTCCTGGGACTGTCAGTGGCCACTTTGCATCCTGGTACAAGCTAGAGAAGCCTTGGGACTGCTCTAAACTGATGCCAAATTATAATGCCCCTCTAAGGGTCATTACACGTGCAAAGAACCCTGGAGCATAGCGTACCCCTGGCAGACCTCCTGCACTAGGGCTGGCACAGAGCCAGCTTTGCTCTAAATGCTGCAGAAATCTGCAGCTGCCTGTTTACACAGGCACTAGACAAGTACTTTGCCACAGCAGAGAATTGTGGTAAATTAAAGATTCCAGATAGCTACATCGAACATCTTATACGAGCTGTATTATTAATAGCGTCTCAGCCCCTGATTTTTCTGATGGAGAGGAAACAATGGGAGACCCAGAGCCATGTAGTCCCTACATTTATTCTCTATTAAGACTAATCCTCCTTCACTGTTATCTACAAAGTAGCTGTAGTGTGGCTTCTCCCTCTTTTTCCCTTTCACCCGTAGCACTTTAAAACAATAACTCTGTGTATCTGACAGACTGATAAGAAATGAGAAGGCCTAGAGGTACTGGTGACATTTCACAGGATGAAGTTAAGAGATAACTGACCTAATGTGACACGTGTCTTTTTTCAAGTCTTTGCTAATAGCAGTAACCACTTAGAGTCCTTAGGTGTATGTCAAATGCCACGGGCAGTCAACTGAATCATGTCAAAAGTCTGCCTCTCGTGACTAAATAGCCTCATATCAGCACAAAGCCCTGTAAATCCACTAGGGGGACGTTAATCATGTAGCTTTCAATGGATTCTGGTTCACAAGAAGGCAGCAAGAGGCTACATGTATTCCATCCGTCATGATAGAGCTAGTGAATTGCCCTCCCCACTTACTGCTTTACCACATGGGCTGTATCTTTAGTAGCCGCAATTCTTGTTTCACTGATGCTTTAAGGGCTTGATCCAAAAATCCCCGGTGGTCAGTGGGAGTCTTTCCATCGACTTTACTGGGCTCTGGATCAGGCCTTAAGCTACTTTGCAATGTTGCTGAGGAAGACATGGTTACTAGGTCCTTCACGGGTTGTAATGTTTGTTCAGAAGAACCCGAGGGAAGAGTTTTCAAACTTAGGGCCAAAATTTTCAAAGACAGGAACATAACCAGGCTCCCAAATCCATTCTTAGGGGCCAACGTTAGAGTGGTTGACCCCTTCTGAAGCTGTGACTGCCAATGAGTTGATGGAAATACACTTGTGTGAGGTAAATCTGCAATCTTTACACCTCTTGAGCAGCAATCAGACCCGCAGCCCTCACTCCGGTAAGCTAAGTTGGAGTTTGCCTCAGTAAGGCCTGAGTAAAAGTGAGAACCAAATGGTGTTTGGTCATTGTACAGCTGCACACTGCAAGATGGGTACACAGGGTGTTGGTACCCCTTAGGCACAGCTCACTTAAGGGCCAGGCACAGTTAGTTCTTATGCTTCCTCTGTACACGCCTGGGAAAAGAGCGAGAACATAGATGAGAGACGGGATGGGTGGTCTTCTAGTTAGGTTGCCACCCTAGGAGATGTGGGTTCAATTCCCTGCTCTGTCGCAGAGTTGGGGAAGTTATTTAATCTTTCTGTGGCATAGTGCCTGACCTGTACAAGGGGGATAATAGCACTTCTAGATTGAGCCCGCTAAAGAGACCTGATTCCATCCATATTAATATGCAGAGCTGGGCTGTAGCTCTTTACAGAAGTCAACCTCCACACTAGCCAAGTTAAGTCTTCTCCATAGGGCAGATTGTCAGCTAGTGCACGTGACAATTTATACCAACTCAGGGTCTGCCCCCAGGGGCAGCCACAGAAGACATCTGTGGAGTGGCATTTTTGTGGGTGGTTGGGCTAAGAATCTTGTAACTCCAAGTAAATTACCGGGCAATTTGTAGTTTGAGTAACACGCTATAAGGAAAACGCAAATTGCACAGATTTGTTCCTTATAAGTGCAGACACAGAAAATATTGTACCAGCATCACTACAATAATTATACCCTGCAGAGTTCTGAACATGAGCACTACAATTAAAAATATCCTGGACAGAGCCAGGTTCTAAATAAGCCCACAAGTTATACCACTCCAAAATCATGTAGTAATTGTCTGTTCGGGGTGCAGTACTCTGTTATTTTGACACCTTTACTAAAAGTTTAATGATATTCACACTCAGGCTGGTCAGAGGGTTTTCCAGTTTCTGCCTTTGAACAGGAGGTGTTGCTTAGTGGATAATGCTCTGGATTGGGCCTTTGAACACTGGGGTTATATTCCTGGTTCTACTACTAGCCTGCTGGGAGACCTTGGGCAAGTTACTTTACTTCTCTCTGCCTCAGTTTCCAGAGCTGTGAAGTGGAAATAAAGATATCCGCCTGCTTTGTACAGTGCTTTGAGAGGCACTCATGCAAAGTCCTATACAAGATCTAGATATTGTATTTTCTAATTCTTGCACTAGACAGCCATGGATCAGGGCCCTATCATGCCAGGCACTATTTAAACACATAACACGATGGACTCTGACCCAAAGAACTTACAGTCTGAGGTTATGTCTACTCTGTGAGCTAGGGATGGGATCGCCCTCAGGGCCGGCTCCAGGCACCAGCTGAACAAGCAGGTGCTTGGGGCGGCCACTCGGGAGAGGGGCGGCACGTCCAGCTATTCGGCGGCAATTCGGCGGAGGGTCCCTCCCTCCCGCTCGGCGCGAAGGACCTCCCGCCGAATTGCCGCCGCAGATCGCAATCGCGGCTTTTTTTTTTTTGCTGCCTGGGGCAGCAAAAACCCTGGAGCCGGCGCTGATCGCCCTGCTCATCTACACATACTCACGCTTGCTGTCATTGAGCTAGTGTGACTATGAATAGCAGTAGCCCGGGTAGCTTCAGTGGAGGCCTGGCTGAGCTGAGCCAAGTCACTCCTACCTCCAGCTTCCATGGGATCTTGACTCCACACAGCCTGCTTGCCCTACTGTGAGCTGGCTAAGGTTCCCTGTCCTTCTAGTTCAGAGGGGCTACAACAGCCTGGAAGCCAGCATGCAGTTATCAAGTTTTCTGTAGGCCTCATGGCAAAGGAGAGTTTTAAGGAGGATAATGGAGTTTTGCAGAGGTTTATGGGGAGCTCCTCTTAAGTGTCAGGGCAGCATGGGAGAACGCACGAAAGGAATTGGTTTTACCAAGTGGGCGATGGAGGCTGGTATGATATCAGTGGCTGATTGAAGATGGAAGTCAATGTCTCGATAGCATATGAGAGATGCTAGCTAGGGTTGAGAATAGGCCATAACGAATTGTACAAGTGAGGACAAGGAATCTGTGTTTAATGTGGAGAAGAGGGAGACAATGGAGGGATGCAAAGACAGGGGTTGCCCCAGTCATGATGCTAATCCAGTATGGCAATTTCTATGTTAGTTCCTATTCTCAGTATAGGGGAGAAAAATAACCATCTTTGGGATTTCAGATATCAGTGGATGGTAATTCACCGCAAACACTGACTTTTTAATAGGGACCATTGCATTTAGAGTCTGCCTGTTTTCTTTTATTTTAAGACCCATTGTTAGGAAAAGCTTAACTACACACACACACACACACACACACACGAAACTCCTTTAAGAAATTGAAAATCTCCAAAGACTTATAAGCCAATGTGAAAGATTGACTTAATGGAGCAGTATATTTTTCATTTGGGAAAGAGCCCCCCAATCCCCTGATTAGACCGATATATAGATTTTCCAGAGATTAGCAAAATCTGAAATGCATTAAAAAAAAATCCAGTGTGACAAAACAGTTTTGACAGCATAAATACAACCTAAAGCCATGTAAAATGTAATTACTGCAGCTATTCCCGTGACCCTTCGCTATGCAATACCTTTCACTTGCCTCGAGCAGGGCTTATTTTCCACCTCTTTATTTTTATCCATGTTTTATTCTGCTTATTTGTTTTTCCTTTCTCGTTGGCACTTTTATTTATTTTTGGGGGGGGGTTCTTCTATATTTCGGCATAAGCTTTGGTGAAAAGATAAAATAAATAAGGACGTGGAAGGTGATTATTTGGGGTGTAGGAAGTTGAAAGACAAACTGGTCCATTGTCGTGTGTTCCAGTCAGAGAGGTGTGCAAGTGTTTTATTTCAGCGAGACGTGCTGGTTATTATTCATATTGCAGTAGGATCTAGAGTCTCCGACTGGTATCACGATTCCATTGTGGTAGCCGGTGCACATACCCATTCTGAGAGAAAGCTCTTGCTTGAAAGAGCAGGCAGTCTGTATGGACAGAGGGTGGGTGAGAACAGATAGAAATGAAGTGACTCACCCCAGGGCAATAGCAGAGCCAGGAACAGAACTCATGTCTCCACAGTTCCACTCCTGTGCCCTATCCACTAGAGAGCACTGTCTCCTAAAAGTTACTTCAGCAGCGTGGGAGTGGAGCTTCACCTACACGTGCACGAGAGGAGATTCACCTTGGGTACTATTTCTTACACACCCTCTTCTAGTGAGCATAGCTTGACATTCTGACCAAGACTCCCAAGAAGCCCTGTTGGCATAGACCACTGACGTATGCTGAGTCAGCACATCACTGTCAGCTTGGCTGACTCAGCCCCCCACCGGACTGGCCCTGTCGGTTTTTCTGGGCAATGCTGACCAGCTCCAGGCCCCCTGACAGAGCAGGGGTTGCGGAGCTCCAGGCAGACTTTCTGCCTCTAGAGGCCTGCAGCCCATGTTCCATCAGGAGAACCAGGAGAGTGAACCAGGCCTTATGATGTGCTGTAAAGTCTGTAGGGAATAGCGCACAAGAGGGCGTGCATTCATCAGCCAATTTATGCACATCCTGGCTACGTCAAAGCAAGAAGGGTGGCCAAGCGCCCTAACACAGTCAAAGTGAAGAAAGAACACAGTTGGAAAATGGCCAAAGTCCCTGCCCCAATGAGTTTACAATCTAGCTAGATAAGAAGCATTATTATCCCCATGTTATGTATCATAGAATCACAGAACTGGAAGGGACCGTGAGAGGTCATCTAGTCCAGTCCCCTGCACTCAAGGCAGGACTAAGTATTATCTAGACCATCCCTGACAGGTGTTTGTCTAATCTGCTCTTAAAAATCTCCAATGATGGAGATTCCACAACCTCCCTAGGCAATTTATTCCAGTGCTTAACCACTCAGACAGGAAGTTTTTCCTAATGTCCAACCTAAACCGCCCTTGCTGCAAATTAAGCCCATTGCTTCTTGTCCTATCCTCAGAGGTTAAGAAGAAAATTTTTTCTCCCTCCTCCTTGTAACAACCTTTTATGTACTTGAAAACTGTTACAGATGGGGAATGGAGGCACAGATACTAAAGTGACTTGTCCAAGCTGTCACAGGAAGTGTGTGACACTGCTGGAAATGGGACCAACCTCCCCGCAGATGCACTCTGCTACCTTGACCACAAGATGATCCACTTCTTCTTTGAGTAGTGTCCCTATGGGTGCTCCACTTCATGTGCGCGTGTGCCCCACTCGCCTTTGATTGGAAATTTTCATTAGCAGTGTCCGTTCGGTCCACACACATACTGTTGATATCCTTGGGCCCCGCACAGAGACTATATCAGGCTGGGTGGGTGAGGCCCCCCTCAGTTCCTTCTGAACCGCCTCGGCCTGAGATGGAGATTAGCTTGTCCACTTTGCATGTACCTCAGCTGCTGCTGAGCTTGTTTCTTTCTTAGTTTAGTTAATACTTACTTCTGATTTCTTAAACAAACCAACCCTTCCCCGCCCCCCCAACAATTCATTTGTTTCCTCCAGGGAAGCCTTTCCCGCTAGGGGCATGCCCAGTTTATTGGGGTTTAAACGTTGCCTCTCATGTAGAGAGGCTATCCTGGTCCGTGACAGACACTCGAAGTTCATTTGCTGCCTGGGAGAGTCACATGCACCACAGAAGTGTCACTTCTGTTTAGCCCTCATATCCAGGGCTCGGAGGAACCGGGAAGTCAAGCTGCAACTATTTGATGATGAAGTGTTCCCTTCACCCGCTTTGGAGTCAGGTCAGGAGAATCCCTCCCCACATACATCAGTCCCCAGGGGTTTCTAGGGCTCCTTAAACCTCAGCACAACACTGCCCCAGAAAAGATAAATCCACAGAGACCTACTCTAAACATTCTGAGAAGAAGCGTTCTAATTCATCTCTCAGGGATCCCACCTCAAAAAGACCTTTCTCTCCGACCAGGTTGGCAGCCTCAGAGATGTCATCCATGGGGCTCGATACCATGGAGGCAAAGAGCTCCTCCAGCACTGGTGAAGTGGGAAAGCCCCACAGCCCAAAGGCTAAACATAGCTCTGGGAAGGCTCCATCACTATCTAGTGGAGGTGGCCACAGCAAGCGCAGACAATTCGGTACCGTCAGACTTTACCCCTCTCCCAGTGCTCTCATTGAGTTCTTCCATACCGTGTAAGCCTACTGCCACCTCAGCACAATCTGCAAAGTGCTCCAAGCCATTGGTACCATCCGGCCAGGATAAGTATACAAGTTTGCTGGTGTTGCAAGATTTGAGATACCCAAACAACTATCAGTGACTGCTGAACCAATCTCCAATGCTGGCAGATACCAAGTGTGTCTCAGTACCAAGAATCTCTTGGTCTCTGAAAGTCTATACACTGCCGGTACCATCACCTCCCTTTTCATTTGGGGCTCCCCTGTTAGAAGACCTCCCTTCAGCATCGTCGATATCTCTTTGAGGTTCCCCCACATACCAGGGGTCGGCAACCTTTCAGAAGTGCTGTGCCGAGTCTTCATTTATTCACTCTAATTTAAGGTTTCGCGTGCCAGTCATACATTTTAACGTTTTTAGAAGGTCTCTTTCTATAAGTCTATAATGTATAACTAAACCAGTGTTGTATGTAAAGTAAATAAGGTTTTTAAAATGTTTAAGAAGCTTCATTTAAAATTAAATTAAAATGCAGAGCTCCCCGGACCGGTCGCCAGAAACCAGGCAGTGTGAGTGCCACTGAAAATCAGCTCACGTGCCGCCTTCGGCACGCGTGCCATAGGTTGCCTACCCCTGCCGTATAAAACCTCCTGTCTCAAAGGGGCAGGGAAGATGTTCAGGATCTTCATCTCTCCTGGTGGGAGCAACCCTGGATGCTGACCCCTCCCTGATATGGTCCTCAGTGGCCATATTGGGACCCCTGGCAGCTTATCACTGGCTGTTCTTCAGGGCCCTGACCCTCTCCCATCGGGATGACAGGGAGACTCAAGCTTCTCCTCCCCAGCATCAAGAGGAAATGCTTGAGGATCAAGAGATTCAGGTGGACAAAGAAGCCACTAATCAGACTACAATCTCTTTTTCACCCGATGATACAGTGATGCCGCCTCCTCCTCTATGGGCAATGATTTCCAGCCATTCCAAGACCTGTTTAAGTGAGTGGGAGACTCCGTGCAGATACCTCCTGAGGAGGTCAGAGAATCCCAACACAAGCTGTTGGATACTCTTCACTCTGCGATGCCATCAAGAATTGTCTTCTCTATAAATGAGGCTTTGCTGGAACCAGTGAAAACCATTTGGCAAACCCTGGCAGCACCCATGTGTAAGAGGGACAATAAAAAAAACAACAGTGTGTTCCCACCAAGGACTCTGAGTTCTTATTTTCTTACCCGCCACTCAACGCTCTGGAGGTTGACGCAGTGAATGAATGGGGCAAACCACATCGATATCAATTCACCCTGTATAACACAGACCAGAAGCTCCAGGACCTTCAGGAGAGAAAAACTTATTCACTGGCAACCCTACAGTTCTGCACTGCAAATTGCCAGGCGCAGTTGGCCAAATACAACTTTACAAATTATACAAAATTTGGATCGTTTATTCAACACCAGTCCTACATTCCACGGTCAGCTGTTAGTTATTCAGAGTAGAACTTCCAGGAGATGCCTCCACATGGAAGTGCAACCCACTGCTCAGTATATGGGATGAGTTCCTCCCTGTGTCCCCTCCACGGAGGATGCGAAGACAGAGCCTGGCTCTTTAGTCCAAACAGTGGAGCCTCATGCTTTTAACTCTGGAGGTTCCCGGGTGGACCAGAATGGCAGCCATCATAGAAGCACCAGGGTCCAAATCACCAGCAGGATTTTCCTTCATTTTGGCAGCCCCAGGGAGGCCTGACAGCACTTTCAAAAGTGCACTTAGCCTAAAATCCTCAGTCCAGCAACTGGGCAGGGCAAGGATGAAACCTTCACCTCAGCTGGTGGATTGGCTGCAGAGCTGCTCTGTTGATCTTTCTTTGGCTGAATGGCTGGAGAAGACTCCACACTCCACAGAGTTTAATGCAGCCCTTCTACAGGGCAGAGGAGAGGAGAAGCCATGCAGCAGCAGACCCCTTGGTCCTGCCCATGCCATAGAGGGAACCTCTGTATCCCTGAACTCCATGCTGTGCAAAGAGGCAGCACTCCTTCTGGATCACTCCCCACCCACTCTTAGCTAGCGTAATTGAAATGTTTCTACTGCCTAGAAAGCCTCTGCATGCATGGAGACAGGAGAAGATTTGGGACTTAATGAGACCCAGTCCTGTACCTAGTCAATATGGGTTTTGCCATTGAGTTACAGCCTAACCCTGCAGCCCTTTGCCACGTGAGTAGTACCCCTGAAGTCAATGAGAGAGCTCATGTGGGTAAGACCTGCACAATCAGGCCCTTATATTTGCAGCCAAGGAGGAGAACAGTGTCTAACCTAAAATTTGGATTAAAAGCTGCCACTATGTACTAGCATGTTAAAGTCACCCACGGCCTTACCAAACAAGACACAAAGGAGCTGTTAGACAGGCCACTAGGTAGGGGTTGGCCCTTGACTCAAGACACTTGTATTCCTTTTCCAGTTCTGCCACTAATGTATTTTGTGACCTTTGTCAAGTCACTTCTTCGCTCTGTGCCTCCCATTCTCTTCCCACCTTTTATCTATTTAATCTCCAGGGCAGAAAAAAATCTCTTAGCATCTGTCGACACTGCAATCAGACGTGTGACCATTTCCTGATGCTTCTAGCTTTGATCTGTCTAGCTTGAATAAAAATAGCCATGAAGCTGTGCAAACCCTTCTGGAATCCTGGGTAGGTTCTACTGTCCCTACTGCTGTGGCTTCACTGCTGTTGTTCGAGTGAGCTAGATCAAAGCTAAATTGGGTATGTCTGTACAAGTCACACCTCTGATTACACTGTAGATATAGCCTTAGTGTTTGTACAGTGCCTTGCACAATGGGTCCCTGATAACAGTTGGAGCCTGTAGATACTAATGTAATATAAATAGTTATAGTAAAGGAAATGCCATCTCTATATTTCCATTTAAAATGGTGACCATTTACCTGTGCCCTGGAATTTAATACATTTTAGATTAATTAATGGCTGGAAAATCTATACATCAGTTTAATCAGAGGATTTAGGCTTCTTTAGTAAATCAAGAATATAATGCTCAATTAAGTCAATCTTTCACATCAGCTTAATAGTCTTTGGAGTTTTCCAAGTTGTAAAAGGGAATTTTTCATGTAGGATTTACTCTTTTATAACAATGGTCAAAAACAAAGCAGGAAAACAGAAAACCCAGAACACAAATAGATGCTAAAGTCAACCATTACCTATGGAGAGCATAGTGGGTATCCTGACTTTCATGCATAGGCATTTAGTTAGAACATAAGAACAGCCATACTGGGTCAGACCAATGGTCTATCTAGTCCAGTATCCTGTCTTCTGACAGTGGCCGATGTCAGCTGCTTCAGAGGGAATGAACAGAACAGGGCGATTATCAAGTGATCCATCCCTTGTCATCCAGTCCCAGCATCTGGCAGTCAGATGCTTAGGGACACCCAGGGCATGGGGTTGCATCCCTGACCGTCTTGGCTAATAGCCATTGATGGACCTATCCTCCATGAACTTATCTAATTCTTTTCTGAACCCAGTTATAGGGTTGGCCTTCACAACATCCTCCTGGCAATGAGTTCCACAGGTTCACTGTGTGTTGTGTGAAGTACTTCCTTTTGTTTGTTTGTTTTAAACCTGCTGCCTATTAATTTCATTGGGTGACCCCTGGTTCTATGTAGAAGTCCCAGCCTGAGTAGAAAGGGATTAGTACAAAACTTTTCTTCAATGCCCTTTTGCATAGGGTCAGACCAGCGAGGTCAGGGTCCAAATTAACCCAATAGTGTAAATAAAATCTACATGTTCCTGTTAACCATTAGTTTTCATTGAATCAACATTTTCCAGCAGAAAACCGTTCCAGCAGAAATTTTTCAACCACCTATACTTGTAAAAGTGTTTTTTATTGCTATAAATAAATGCTACACTGACAATAGTATAATGACAATACTGCGCATATTCCTATAGCATGTGGAGCTTGTCCCTTGCAAGGTTATAGTTAGGAGTAACCCCCCGCCCCAGTTCTGGAAGGGATACATACCTCACGCTTGAAGGTACAAGCCAATCTCTCATGGGAGTAAGGCAGCCAACTGTAGGTTTTATCTAAGATATCCTAGTCTAAGCCCATCACACTGTAATGTATTTTTCCTTACAACACCCTGGGAAGTAGGGATATGCTATTGTGAAACATCTGCTAAGCAGAGGACTACAACTCCCATCACCCACTCCCCACTGCACATCCCCTTCCTCCTGGCCAGGTGAGAGGAAAGGACTCCTTGAACCAGGGAATAGCCGGGCTCTGTTTGGAAGAGATGGCTGCCTGGTGAGCCAGGAACCGCAGAGAAGCTGGATGCAGAGTGGAATTCCCAGGCACTGTACACAGAACGGTGTGTGGAACAGGCTGCAAGTGCTGGTCGTTGCACCTGGGTGCAGGACTTCTGGGGGAACCAGTGCAGAGTGGCCCCAATGAGAGACACTAACTCAGCGTGGCCTGGAAACCCACAAGCTTCTATTGGTTTGAACGGAGACCGGACTGGAGAGGACACCTCAGGCACTAGGGGTGAAGAGCCCTGACTCTCCACTGGACTGCTCCAGTGACCCAAACAAGACCTGCGATTGCTCACTTTGCACTGTAACTGTTGAAGCCTCTGTACCTAGGGTATCTACAACCTTTCCTGCCAGCCCTAGGAAAATACCCTTTCCCCCAGCCATGTATCTGAGGGGTCATTGGGACCCACCAAGGCCTAGCTGCTGAAGCACCTACAGCGCTTGCCTCTGGGACACAGTGCACCAGGAATGCTACTGGCACCCTAGGGTTTGGTGTACTGAGCAGCCTCATTAGCTTATTATCCCCATTTTATAGGTGGGGAACTGAGGCACAGAGAGACTAACTGACTTGCCCATGCTCACCAGGAAGTACCTGGCAGAGTAGGGAATTAAAACCTGCTCTGAGTTCCAGGGCAGCGCCCTAACCACTGGGCCCTACTTCCCCCATTTATTGCACCATCCTCTGAAATGACTCTTAGAGGTGTAGAGCTCTGTTACAAAGCCACTGATGTCAATGGGAACCATTCCATCGAAATCTGTGGGCTTTGTATTGTAGCCTGATCTAGGCTAAAGGTCCCAAACATATGCATGCTAACTTGCCTTAGCTCAACATACAGGATGTGGCCTGTAGGTTCCTTGCGNAGCCGCGATCGCGATCTGCGGCGGCAATTCGGCGGGAGTGAGGGACCCTCCGCCGAATTGCCGCCGAATAGCTGGACGTGCCGCCCCTCTCCCGAGTGGCCGCCCCAAGCACCTGCTTGTTCAGCTGGTGCCTGGAGCCGGCCCTGCATGCTAACTTGCCTTAGCTCAACATACAGGATGTGGCCTGTAGGTTCCTTGCGTTACGGCCAAAAATGCTCTAGTACAAATCTATAAACCTGTTATATGGGCTACAGTATCAGGCTCTAGATAGATCTCTGGTCTAATCCAATAGAATTGCAATGTTCCTATTTTGCTCTTGAATCAAAGGCCCCAGCCCAGCAGCGTTGCCACCATAGCAGACAATTTACCGTCATTAGGCAACTCAATTTATGGTTATGCAGCAAGACAGAGACCATCTATTAGAGATAGAAAAGCCGCTGCAAACCTCCTAACAGCTAAGTTATTAATTGCACACATGGCTGGGAATGAGAACAAAGAACTAAGTCCGATGGGTAGCAGCCCATTTAAAAGTTATTTATTTGCACTGTGTGCCAAAATGCTGCTGTGTGAGATGGGATAATGCGGCGAGATGTTAGTTAGTACACACATAGTTCTGCTAAGCTTGACTGATGTCTTGGGAAAATTAATTTGGTATGTGGCCCATCTGTAAAGATTTTAGTGGTTGCAATAGCAAATGTTGTGAAGGTTGAGTTCTAATTCCGCCCCCCCCCCCCCCCCCCCCCCATCCTACTCTCGTAACTTTCTCAGAAGAAAGTTTTTGGCCTGAAATTTTCCAAGCTTGGGCTTAGCCCTGAGCAGATTTTGAATTATGGGAGCAGGATAAAAAAAAATGCTTTTCTCACCATGATTTGAAAGGAACTTTTGTGCTCTCAGAAGCATCTAAAACTCAACTCTAAATCGGTTTGTTTTATACCCCCTCAATGGTGAAAACACAGTTCAGAATATCATGCCGTAAGGAACTCTGAGTTTGGGGTGACTGTGTGTAGTTACAGCAGCTTTGAAGGCCTAGAGTAAAAATTTCAAGTATCTAAGTGACTTAGGAGCCTCAGTTCCAGTTCCGAGAGTGACTTAGGCACCTGGGAGCTGAAGTCTCATGGACTTCCTAGGAGATTTAGGAGCCTGAGTGCCTGTTTCAAACAGTAGTGTGGCAAAGTGCACTAAGGAACTTTTCACATGCGGCAGCAGGGTCCATACAAGCCATTCGTGTGTTGTACATTCACACCCTGACTTGCCACACACTAATTGCCTGTATAGACAAGCCCTGACATTATTATTAGTTATTACTTGTATTACAGTAGCCTCTTCAGGCTACTTCCTGGACTGGGGCCCTGTCATGGGGTGCACTCACCATCAAAACACCTAGGGTGACCAGATGTCCCGATTTTATAGGGACAGTCCCGATTTTGGGGTCTTTTTCTTATATAGGCTCCTATTACCCCCCACCCCCTGTCCCGATTTTTCACACTTGCTGTCTGGTTACCCTAAAAACACCCCCCTCGGGTCAGGGCCCAGAATTTCAGGGACTCCTCCCACTCTAATGCCCCACTTTTATCAGGTGATCTGGCTCTGAAGCGATCCCCCTTTGGCTGATCCAGCCCTCTGGCCAGGTCACACTTAAAGTTCAATCCTATTCCGGGGGATCCACATCCAGGTGGAACAACTGGTCAGGCTCCAAGCTGGCTTCTCCCAGCTGGCCTTTTCAAAGTCCCCTTCCCAGCAGGAAAATCCTTCCAAACCAAAAGAGCTTAAAAGAATGACACTCTTCTTTTGCAGAGTAGCAGGCCTTTGTGCTTCTCCCCGGGACCTCTCAGTATAACTTAGAATTACAAACAATTACACGCTACTGAGGCATCTTTTCTCCTTCTCCAGGCTTGAGCTTCTCACCCCTTTTGGGCTCTTCTTCAGGCCCTGGTTCCTCTCCCAGCACACCAGCCCCAGGACTGCCTCTCCAGAGCCTGGCCATTTCCCCCAGGAGTTAGCTGCACTCCTGTGGTTTGGCTCTCCCGCCGCAACCCAGCTCCGGGGCTCTCCTCCACCCGCAGCCCTGACTGCGTTCTCTTAAGTCTTTTGGAGGCCCAGGTTTTTGCCACAGTAACACCTGACTCCACACGTCCCACCCTCTCAGACTCGGATGCAGTTAGTTACAGCACAGGTGGGGCCTGACCCCCATTAAAGGATATGTCTCCACAGCATCTCACCACTGTGCTAACGCCTCCATACTGCTCCACACTGACCTTCTGACTCGGGTCTGCAGCGTGAGCTTCAAAATGACAGGGCTTGGTCCTGAGTCTCAGCAGGACGCTGGCCCAGCCTCCCCCTTCTCTCCCGGGTGGACCTGACCTGTGTCAGACAGCGGAGTGTGTGGAGGAGAGAAGAGTCTGGGCTCAAAACATATTCACAGAGGCTGGTCACCCGGTGATAGGCACCATATAAGTGCTTAAGAGATGGTGCCTGCCCCAAAGAGCTTACAGACGACATAGCCAGGATGGACAAAGGGTGTATGATTAGCCAGCTATAGACCTGGGGAATTGAGAAAGAGATGAAATGAATTGTTCACATCCACACAGGGAGTCTGTAGCAGAGGGAGGAATTGAACCCCACTTTCCTGAGTCCTGGTCCCTCCCAGTTGTCAAAGGAGGCATTTGTTAGAGACTCCAGGACAAAAATGACTCAGGCCCCAGGCCACTTTTTACTGGTATAAACCCTGGGGACAGAAAGTCCATCGGGGGGGTTACTTTGTGAACATGAAAGCAGCTACAGCTTCCCCTGCACCCAGGTGAGACTTAGGGTATGTCTACCAGGGCCTGCTCCAGGGTTTTTGCCGCCCCAAGCAGCTAAAAAAAAAAGCAAAAAAAAAGCAGCGATCGCGATCAGCTCTACAGCCGCCGCTTCAGTCTTCGGCAGCAATTCGGCAGCTGGTCCTTCGCTCCGAGAGGGAGTGAGGGACCCTCCCCCGAATTGCCGCCGAAGACCCGGACATGCCGCCCCTCTCCGTTGGCCGCCCCAAGCACCTGCTTGCTGGGCTGGTGCTTGGGGCCGGCCCTGATGTCTACACTGCAATTAGACATGCAGGGCTGACCCAGGCCAACTGACTCAGGCTTGCAGGGCTGTTGAATGGAAGTGTAGACGTCCAGGGTTGGGCTGCAGCCCGAGGTTTGGGACTTTCCCACCTCACAGGATCCTAGAACCCGGGCTCCAGCTCGAGCCTGGAAGTCTACACTTCAGTTAAACAGCCCCTTAGCCCGAGCCTGTGTCAGCTGGCACGGGCCAGCTGCGGGTGTCTAGACAAACCCTTGGTGGCCAGCAATGGACTATGGCCAGGACAGCTGGAGCATACCAATTCAGTAGCTCCTGTGGATCTCAATGGAATGTGAAGCAAAAACCTGAATGAAGTTATGCAGGGAGGGGGAATTAACAGCCTGGCTTGGTGCCTTCTTTCATTAGTCTGGTCTCCTTCAATGGAGAAGGCTCATGGTCTATTTTTCAGCCACGCTGAGCATCTGTATCTCCCAATGAAGTCAAAAATAACCCCATCCAGCTATCAGTCTCCTAAGGATATCCAGTGAAGACCTCCTGAATGAAGAATTACACACATTGAATCTATGTTAAGTATTCTCACACCTCTTGTCAAACTGTCTGTAATGGGCTATCTTGATTATCACTACAAAAGTTTTTTCTCTTAATTAATTAGCCTCTTAGAGTTGGTAGGACAACTCCCACCTTTTCATGTTCTCTGTATGTGTATATAAATCTCCTTACTATATGTTCCATTCTATTCATCGGATGAAGTGGGCTGTAGCCCACGAAAGCTTATGCTCAAATAAATTTGTTAGTCTCTAAGGCGCCACAAGTACTCCTGTTCTTTTTGCGGATACAGACTAACACGGCTGCTACTCTGAAACCTGAATTAAGAATGTTTAATTTAACGGGGCTTCGGGTAAAGCTGCCTGAAGCTGGGAATTACAGAGACTCCTTGGGCAGTTAGGCTCACAAATCCCATTTCATTTCCAAGCAACTGGGGACCTTAACTCGCTGAGGCTCTTTTGGAAAGCTTGGTGGTATTTTACAATGAGTGCACTTACGGATGGGTTGAAATTTAGCAACATTCTGCTTAGTCTCCGAAAAAACTCCCATAGCA
Source organism: Platysternon megacephalum (assembly GCA_003942145.1). NCBI lineage: Eukaryota > Metazoa > Chordata > Testudines > Platysternidae > Platysternon > Platysternon megacephalum. The sequence continues at coordinate 4,791,814 of QXTE01000065.1, read as the reverse complement.
AGCGAATGCAAAAAAAGGAGCCCCAAAGCAATGTTAAAGCCGAAAAGTCGAACAGTCAGATGCAAGGAGGTTCCCAAAGATGTGGTTCGTATCACTAGGCTAGCTCAGCTTTGGTTGCGTGTGTGCGGGGTGAGACGGGAGGCATCGTTCAGTCCAGTTTTCCAGCTTAAAATGAATGTGAACACAGTACCTACAGATACATCTCTCTTGTGATGTGATCCAGCCCCCATTGAACTCAATGGAAAGACTCCCACTGGCTTCAATAGGATTTGTATCAGGCTCTTTTTCCCTGTAAGTTTTAAAGGGGCATTGGCAAAGTGGTCAGAAGCATACGTGAGGGAAGGAACTCCTGCATGCACTGACCGGCTCCTGGCTTGCGATATAAGCAGGAATCTACCCCATGGGTGGAAGTTTCTTTGCACAAGCAATTAATTCATTTCAAACAATTACAAAAACGGCCCATGAAACCATGAATGAAACCCATGCAAGACAGAATACACAACGGGAACACTCAGATTGACTCACATCACTGCCTTATCTTTCCCTCCCTCAGCAGACAGGCTGGGAATCTGTCCCTTTAAAGGTACAGTACATTTAAAAAAAACCACCCAAACCTCATAACATCTTCCTTATGTAAACTTAACTATAACCACCACATGTACCTTTTTTTGGCTTTGAAATTCTATATTTGCTTTTCTGAAGAGAATTCCCTCCCCAAACACACACATCACACTTGCTGTATATATTAAGCAGCTGGTTGCATTACTAGTCGGGGAACAATTATCTGCTCTGGATTATGGAGTTATTAATGCTTTGCTACTGATAATGCTTAACAGTTCACAAGACTATATCAAATGTTTTCTTTTTAATGCTGCCACAGACTTTTAGCAAGCTCTAGAGATAATGTGACAGGCCAATAGAGTTTGATGTATGTGTCTGGAGAAAGGGGAAAAAAAAAAAAAGGTTAAGATTCTCCAGTCAGACCAATGTCTTTAATGGCTTCCCTAGATTAAAATAAATCCCTATGGGAAATCCACTATAACAACAATTCTTATACAGATTTTCCAGTCACTGCCTCTGTGCCACAACCATTCTTTGAAACTGTTTATATTAGCGAACGGCCACATTCTCTATGTGTGTTTGAAAGAACGTGCTTTAACTCCATTAAGAGCATCTGAATTCTCACTTTCCTCCTTTGGCATTAGCGTACCTATCAGTCCGGTATCTTCTGAAAGCTTGACAATGTGAAGAAATGTAGAAGTCAACGCTGGCTTCTTATTAACGGGCAGCATAGTGTTTATACTCAAATATTGTATTTGCAACAGGGGTGAATTCCTGCTCCAGTCCTTTGGGGATAGTAAAGCGTTAGGTTGCATGATAGAAAGCAGGACAAAAATAATGCAGACACTAACAAGGTTGGATTTAAACTGAAATCGAGAGAGAGAGAGACTGGAAATCAAACACACTTTTTTATTTCGGTTGAAATGTAATTTCTGTAAAATCGAACCCAGCCGTCCCTTTTCAGCCAGATTCTTAAACTGAGGAGACTTTTTTTTTTTTTAAAGTGTGGTTTGGCATTTTCCTTGGTTGAGGTAAAAATCTGTGTCGGTTTTGCCAACACCAAGCAGTTTCCCCTTCCCCCAACCAAAAATGAGATGAGATAACCACTCCCCCACCCCGCATTTTGGTTTCTTTTTATTTGCCTTCTGCTTTTTGAGCCTTTAGGTGCACCCGGTCACATTTTGAAGCATTTCCCCATGGCCATGAGGGCTAGAAACTTAAAAAAAATAATAATGAAAGCAGTCACAGGAGTCCAGGAGCTGGGGCTTGAAGAAAAACCTTGATTATCACAGGGCTTATATTATTAATTAGAGGTGGCAATGCTGATGCCTGGTGGTACAGTCAGAACCCTTCCCTCCCCCAGCCTCTTTCACCCACTCCATCCTTCCCAAACAGGTAAAGTACCAGACAGTGGTACCCGACACATATCAGTTATTTCTAATTTCAAGTGCAAGAGAAAATTGCTATCTCCAATACAACTTTGTGATGACATTGGGCAAATGTTGGCTTTATAACAGCAGTCACGAATATAACATTAAAATTCTGACAAAGGAATTATTTATTTTGCCCGCAGAACATTCACTCATAATGTTAAGCTACATGTGTGTTATTTATTGTTTGGACGGCAGTAGCACCTGCAGATTCCACATCCAGGATGAAGGCTCTCATGTGCTAGGTGCTCTCTATAATGAAAAGACAGTACCTGCTCCAAAAATAAAAGTATAGAGCCCAAGTCTAAGACGAGAACTAGCAGATGTGGGGACCACAAGGTAACAGCGAGACAGTTATGAGTTGCACAATAAACAGGAGTTGCAGCACACCAGCTGCCTGATCATTGCCAATTGTTTTGTAGACATTATGGCAGAGGTGAGTTGGAAGGAGGGAGTGAAAAGGAGGCCAACATAGTGGCCTTGTGGATTTTTATCAGGGGCAGCATGGGAGACAGCACAAAGGTGCTTTTTGGAATATTTGACAGATGGGCAATGCGTTGTTGCCTATTTGTCTGAGACCAGTATCCCATTCTGACACCAGGGCTGTCAGGGCCTTGCAGACCAGCTTCTCCAGAAGAGGAGTCAGGGAGCGCGTCTGGGTATATTTTAAGTGCCATTTGTTTTATTTACACGTATACACCATTCCTGGAATAAGCTGGTCACACAGCCCCCAGGGCAGGGCAATCCTCCTTCCAGGAATCCCAACCCAGCTCCAATGTCCAGGCCCCAGGGAGCAACTCTGGCCTCAAGAATCATCTCTAATCAGAGCCCAGGACAGAGAACAGACTCTCCTACTGCTTGCACAGCTCCGTTCCTTCCTCCCCCAAGCTGCCTCTGCACAACCTTGCATAACCCCAGACTAAATGCAGTGTGTCTTTCCAAGAGTCACAACTCACTTGCAGGCCAAGAAAAAGAACCTGGAAGACCACGTGTAACAGTGTCACCCTGGTGACAGCTCCCATAACACTATTGACTATAGGAGAATGGATCTGAAACTTGAAGGCATCTGTCTTAGCTTGATCTCTGTCATGGCTGCAGCATAACTGCACCTGTATTCCCCGTCTGTGGTCCACTCCAGGAGTTCCCAGTCAGGTCTCAGTGTGGGGGGTGCTTTGTCTTCCTCTTCCTTCTGAGCTGATGGTTTTGAGTCTGCACAGCTCCCTGCCTTAGACTGTGATATCCCCAGCCAGCCAGTCTGCCTCATGGCTAGCACCTGTGCTTTGCTTTCTCTCTGAGGGCTATGAACAGTGTATTGCCCACAGCTACAAGGTACCTCACAGCTCTTTCTAAGCAAGCATATTTATTCTTAAGGTAATAGCATTACAGAGAAGACATAAAAGACAACAAACAGCTTTAACGCATACCAGGAGTCACCCATCACTTTTATGGGATAAGTCTTTCCAGCCCTCCCACAAGGGTTGGGGCCCCCCTTGGACAGGAGGCCCTGTCCATTTGTGGATCAGAAAGAAGACCCTGTGTCAGTTCAAACTCACCCTTTTATACCACATGCCTTTTCTTTGTCTCTTAGCCTCTGAAAAGCCCAGCCTGAACACAGTACATGCAAACCCATCCAAGAGGTGGTACCTCTCTAGAGCCAAGCCAACATGAAGGGGTTAAGCTGTGATTTGTCATAAGGCTTTGGAGAGAGAAAGTCAAAGTTAACACAACAGCTTTAAATCAAAGTGGGCTTTGGATTCCGTGACCTTCCTGATCTGATCAATACCTAGGTGAAAGTTCAGCGGTATAGATATTATTTCAGAAAGTTTTTACATGCTCAGTTAGAAAAACACTCTGCTGCTCTAGCAAGTGTTCACAGTTCAATTTGTTTTAAGAGCTAGAAAAAAATCAACATCTCCTCTCATAAATTCTCTCGCTCACAGACAGAGCTGCTTAAATGAAAGGACTCTCCAGCAGTCCCACAACTTTATTTTAAAGCTTTTCAGCTGCCTTTCCTGTTTCCCACACATTGCAGTCAGCAACCTTTGCCCAGGGCAAGATGACCGTTGATTAGCATGGAAGACTCCAGGCCTGCCTATAATCCTGAGGATGCTATGACAAATAGAATGTTCTCTGACCCATTTCCACAGGCAGACTGAGGGAGGGAGGAATTTCTGGAATGATCCAGGTTAAAAAAAAAAAAGCAGTTACTTTTGGCAGTCTCCACTGACCAGCCCCTGAGCCGTCGTTGGTGGCTCTTTAACATTGGTCTGAAGCTGTGTTTCATTTATACCAAAAAATGCCAGCAAACTGGTTGCCTAGGGCCAGCATGCTGGTTTCCGTTTCTTACCAAATGTTTCCTGCATATGAGGAGTTTGGCCATTTGCCACATCGTAATTTCACATTATTAAGACTGAAACACATTTCGTTTTACCCTCTCCAGCTGTATCCAGGCTATTTTCAAAGTTCTCCGGTGCCCACTTCTCCAGCAATGGTCAGTAGACTACTGTGCTGGATCCTATTCAGTAAGCATTCATATTCCTGGGAATTTCGTCATGGGCCTTGCCTGATTTGTCGTTAGGAAATAGGCAATGGACTGGTAGTCAGATCTTGGTTCAGTTCCTGACTCTGCTACTGACCTGCTGTCTGACCACGGGCAAGTTACTTCCCTTCTCTGTACTTTTATTTCCCCTTTGTTAGCCTCGCCTATTTAGATTATATGCTGTTTGGGACAGAAAAATATATTTGACTATAATATATACTATTACTATATATCCCCTATTGCTATGGGACCTTCATCTCAGCTGGGACCTCTGGGGACTTCTGTAACATAAACCAGCATCACTGTTATGTGGCTTCATGGAAGCATAATGTTGCACTTGTACTGTAATCCACTCCTCCAGTTAGCATGGGCTCCTACATTTAGAATCTGACTCACAGTGATTATAGCCGCTATATTCATTAGAGGGTCTAAATGAGTCAAAATTGATACCTTGAAGGCTTCATGAATTTTAAAACTGTTGCCTTGAATTATAATGGACTGGATGAGAAAAGCTACCCAACAACTCCAGCCACGAGTAAAAGACTTTCTGATGCATTGCTTATTCTATTATCGTCAAATTCTATCATCGTCTATAACCGTTCTAGAGGCTTTCATGGTATATCCCCATAAATACTAGAAATAATCGTGTAACCCAGTCAGCACATCTTTACAGTGTTGTTATGGAAGTTTAGTTAGAACTTTTGAAAAAAAAATTCTCCTTCAAAGACACAAAATGTGGGTAAAGTTTTGTCATGGAGCCCGTTGTGACTTTGTAAAACCTAGTACGGTGCTGCTTCGGAGAACCCGGAGACAGCATGAGTCAGAAGCTGGTGTTGTTTTACCCTACTGAAGTCAGTGGAACTGTGCCCATTAACAACAGCTGAGGACCTGGTACTACCTGTGTTTCATTAGCAATAAGTTATGCAGCAGACAGGTAAGGTGGTACGAAAGAGATTTTTATTAAGCATGCTTAGCAGCCAGTGTTATATGGTCAGACTCTGCAGCTTGTCCTTAGTTTGCATCTGGTGTCACATCAAACTAGTACCCTCCTGAAATCTGATCCTCTTCTTCCAGTTCCACTTATATTACTGTATGTACGATAAAAAAATAAATAAGTTTTTTTATAAAAAGCTGCTATTAGCAGGGACAGACTCTTCCCCCATATTTCTTGACCACAAGAAAGAAGACAAAATATTTTTTAAAATCCTTTAAATAGATCTTTATTTTTTCTCACCTAGTGGATAAAGCACTGGACTGGGACTCAGGAGACCTGAACTCTATTCCCTGCTCTGCTACTGGCTTATTGTGTGATGTTGGGTACATCACTTCACCACCACATGCCTCAGTTTTCCCATCTGTAAAAAGGAATAATGATGCTTAATTCCTTTGTGGAGCACTTTGAAATCTACTGATAAAACGTGCTCTATAAGAGTATTATTTCAGCTAGAACTGGGTCTTTCCTTATCATTCAGTCCAACTTACAGTAGATTTAAACTACAACATCTCCTCTGTAGCCTTCAGGCTTCAATGTGTTGAAGATCCACACAGTTGCTGAGAAGAAGCTCCATTTGAGTTAAGTGGATACATAGTCTGCATGGGGTTTCTATAGCAAGCAAACATCCAGAACCTTATTATCAAGATATAGGACAAATGCATAAAAAAATAAATTCCTACACTGTTAGATCAACAGAATTTTGGGTACTCTCTATGGTACTTTTAGGGATCACCATAATATATGTGCACCTCACAGCCTTTAATGTATTTGTCCTCACAACACCGATTTAGGCAGGGAAGTGAAATTACCTACATTTTAAAGATGTAAAACCGAGGCATTGCGAGACTTACCCAAGGCCATGCAGAAAGCCCCTGACAGAGCAGAAAATTGAATCCAGGCCTCCTAAGTCCCTGGCTAATGTTCTAACCAGTGACCCATGCGTCCTCTCTTTTGTGAGGTTATTTCCCGAGGGGGACAGGATTAGAACTGGCTGGCTTGTCATAAATATTTCCGCCAGTGTTCTCACGATGAAAGTGTACTCCCGATTCAACCTTTTTTCACAACCTTCCCACGTTTGATTTCTGCAAGTGTGAGATGGCCTCTAGGAGGAGCAAGGGCAGGGGAACGCCTGCAGAATGCCAGACTGGAGCACGCTCAGTGGGCTCTGAGCATGCTCAGTGAAGATGGAGCGTTCCGAACATCTTGCTGCCAGCGTCCAACAAGCCCACTATCGCCATCTCCCAAGTTCCAAAATCGTAAGTCAGATCTAGAACTTCCCCACAACCAAACGCCATGAGATTGGCCCCCAATGAACGGGACTGTCTTTTGATTTTGATGCTCCCCTGCCCACTCCCTGGGTGTGGGTGAGTTACAGCGCTGCCAGCTCTCCCAAGTTGATAGGGCAAGGAGATATGGCCCCGACTGCAGGAACGCTCACTGGCAAGCCCACCTGCGCTCCAATGACAGAGATTTGCATGGTGGAGCAGAGCTTCCAGCTTCTCCCCAATGGAGAACCTAAATTCCAGCGTTTTTAATCATTCGAGTGCTTGACTTTGCCACCTAAGAAAAAGAAAGAGGTAAAAGCAGCTTCTGTGATGTGCAGTCCTTCCTCGGGCATAAGTAGGTTTGAATAGTGAAGCATCTGTGTAGCTTGAATTGCAGGACAAACTACATTACCCGGCAGCAGCAAAAGGTCGTTCTAACAGGTGAGGCAGCGAGACATGAGGGCCATGTGCTGGCTCTGGGACATGGCTCCCTCTTGGCCCCCATCAGCAGGAGGAAGGCTCTTGACTCATATGGTGTGTCTAGAGGAGGGGATGGGCAATTGGGGCCATTTGTTGCTCCAGCAGCAGCCAGGCTGTTTGCTTTCAGGGTTCCCAGTAGAGCGTGAGATGCTGCTGCTGCTGCAGCATTGGCAGGGGCCTGGGCCCAGTTCTTCAGAACGTTTCTGTTTCGTTATTGGTTTGGCAAGCTGCCAAAAGTTTGCTGCCCATGTAAGTGACACCAGGGGAAAAGCACATTTATATCCCAGCTGAACCTGATCAGAATTTCATGGGATAAAGAAAAGGTGCTTCTCTGGCCTCAGGGCTTTCTACCGACTGAATTTCAAAGGCTTGCTGAAATTAATGGAGGTGTTAAAGTATCTCAAAAAAGGTCACAAGACTCTTTCGAACTGGAAAGTGTCAGGTAGCCTAAATATAAGGGTTGCTATCGGCTCCACCTCTGATGTAACCCGAAACCTATCTCAGACTTGACACCTGCATGCTTTATCAGAACCCAGAAAGCAAGGCTGCAGTACACACTTGGACTCTTTTCTCAAAGGAACCACATCCCAACCACATGCGCTAGGACTATTATATGCAATAATGCAAACAGTATTATTCTCAGAAGTTCATATAGGCTTAGCTGTCCGTAGAAAAGGCCATTTTGTTTACTGTTTGCGATAGCATCACAAGCTATCCGTAAAGCCTTTGATATCAATGGTGTGTCAAGAAACTCAATATATGGAGTATATCAAGGGACACAGTGTGGTTTCACATTTCTAAGTGCAGGAATCACAAGTTTCATGGAGCACTAGGGGTTGTGAGCTGCAGTGAAGGGGGTTCATGAAGGAATTATTCTTCTCAACTTTTAAAAATACATAATAGAAAGAAGAGAGGCTTCTATATTTTGGTTGAAGAAAAGCCCAGCTAAAATTCAAGCCCAGCGTTAGACAAACCTGAGAGATTGATGTTTCCTGCACTGGTAAGAAATGCATGTATTTGGAGACCTTCCAAGGAAAATCCTTTAAGTGTCATAGGTCTAGAGCCAGCTGGTGAAAATCAGTGTAGTTTCATTGCCTTCATTGCCAGTGCTGGTTCACACTAGCTGAAAATCAGGTCCATCCTTTGAAAGTGCCCTCCTCTACTCTGTTTAATCCCCTGACCTCCCCACAATCTGCCTCCTTCACAGAGCACTATTTTAGAAGGATTGGTAGAGCAGAGATCTGTAAAAGGTCTGCGCTCCCTTTCTAGAGTGGGATATTCAAAAGCGCTTCATTGATTTCTGTGGGAACAGGGTTAAGCCAATGCTGAACACTTCTGAAAATCCCGCCTTACTGTTCCGCTGGGATCTTGGCTTTGGTGACTGAAACCTACCACCACTCGAGCATTAGAAGAAATAAGCCCCATATCCACATAATAAATCTCTCTACAATAGAATCTATTTTTGTCTCAAGCATTTTTTCCCTCCCAAGCTCTTGCAGAGTTAAGGCCTGAAAGGCAGGGTCATCTGTCAGATGATATTTTAGTGGACGGATAATTAAGAGACAAAATTGTTTTGCTGTAAAATTTTGCGGTTTGTGATTATTTCTCTTGTCAAATTTATCTCCATGACCTGAAACAAATCCAGCTGTCTATTTTTTTAATAAAGTGAAATGCGAATAGATTTTATTTTATTCTTTCAGTGCTTTACAATCATCTACCCCTTCTGAGCTACATTAGGTGCTTACAATGCTACTGTGTCTGTTTGATTCACCCCGCTTGTCTTTATTTACTTGATACCACAGTCATGGGTTTATACTACTTTGGTACAAGCAGTTTCAGTTAAACTAGATGCCATTTAACAGAGATAAGAGGAACTGCATTTCAGTTCAAGCCTAGCACCTGTGGGTATCATAATCTACTGATATGCCTGTGTGCATATGGGCCTGCCCTGCCGCTGTTTCGAGAAGTGTCATCTCTCAAGGAAGTTCCTGATAGAATGACACCATATGAATGGCCGGTTATCATTAACACTGCTGCAGTGTTTCCCTCCCTGCAAGTGCACCGTCTCAAAGCTTTCTTGGTGCCTAGCAGAGAGCAGGAGCTAGACTGCAGAGCAGCTTTCAGCTGCTGAACCCAGAGGAAACTGAAGCGAAGCTGGTGGTAGGAGGGAAGCGCTTTAAAGAATGTCCACAGCAACCCCAGCCAATGAAGGCATCTGCCCCGATCTGCAGCATGGTCTCTGCACGGCTCTTGGACACCCAGATTGCACCCCGTTATTGAGAGGGTCACTCCATAGCCAGTGAACCCCCGCATGGCCCAGTGGGATGCAGCAGCCTCGTCAGCTCGGGCGCCTCCTGTTGCCAGCTCCTCCACACCTGCAGCGGCTGGGCCCTTCTCACGACTCAGCCCTCCAGCCAAGTCGCTCCGGGTGTGTTTACACTGCAGTTAGACCCCTGCGGCTGGCCCGGGCCGGCTGCTCGGGCTTGCGGGGCTCAGGCTAAGGGGCTGTTTCGTTGCGGTGTAGACACTGGGGCCAAGGCTGCATCCCAAGCTTTGGTCCTAGAACCACCTCGCAAGGTCCTAGAACCACCTCGCAAGGTCCTAGAACCTAGATTGCAGCCCGAGCTTCTACACTGCAACTAGCCAGCCCCTTAGCCGGAGCCAGCTGGCCTGGGCCAGCCAGGGGTTTTCAACTGCAGTGGAGACATGCCCTTGTAGTCCCCTCCCCACTTCCTGGGGAGGAGAGAACCCAACAAACAAAGAGTCACGGCTTTATGCCAGGTCAGCAGCCCCACCCTGGGCTCTGTAGTCCTTGCCCCCTTGCACCAGGAGGGCTTTTACATCCCTTTTCCTGGTGGTAGGCAGGGGAGCCCAGGCCCTCCCTCTCCTCTGGCTTCCAGCCCAGGCGCCTTGTACCAAGCAGCTCAGGGCTGCTCCCTCAGCCTCACTGCTGCTTCCCGGTGCCACTTCCCACCTTCATCTGCGTCCAGGTCCCTTTCGCAGAGCTGCTCCTTCCTGTGCTTCCTCCCTGCAGGGTCCAGCTCCTTGAGCCACTTCCTGCCAGCTTGCGGCAGATGCAGATTCCACTTGGACTCCGTGGGCGGCAGGCTCTTCTCCCAGCTGTGGATGGTCCCTCAATTAGCCACCGCTGAGGGGGTATCGACTCTGTCTCTGAACCTCTTCACAGACTCAGGCTCGCGGGGCTCGTGGTGCCATGCTAAAAGTAGCGGTGTAGACTCCCGCTCAGGCGGGAGCTCAGGCTCTGAAGCCTAGGGTGGGGGGTCGCTGCTGCAGGCTGCTGCTAGCTATGTAGACGTGCCCGGCGTGGCTGTGGTTTATACGCCCCGTCTCGCCGATTCTATCGGACGGGGCTGCGGTGACCCGTGCTTTCCCGCCATCTGGCCTTGACTACTGCAGTTCACTGTGGGTGACATTCTGTGCTGCGCAATGCAGGAGGAGGGGCCCTTCTGGGGGCATTAAACATCCTCCTGATCCCAGGCTGCTCCAGCAGCCGGAGATGAATGTGTAATCGAGACAGCCTTGGGCAGTGGGGACCTGTCTAAGATATGCCAGCTTTCCTGGGCTGCCTTCTGTCTATGCCCACAGTGTTGCCTGGTGTCTCCACAGTGCTCTACACTGTTGCCGCGTGTTGTCTAAAACATTTATGTGTCAGAGATATCTAAACTAGCAGCAACAGGCCTTTGCTTCTCTTACTTTTATTAGGTGCAAAGGAAAACAAACTCAACGCCACGCGGCCTTCCTTCACAAAGTACGCTGTGCCGCTTGACGTGCCCGCCTGTAATGAATACTCAGAGACCACCTACTTTGAACATGCCTCTGATTTTCCACCTTCTTTAAAGTCTAATAATTTTGGCAGGGCAGGATGAAAGCAATTCTGAAAAGTGAAAAAGTCCTTGTTTGCCTATTCTGTCATCTGAGGTCTATTTCCCTGAAGCTGAAAATGAAGGTAACTCGCCTTAACGCTGTAGGACAGCTTTTAGTCTAATTGAACTGTGCATCAACATGGACCCAGGATTGAGCCTTCAGTCTTGGGTTAATCCCTTTTATTGGCTTGGGTGTAGGTTATCAGGCCTTCTTATCGAACAAGGACCCCTTTCTTCTAGCTCAGGATCAGATGTAAAAGCCGGTTGAGAAAGAAACGACAAATGAAAAGCTTCCCAACCCCTCCTCCCCCAAAATCTGCACATCCATGAGGTGTTCTCCAGCTCACACACTTTAGCTGCAAGGCTCAGCTGCATTGTTCTTTGCTAAGAGGCTTTCCCCGCTGTGATTTTTGTAGCAGCGGCTTCAAAGCATGTGGAGTTGGCTCAATTGTTTCGCCCAGCATTTGCCGATCAGCATGTCAGATTAAATTTACGGGCAGTTGATTAGCACTTAGTATTTGAACACCTGCTTGAGTCTCCTTTTTAGGCCTAACTTCTTGAACAGAGGTATGTCAAAGTCATAAATGATGGGTGAAAAATTCTTATTTTGATTTAGTAACATTTGTTTACATGGCTTTTGAATAAAGGCTGCAATTAGTTTAACCGTGCTATGCAGCTGGTCAGACTAGATGGTCACAATTGTCCCTTCTGACCTTAATTTTTATTAATCTAGATCAGCCTTCCTGCATAAAACAAAAGCACATTTCAGTATATTCACTAAACCATTTTAACATTATTTGAGGCCAAATCATTGAGAAGTAGATCAAAATATGCTCAGATTTACCTTCCATATTAAAAATATAGGGAAAATAATCCAAAAGGAATTAACTTTACAACAAAACTCTCTAAAATTATAAATTAAAATTAAGCTATTTATCATATAGTACTGATTTGTGAGATTCATTGAGTCGATCCCTGCATTCCTTTAAAGTTAATTTAAAAGCGATAAAAGGAAATACTTCCCCCCGCCCCCCACACTGCATGATTGGTCTCTGGAACTCATTGCCACAAGTTGTTACTGAGGCCAAGAGCTCAGTAGGAGTCATACCAAAGATCTGGACATTTATATGGAGAACAGAAATAACCAGTATTCTAATGGCAAAAATAGTTTAATGTAAAATATAACAGTAAGAGAGAGTTTTGTAAATGAAAGAAACCCTCATACTACCACTGCAGGGTTTCTTGTGCCTTCCTGTGAAGCATCTGGCACTGGCCACTGTCAGAGACAGGATATCAGACTAGCTGGATCTTTGGTTTGATCCAGTCTGGCAATTTCTAGGCTACTCGCACACCCCTTGGGGTGCAAGAAATGCATAACCAGGTGCATATTGATGTCTTTGTAAGAATTTGTTTATGCTTTGACTTCTAGATCAGTGGTTTTCACGCGAAATCTAAGGCACTGGGTTGCGGTAGCTCTGGTCAGCACTGCCGACCGGGCCGTTAAAAGACCCGTCGGTGGCTGCCTGGCTAAGGCAGGCTAGTTACTACCTGATCTGACACCGCGCTGCACCCCGGAAGTGGCCAGCAGCAGGTCCGGCTCCTAGGCGGGGGGGCCACAGGGCTCCATGCGCTGCCCCCGCCCCGAGCACTGGCTTCGCACTCCTATTGGCCAGGGGCGGTGCCTGCGGGAAAGAGCCACGCAGAGCTGCTTGTGCACCTCCACCTGGGAGATGGACCTGCTGCTGGCTGCTTCCGGGGCACAGTGTGGTTCGTGGTGCCAGGGTAGGCAGAAAACCTGCCTTAGCACCCCCGCTGCGCCGCTGACCGGGAGCCGCCCAAGGTAAGCCCGTGCCTCAATCCCCTGCCCCAGCCCTGAGCCCCTCCCACACCCCAAACCCCTCATCCCCAGCCCCACCCCAGAGTCTTCACCCCCAGCCCAGAGCCCTGACCCCCTCCCGCACCCCAACCCCCTGCCCCAGCCTGGAGCCCCCTCCTACACCCTGAACCCCTCATTCCCAGCCCCACCCTGCAGCCCTCACCTCCGCACCCCAACCCTCTGCCCTGATCCCCTCCCACACCCCAAATCCCTCATCCCCAGCTCCATTGGGTCATGGGCATCAACAATTTTCTTCAACTGGGTCTCCAGAAAAAAAGTTTGAAAACCACCGATCTAGATCATTGGTCCAAACCCTTCATACACTTCATTGTATTATTTTAAAAACATTTTCCCGGCAGACATCCCAGAAGGGAAGCTTGGGAAGGTCTTTTAAAGCTCCCCCGGCCTCCGTATAGGTCTTTAGTTGAAAGCATCGCATAACTCAGATTTTTTCTTACTAAACGATACAAGACCTGATGGCTTGGGTATCCAAAAAATACAGTTGTATTGTTGTATAAAGTCCTTAATAAGAAAGAAAAAAAACAAAACCTCATAAAGTGGATCAAGTGCCCTTGGAAAAAATTAGCACACAATGACTACTTGTGCAGCCAATTGAAACAGCAGATTGGTGTAAAGATTGGCTTTACAGGAAATATTAAAACAGCACAGATGGCCCAAGTTTATATATTTACAGAGGAATTGGAAAAGCAACTAACAGCTTCCAGTACAGTATAATTTACTAGATCATAGAGCCAGTGATTAAGAATGAACCTGAAGACTATTGTAAACACACTATTAGGGTTTCCAGAGGTTTAATCCTGGTGTTTTTCATTCATTTCTGGAATATTAGAAGCAACTGGCTTCAGTGTTAGCGAAAAGAGATACTTAAAACATGGGAAAATGTGTCATTCCATTGAAGAACGTGGGATCGAGTTGTTGCCGTGAGTTGGAAGCCTGTTATGTAATTGCTACCGTTACTATGTAATTAGAAGGGCTCTGGCTCTCCTCCATGATATGGCTCATAATGTGATTAAAAAAAAATAACCTGCTAGAAAACGTAACTAGAAACAAGGTAACTTCAGCACTGACAAGAATATCTGCTGCATTCAGAATCCGCAGCTCACAACCCTGAAATTAAGACTGGTCTCGAGAAGAAAGACTGTAATGTTTTTCATCAGTCGATCCGAATGTGCTTTGCAAAGGAGGGTAGTATTTTTAGCCCCATCTTACAGTGGGGGAAACTGAGGCACTGACCGGCAATGTGACTTGTCCAAGGTCACCCCCGGCAGCTTAGTGGCAGAACTGGGAATAGAAGGTAGGATGCCAGAGTCCCAGTGCAGTGCTGTATCCATTAGGTCACGCTGCCTATCATTGTTACACTAATTGATGTTACATTGCAGGCAGTCTTTGCATTCTGCACAGTAAAGTTGCTCAGGAGACACTAGAAGGGGGTAACTGAATTGAGGAAAATGTATTTTGTGTGTATATATACACGCAAATATAAGTGGTGCTGTTCTTATTTAACATGTTCATGTAATATCATTAAAACATCTGGGCAGTTAAGTCATCTGAAATTAAAACAAACGTACCGTTGCCATGTCATCCAAAGCAACACTACAATAGCTATGTTACTAACTGAATATTTACTTCTTCGACTATTATCTACTTCATCATTAAATTAGCTTCACTTGGGAATGTTAATGTAGGTGAGCAGAAGCCTCGAGTTCTCAATTTACCTGCGGTTGACAATGCCTCCATCTGAATTAAACCAAACAAAACCTGCGTGACTCACGGTAGAAAAAATCTCAACCAATAACACGAGCTCATTAAACCAAAAAAACCCAATCACCGTAGCAACTAAAAACACAACATAACAACAACACTTCAAACAGTGGGAACGGCTGCATGGAAGAGCCCCCACAAGCAGCTTTTCAAAGTAGGGCTGGTTAGCAATGGTGTGAGGATGGGGCAGGAAGGGAAGGTTGCTTGCTTAGAGTCTATAAGAAACTCAGCAATTCATATTTTTTGGGAAGCCACATCTTGTTCACTGCCACAGCCTCTCTCAGCTGCTCACAGTTGCTGCTTGGCTTTTCCTGGCAGTTTATCCCTCAGGGCAGAATACAGGATCCTAGTAAGAGCCTTGAAACTCCATATCAAGTCTTTATCCCAATCCCAGCATCCTCTACCCAGAGGCTGGAACGAGAGACCCTCTGTCCATTGTTTCCCACCTGTTTTGGCAAGGAGGGGATGCCCTGAGGGAGCTCAGCAGAAGAGCTGAGAGCTTAGGGTCTAATTCCCCACTGCCTTGACCTTGTGTGGTCTTTCTACACAAGTTCCAAGGGAGTATAACATTGCCAAGTCAGTGTTTGCCCTTCACACTGGTGGGAGCATTTTAAACCTCACAGGGCTTGAGTCTTGCATCTATTTTTTGCACAATTCCTTTGTAATCTAGCATCCTCTTTGAGGCCCCATCTTAGAGGACACCTCAAGGGGAAAGCACTCATGGTTGGATAGCTTTTGCCCTCTCAGGGTACTCTCAGCTCTCAGAACAGCAGAGCATAGGCAGAGCATAGGCAGCAGAGCATAAGTTGGAGCAGCTCTGAAGCAGCTGTAATTTAGAAGCATAGCTGAGTCACTTTCATTCCCTCTGGGGTCCCGTGCTGAGCATGGTGAGACCTGGGAATTTTGGCCACTCTGTGTGCTCATGCCAGTTTTATCCCAGCGTAACTTCAGGAGAGTTTTACATGCTTGACACCTGATTTACATCTGTGTGAGTGAGAAGAGAAGCAGACGGATCAGCCCCGTGATGCTTTCACCCCCTGCTGGATTGTGGAGTGAAAGATTTGATCCTGAATTCCTACTCATAGAATTCTAGAAATGACAGTACACTAAGCCCAAAACACTGAGCAGACCAATCCACAGCCATTCTAAACCCAGAGAGAGAGCTGGACAATGTTCACATTCAGTCTGGAGCCGCAGAGCTCCCACATTTGCTGAACCCATCCCTAACAAGTATCTGAGAAAGAGAACAGAAGAAAATTAAATTATAGGCCATGTACTGCTTGCACCATGGTCAATAGCAAATCTTCCATGAACTGTAATGGGAGCAGGATTGGGCCCTATCACAATCTCCATTAAACAATCATCAGTAACCAATGGTTACCATATACAGCAGTATCTGATTAACCCAGTTTCTCCGTATAGTTAAGATAGGATTAGCTGTGGTGGTGACTGTATGGTAATTATCTGGACCCATGGGAAGGAGACTCTGGAAAAATTCCACCAAGATTTCAACAGCTTCCACCCCACCATTAACCTCAGCCTGGACCAATCTACACGGGAGGTCCACTTTCTGGACACCACAGTGCAAATAAGTGATGGTCACATTAATACCACCCTATACCGAAAACCTACCGACCGCTATGCCTACCTTCATGCCTCCAGCTTCCATCCCGGGCACACCACAAGATCCATTGTCTACAGCCAAGCACTGAGGTACAACCGCATCTGCTCTAACCCCTCAGACAGAGACCAACACCTACAAAATCTCCACCAAGCATTCTCAAAACTACAGTACCCGCACGAGGAAATAAGGAAACAGATCAACAGAGCCAGACGTGTACCCAGAAGCCTCCTACTGCAAGACAAACCCAAGAAAGAAACCAACAGGACTCCACTGGCCATCACATACAGTCCCCAGCTAAAACCCCTCCAACGCATCATCAGAGATCTACAACCCATCCTGGACAATGATCCCACACTTTCACAAACCTTGGGTGGCAGGCCAGTCCTCGCCCACAGACAACCTGCTAACCTGAAGCACATTCTCACCAGTAACTGCACACCGCACCAAAGTAACTCTAACTCAGGAACCAATCCATGCAACAAACCTCGATGCCAACTCTGCCCACATATCTACACCAGCGACACCATCACAGGACCTAACCAGATCAGCCACACCATCACTGGTTCATTCACCTGCACATCCACCAATGTAATATACGCCATCATATGCCAGCAATGCCCCTCTGCTATGTACATAGGCCAAACTGGACAGTCTCTAAGGAAAAGGATAAATGGACACAAATCAGATATTAGGAATGGCAATATACAAAAACCTGTAGGAGAACACTTCAACCTCCCTGGACACACAATAGCAGATGTTAAGGTCACCATCCTGCAGCAAAAAAACTTCAGGACCAGACTTCAAAGAGAAACTGCTGAGCTTCAGTTCATCTGCAAATTTGACACCATCAGCTCAGGATTAAACAAAGACTATGAATGGCTTGCCAACTACAGAACCAGTTTCTCCTCCCTTGGTTTTCACACCTCTACTGCTAGAACAGGACCTCACCCTCCCTGATTGAACTAAACTCGTTATCTCTAGCTTGCTTCTTGCTTGCATATATATACCTGCCCCTGGAGATTTCCACTTACTTGCATCCGAAGAAGTGGGTATTCACCCACGAAAGCTCATGCTGCAAAACCTCTGTTAGTCTATAAGGTGCCACAGGATTCTTTGCTGCCTGTATGGTAACAGTAAATGTTGACATTTTAAAGGCTACCGCTGATGGTTTAAACTCTACGTACGTATGTGCATACACATGTACAATATGTATACGTAACACTTTTTTGTTTATAGCTACTTGCCTTTATATCAATGTCTATACCTTGTAAAGATTAATATATGATATCAGACCTTAACCAGCTTATCATTTCCCTCTGCAAATATACATACAGGGCCAGATTCTCAACAAGTATACATGAGTGTAGCTCCGTTGGCTTCGCTGATTTACACCAGCTAACGCTCTAGTCCTCAGAATGTATTTATAGACTGACTCTGCTAAATACTGTTGTGTTTGTGCTTTGATAGGTACCTAAAATAAATGACTAAAACATCATGAGATAATAAAGTCTTCAGGACATGGACTATCTCTTCGTGAGGAGAAAATACCTGGTACCAAAGGGCTCTTTAATCTAGCAGAGCAAGGCATACCAAAAACCAATGGGTGGAAGTTAAAGTCAGACACATTCAAATTAGAAATAAGGCACAAATTTTTAGCAGCAAGGATGATTAACCATTCGAAAAGACTACTGGGGCAGTGCTGGATTCTCCATCTTTTGAAGTCTTCGCATCAGGACTGAATGTCTTTCTGGAAGACATGCGTTAGCTAAACACAATTTAATGGGCTGCATGCCGGAGTAACTTGGTGAAATTCTATGGCCTGTGTTAGACAGGAGGTCAGACTAGATGATCTAATGGACTCTTCTGAGCTTAAAGTCTATGAATCTATTAATCTTACTATGTATTTTTACAGCTCCTAGCACAGTGAGACCCTGATCTCAGTTGGGGCCTCTCAGCACAATAATAATAGTAATAATAATAATAATAATAATAATTAATTTAAACATATTGAGGAGATTTTGAAAGTTAACCACCTAAACTCCCATATATCCCTTTCAAAAATCTCCCAGACTCAAGCCGAAGTTTGCCCCATATCATTTTCTCTGATAGATGTCTGGCGCTCTCTATTTGCAAGCTGCCTGTTTTGTTAAAATAAAGCATACGTTAAACTGGCTGCCTCTCGGTTTGGATAAAGTTCATCCCCTCGGGGCTTAACATTTCTTCTTGGCATTGTGATTAGCTGGACGAATGGTGACACTCTTCTTCACTCTCTCCGAACGCCAGAGAAGTCTACGCGGTGTCTTACTGAAATAGGGCACATTTCAGACCACAGGAGTTGTAACACTTTAGTTCAAAAGAAAGGAAGCCTGCTTGTCGAATAAGAGCTGAAATTATGGACAAGGGGCACTTGAACATGGGTATTAAGGGCCTGACTCTGCACGGTGCTGAATGGCCCCTGTGCCCTTTGAACCTAATGCAGGACTTGGCTCTAACACATAACAAATTACGTACAGAGAGGAAGGATGGTCTTGTGGTTGAGTCTCAGGATTCATTGACTGGCTTTGCCGCAGGCTCCCTGTGGGACTGCTGACTTCAGTCCACTTCCAATTAAAATCAACCGAAAACGGGCTGGCTTGTCCATTTGTCTCTGTAAGCTCTCTGTGGCAAGGTCCCGCTCTCCAGGTGCCACTGAAAGAGAAGTAACAATATAGCGAAATGGGCTCGGAAGCGATATACGCATTTGCTCCAACCCCTCAGACAGAGACAAACACCTACAAGATCTCTATCAAGCGTTCTTACAACTACAATACCCACCTGCTGAAGTGAAGAAACAGATTGACAGAGCCAGAAGAGTACCCAGAAGTCACCTACTACAGGACAGGCCCAACAAAGAAAGTAACAGAACGCCACTAGCCATCACCTACAGCCCCCAACTAAAACCTCTCCAGCGCATCATCAAGGATCTACAACCTATCCTGAAGGACGATCCATCACTCTCACAGATCTTGGGAGACAGGCCAGTCCTTGCTTACAGACAACCCCCAAACCTGAAGCAAATACTCACCAGCAACCACACACCACACAACAAAAACACTAACCCAGGAACCTATCCTTGCAACAAAGCCCGTTGCCAACTCTGTCCACATATCTATTCAGGGGATACCATCATAGGACCTAATCACATCAGCCACACTATCAGAGGCTCGTTCACCTGCACATCTACCAATGTGATATATGCCATCATGTGCCAGCAATGCCCCTCTGCCACGTACATTGGCCAAACCGGACAGTCTCTACGTAAAAGAATAAATGGACACAAATCAGACGTCAAGAATTATAACATTCAAAAACCAGTTGGAGAACACTTCAACCTCCCTGGCCACTCGATTACAGACCTAAAAGTCGCAATATTACAACAAAAAAACTTCAAAAACAGACTCCAACGAGAGACTGCTGAATTGGAATTAATTTGCCAATTGGACACCATCAAATTAGGTTTGAATAAAGACTGGGAGTGGATGGGCCATTACACAAAGTAAAACTATTTCCCCATGCTTATCTTTCCCCCCCCCCTTCAGTTCCTTATATCTCCTTGTCAAGTGCTGGAAATGGGCCATTTTCATTACCACTACAAACACTTATTTTTCTCTCCTGCTGACAACTGATCACTCTCCTTATAATGTGTATGGTAACACCCATTGTTTCATGTGTATATATATATATCTTCCTTCTGTATTTTCCACTACATGCATCTGATGAAGTGAGCTGTAGCCCACGAAAGCTTATGCTACAATAAATTTGTTAGTCTCTAAGGTGCCACAAGTACTCCTATTCTTTATACACCGTTCTGACATCTTTAATATTCGCTGCTGCTGCTGTTGTCTAAATTTAGCACACGTTGGAAAAATCCAAACAAGCCAATGTGCTTATGTGAAGGGAGACGATTTTGTTTTCAATTTAATGGGCCAAAGTCATTTCTGGCTTCAATGGAGTTACCTCAGGAATGGATTCGGCCCAGGGTGTTTGAATGACTGACATGGACAGCCCAGTCCTAAGAGTACCTCAGTGCTTCCTGCAAGATGTTGAGTGCCTTCAGCTTGTGGGATTAGGTCCTTATACAGCACCTTTCATCCCTCCAAAGATGCCAAAGCATCATCCGGCTATCTGAGGACTTAGGATTTTAAAAAAAAATATTCTGTTGTTCCAATCTCCATGTTGCATTGCAATATGTTATCCTTTTAGACAGTATTTCAGTATGTTTTTCTTTTAAAAATACACCATCGGCCTGTTCCTGTCCTCACATATTTGCAACCCAGCATGCTGGGTTGGATACTCATGCAATTCTGTTCCTTTTCACATAAATTCCTGTGTACTGGTTGTGGCCTTATTATTGGTATTATAGTAGCACCTTGAGGGTCGAAGGTGCTGTGCTAAGTGAGGCACAAATGAATAATAAGACACAACCTTTGCCCTGAAGAGCTTGCAGTCACAGCGTGGTATATTCCAAAGCATCTATGAGTTTGAAAGCCAAAAGTATTTGTGCTCCTAAATTCCTGACATGCTTTTAAATATCTCCTCCTAAACAGACAAAGCAGACCAAGAGTGGGAAGGGAAACAGAGTGACTTAGCCAAGGTTAGGCAGTAGGCCAATGGCTGAGCTAAGAATAGGACCCCCATCTCCTGACTCCTATCCCCTAGACCACTCTTCCGCTCCCTTTTAGTAGCCAAATTCTTCAAGTGACCCATCACTTCCATCCTGCAGGTTCTGGCTGTTCCCATCAGAATCAGAGCAGGTTAGGACAAGTGGTTGCAATGAGTACCTACATGAGACACAAGTATTTAATGCTGGGCTCTGCTGTCTAGCAGAGAAAGTTATAACACCATCCAATGGCTGGAAGTTGAAGCCAGACAAATTCAGACTGGAAATAAGATGTACAATTTTAACAGTGAGAGTAATTAAACATAGGAACAACTTACCAAAGGTGGAAGTGGATTCTCCATCGCTGACCATTTTAAAATCAAGACTGCGTGTTTTTCTAAAAGATCTGCTCTAGGAATTATTTAGGGGACGTTCTATGGCCTGGGTTACACAGGAGGTCAGACTAGATGATCACAATGGTACCTTCTGGCCTGGGAATCGATGGATTTCCATTTTTTTAACCCCTTTTCATCATTACCACCATCAGGGATATTCTTGATCAGCTCCTCTGCTCATCTTAGCACCAGATCAGCCTTTCTAGAATCATAGAATCATAGAAGATTAGGGTTGGAAGAGACCTCAGCAGGTCATCTAGTCCAACCCCCTGCTCAAAGCAGGACCAACCCCAACTAAATCATCCCAGCCAAGGCTTTGTCAAGCTGGGCCTTAAAAACCTCTAAGGATGGAGATTCCACCACCTCCCTAGGTAACCCATTCCAGTGCTTCACCACCCACCTAGTGACGTAGTTTTTCCTAATATCCAACCTAGACCTCCCCCACTGCAACTTGAGACCATTGCTCCTTGTTCTGTCATCTGCCACCACTGAGAACAGCCTAGCTCCATCCTCTTTGGAACCCCTCTTCAGGTAGTTGAAGGCTGCTATCAAATCCCCGCTCACTCTTCTCTTCTGCAGACTAAATAAGCCCAGTTCCCTCAGCCTCTCCTCTCCTTTGTTTATCCCCTGTTATTTACAATGCTGTTTGCTCTCTGTTGAAACTTCTTTGGGGGCATAATTGAGATAAATTGCCTATAAATCCTACCATACACAATTCTGTTTCAAGGCAGTGAAATATACATTGCATAAAACCATTTTGAATCATACACTGGTGCCAGGAGAGAGGAAGTATCAGAATCAAAGCCTTTAAAGCACTTTTGCTTTATATTAGCATTTTGACAAGACCCCAAGGGAATGACTTTTGTCTTGTTATCTCCAGTGTCAGATCCATCACACTAGTGCTCAGAAGTTAGGATGAAATAGTCAGTCATTATGAAGATTTCTCGGAAATCATAAATGCAGCAGAATTGATGGGATATGAGAAGCTGAACAGAAGCAGGTGGTGGAGAATGGCCGGATGTATAGCTTAAGGGAAGAAAAGCTTAGCCCTTGTATGTTGGGCTACTAGATGCAGAGTTTCTTGCTTTCCCAATAATTCGCAAGGGTTCGTGGCTCTGCCTTACTGTCACCCATACCCCGATAAAGACAGTCTGAGTCTCAAAAGCATGCGCCCTTTATTTTTATTTTGTTAGTCTAGATTCATAGTTTTAAGGCCATTTTGATCATCTAGTCTGACCTCCACAATGACACAGGTCATAGATTTCATCCAATGATACTGCATGGAGACCAACAACTTCTGGTTAAATGAGAGCATATTTTTCTGGAAAGACTAATAAGACTTAAAAGTCTAATCAGAGGATCACCTACAAGTCATTGTTGTCTAGACTGTAGGATCCTCAGGGTAGGGGCTGGCTTTATTTGTGTGTACTGTCCCAGTCTGAGCACAGGGAAATAATAAATAACAAAGTGAAAAAGAACAAATAGTCTCCGATTGCAAAACAACACAGCCAAATTCACGCCTGGTATAATGTTCAGGAGTCCATTCAAGGTACATCAGGGATGAATTTGGCCTACTTAGGGGCCAGAGTTCAAAGGTTGGGCTCCCCTGGGACCTGCAAACACCTGTTGGGTGTTGTTTATTTAAAACTGTCGCACGAAGCGAGGCATGGGGAAGAGCAGAGATTTACTGTTTTCCTTATTCTAATAATAATCTTTGTTCAGTATTAAAAGAGAGCGACTCTTTCTGAGATGCTTTACAGTTGTCACATGCCGCCTACGTGCTCTTTGAATGTCTCCAAAAGTTCCACTTGTGTTTGGCATGAGATTTGGGAGAAGGTTTGATTCAGTTCTTGTTTGATCCGAAAAAGTTACTCCACCCTATCTACTGTCATCAATTCACATCTGTAAATTAAAGCACAAACAAATGAAGCAGATTCATTACACCTCTTATTGGGAAGATGCAGATAAACCATCCTTACCGGCATGTCTCGGGGCAGTTTCACAGACACCTTCTCATTATGAGCCATTCTTTAAACGTTATTGTTGGGCATCAGTACATGCATCAGAAGCGCTATTAGGACTTCTCATAGGCAGAAGGTTGCACATGAGAGTACTTGTGATTCCATGTATGCTAGTGATGCAGACAAATGAAGACTGACAAGAGAAAACAATATTGCCTTTTACTTCCTGCTTGCAACTCTATATTGAATTCCTGTGCCTGGAAACGTCACTGTCACACCATATTGGATATCTATGTTAATGAGTGGAAGAACACACATCTCAAATGGACTGCCATATGCCTGTACCGCTGATGAATCAAAGTAAATAAAATATGGTGCCTACATTAGTTTTGTACAGGGCCTAGCACAATTGGGTCCTGGTCCATGACTGAGGCTCCCAGAGTACAAATAATTCCCTCCTCCTTCTTTATTTACTGATTAACAAGTCCCATTAAAATCCATCTCTCACTGGTACTTGTTAACATAGTCGGTAAGAATTTGTACTAAATGGGGGGCGGGGGAGAGGGGGAGTTACTGAAGTTCAGCAGCTCCGCGCACCCACCCACGTAGAACATCGACCTTGTGTCGGCTTTTGCTGCAGGAAGCGACTGCTATTAATTTATTGAGTGCTGACAGCGTACGCTTTTCTGTCCAAAACATCTCCACCCCAAGGAGCTTGCATACAAAGTGAAGCAGACAGTGCCCCATAAATCACGATCAAATAGAGTGCATTTCAGTGATTCGATATGTGATTCATACAATATAGGGGGAAAGAAAAAAAAAGTTGGGAAAAGATGGGATAAAAGCGATTTCCTGAGAAGTGCTGAGTGTAGATCACAGACTTTTGTCAATTAGATTTGCTGGCATACAGCTCTTGCATGCAGGCAGGAACTGGTTGTCCCGTGAAGCGTCTGCTTTATTCACAACAGCATTGCTTAGATGTCATCCTCTGCCATTACTTAAAAAGCAGCTCCGTCTCTGTTTTTCTGGGATGGGGGGAAAAAGTTACATACGTTGCTCTGTCTTTGAGCCCTAAGGTTATGTCTTTTCCCACCAAGTTCTTACTAAGCATTTGTTCTTGAATCAAAAGATACTTTCCATTGATGAAAGTGATTAGACAATTTGAAAATGGGTTTCTATGCGTTAGGTCTCTCTTTAAGGATGCTCAGAAATTCTACACCAAAGGTTTTCTGAGGTGTGTCAAAGTACTCAGTTTAAACTTAGATCCTGGGGAAAGGTGGTGAGGAGAGGAAGTCTGTCTTTAGGCTTTGCTGTCTGAAGGAGCGTTCAGAGAACTTGGTAGCTTTTGTCAGACCTGCTTTCTTGTGTGAACAACTTAATAGATCAAAGACACTGCTAGACAGACCTACCTGTGAGATACCCAGCTCCATGAGGGGCAGGCTGTGAACCCCTGTGATGGGGAGCAGTGACTCTCACAAATAGCGCAGAAGAAGTCAACAGGACTATTTATGCGAGTCACGGCTCCCCAGTGTGAGTACAAGGTTCACAACCTGGCCCTAAATTCTCTCCTTGTACAGTTGGATAGCTGCATTCTGGACTGTTTGTCCTTTAACCCTGAAGACCCAAGTGTGATGCTGGCAGACCAGGAGCCAGCTCTTGCCACAGTTTTAGGCCTCAGCCGAGCACTGACAAATTCATTGCTGGAAACCAGTCTGTTTCACCTGTGTGCTAGAATGGTTAAGATGGGTATTGGACTTATAACAATGTATTTAGTGTTTAGACTTTATGAAATGCTTTTTAGTCGCTGCATGCATTCATCTCACTTGTAGTTTCTTTATCACATGCTATAAGGTAATATTTAAGTGTAATATTTAAATGTTTCCTCTGAAACTGTGAGCATGGTAAGACTGGTATAGTGCTTTAGGAGTTCACACTTGTTACTGGGTTGGTGAACTCTAATTATAGAACATATGGCCAGTTTGGGGTGTCTGACCTGCTTCCTGACAGTCTGTCCTGAGGTTGGCACTCATGGTCATGAGTCACTCCAGACACCATGACACCAGGTACTGGCCAGGGGCTATATAAGCAGATAGTGCAATCTGGTATGGCAATCTCTGCGTTCCTAGTAGGATGGGCAAATAAATACATTTATTTTTATCCCAATTCTATGTGCCATTCACTGCTGCTAATTTGAAAGGATCCATTCATCAGGAGGGCAGCAAGACAACAGGAAGGAAACCTGCACCACATAGAATATCCCTCAATAGAGGAATGACAATCATGGTAACAAGTGCCTTTCATTAATAATCATAATAATTAATGACAAATATCTAGCTCTTTTGTAATGCTTTTTACCAGTGGAACTCAAACCACTTTTCAAAGGAGGTAAGCACCATTCGCTCCATTTTACTTCCTGTATAAATATATAATAATATTATTATTATAATAAGTGCATATCAAGTTGAGAACTACTGTATCCACCTCAAATCTAAGCTCTGGGGACTGGATGACTTAGAGCACTGGTGTTCGGATATAAAGTATTTCACCCTGCGGTCACTGCTTCCAATCAACTCCTATTGGTAGTGAATGGAAATCTTTACCGTGCAATGGTTGTTTAATGGTCCTTGTGAAATCAACTAGTGGTCTCAGTACAGCTGTTAGTAGACTGGAATCCACCATGCTGTTCATAAAGGCAGAAGGCTCCTTGACATTTACAGTACTAAGAATAATTCATTAGCTAGCACTTTTCACGTGTGAGTCACAAGCACATGTCAGAGCGGGTTCCTCTCCCACTCCCCACACCACCACTCCTGTGGAGTCTAGCCACCTCTTGTCTATTTCAATCAAACAGCAAAAGGTTAGGCATTGATTGTATTGCTAGCCTGCAGGTAACATGTTTCAACCCAGTCATGTGTTCCCAGCTGTAATTAGGAACACTGCAAATTCCCCATATTTAAACTATATGCCAGTCCACATTTACCTTCGGAGTATTCAGAGCTTGCACTTTAATAAATATTAGTGGGAAATGATGTGAGATTCTTAATAGTGTATGCAGACATTTACATTGAAAATGAGGGCTTTATATGTATATAAAAGATTCCCCTGGAAGATGAGAACAATTGGCATGACTGAGTCATTTAATCGACCTTGATAACTCACTCTCATCCTTAGCAGTCAATGTTAAGATCATTTCCTCTTCTGGATCTGGCAGGACAGGAGTGATTTAACAGCTTTTCTCCAATGAGTGCATAGTATCCAGAATATACCTGGGGGCAGGGAAAGACTTGACTTAGAATTGGTTGAAAATTCGAATGATTTTTAATGGCAAATATTGATTTTTTTCCCATTTTAATAGCAATATTGTGTGTAAATGTTCAGTCTTTTAACCCCCCAAACCCACACATCTTCAGGTTTTGAAAACAATTCCCAGGATATATATACAGGTCTGTCGCATCTTACGCTGGGGTTACGTTCCGCAGTCAGCGCGTAAAGCGAAAATCGCCTATAGTCAAAATTACATTGAGTGTAATGGCAGGCGGAATTGCCCGCACTACAGGAACAGTATTTAAATTGTTATTTTTCTCTTTTTTTTTGTTTTTTTCTTGTTTTTGTCGACCGCGTAAAGCTGAAATCGCACATGTTAAATGCGCCTCAGATG
Source organism: Platysternon megacephalum (assembly GCA_003942145.1). Lineage (NCBI taxonomy): Eukaryota > Metazoa > Chordata > Testudines > Platysternidae > Platysternon > Platysternon megacephalum. Next base: position 4,764,726 of record QXTE01000065.1, on the reverse strand, counting down.
CGACAGACCTGTATATATATATTGCTTTTGGTAAAAATGTTTGCTTTTCAGTAACACNGTTAAATGCGCCTCAGATGCGACAGACCTGTATATATATATTGCTTTTGGTAAAAATGTTTATTTTCAGTAACATCTAGAGGTCGCAGATGAGATCAAGGCCCTATTGTGCGAGGCGCTGTACATAGCAAGAGACAGTCCCTTGAAGAGTTTACATTTGAAACAGAAAAACAGACAAAACTGGGAGGGGAAACAGAGGCAAGAGAGGTGATGTGAGCCCAAGATCAAACAGGCCAGTGGAAATGCCAGGAATAAAATCCAGGCCCCTTGAGTCCCAGACAATTACCCTATCCGTTGCTTCTCCGTGTGTATTATTCAGTGATGAATGGGAGGGAAGGTGGTCTATGGAATCATAAATGATTAATAGATTAAATGATTCTAGTGCCGTTGTGGTCATCTAATCTTAGCTCCTGCATAACAGTGGCCAAAGAACTTTCCTGATTTAATCCTTATTGGAACTAGGACATATCTTTTAGGGGAAAAAAATCCAAGTTTGATTTAAAAATGTCCGTAATGGGAGGGGAGGTGGGTCTAGGAGACCATCGCCTTATTCAAATACAGTCCACACAATGAAAAAACTTTACTTATATGATTGATCTTAAGCAAGAAAGGGAATTAAGGTGTTGGACTGTGCTGGAATGGTGATCATCTCTCCTACAGTCTCCCATCGGTGCGTACAGCCATCGCAGACCTACCTGTATGTGTATATTTTTCGAGTGGCACTATGGTTATTTTTGGTTGGTAGGATAATATACGGGTTTGATTTTTTTTTTAAGCTTTCTGCTGTTGGCGGGGTGTATGGGGGTGTGCTAGGTTATTTGAGTGGTGTTGTTTAATGCAACATGCATTTGAAATATGGTTAAGTCAAGGTCCCTGAGAGCTCTAAACTGAACAGTAGCCTTATCCATTACTCCTATATTACTCCATCTCTCCTCCTTGTCTGCACCCTTCAAATGTTTGCATACCCCCTGGCCCCATTGAAATGAATGCGAGTTTTGCCACTGACACCAGTGGATTAGGATTTCACCTCATGTCCCCGTTAGTTATTGCTAAGTCAAGCCATAAGAGTTAAAAATAACGGTTGATGTCTGTGGTGCAGCTCCCATTGACTTCAGTAATGCAGGATCAAGCATTCAATCTTTCCGTACGCGGCAATCCCTCCAGCTCCTTTTCCATTTGTGAGATGATTTTCTGAGCGCCTCAGGGATGTCCGCACTGCAGCCAGGAGGTGCGATTGGCAGCTTGTGTAGACATATCCAAGCTAGATCAAAGCTAGCTTGGGTAACAAGAGCAGGGTAGCCATGGCAGCATGAGTTACCCTCCCATGATGCCGTGGCCCCATTGCTACAGTGACTCGCATTAGCTTCAATCTAGCTTGATCAAAGCTCACGCGGACATGCCTACCTGTGCTGCAATCATACCTCCGACTGCAGTGTGGACAGACCCTGTATCTTCCTGGTGACTTAACATTTCATGGGCTGTTATACTGGACTTGCATCTAGACAGTGATCATTAGCTCCCTCTTTCGTTATGTGATTCCTCTTAATGCATCAGCTGCCATATCACACTGGAAATGCTTGTCTTGTTTGCTGCCTATTTTTGCATTAGTGCTTTACAAGGGTGAAATCCAGGCCCCACTGAAGTAAATGGAAAAACTCCCATTGACGCTAATGGGGCCAGGATTTCACCCCAAGTTTCTACTCGCTGTTGACTATCTCTGTTTCCCATTATTTTTCCCAAGCTCCATTAACTTGCATCATTTCAGTTAGTTCTTTTCTACCCATATTTCTAAGCCTTCTAGGTCCCTTGATATTATTTCTCTGCCATCACTGCTGTTTAGTCAGTCTCGCTCTCACAGATTGTCATGAGCAGATTCTTGATGCACTGTCTCATGAACCAGCATTTGTAAAATTAATTTAAACCAGCTTAGATCTGAGCTGTGTTACCAGCCTTATTGATAAATGGCAATGCATAAATGGATGGATGGATCTAATAGGGAAACACAAGTGTCTTGGCTCATATAATTTCTTCATTAATGATCTGGAAGAGGGAGGAGACAAGGTGTTTATACAATATACCCTGGACCTGACAGCGAGAAATTCAGAAATATAGTCTACCTTCGGTCTGATCTCCTGATGTATGTAGAAGAGTCCAAAGAGATTACTACATACTTCTATAAAGTATAATAAGGATCCTGGAGTAAGAGTAGGCTGTTATTCATAGATTAAACAATCCCCAGATTTTGTGAGGTCTAAGTGGGGGGTAATATTTTGCATGCCCTTCATTTAGTGGAGGAGGTTATTCCTGACAGGAGACATCTGTCCCCAAGCTAAGTCAAACTTGATATTTTTGGTTTATGGTAGTTTAGCTCATGGTTCCCTTGTTTATTTTTGTTCCTTGTATAATGATGTCATGTGTAAATAAAGTTGAGGTCGTTCCCTTCCGGTAAGTGTGTGAGAGAGTTAATAGTACCTGGGATAGGGGAATACCAGTGTGAAAGGACTTTAACCTTAATGATAATAACATAATAAGCACTCTTTATGGGTGAGAACTCCAGCAGTTGCTGTCTGGGAAAATAATGATACTTGTCATGCAGTTCCTCCAAATAAATCTGGTTCTAATAGTAAATAGCACCGTTTTCCTCGCTTATGTTTATTCTCACTCACTCAAACCGACACTCTCTGGCAATCTCTCCTCACTGTACGTGCAAGCAGAAGTATTTAAAGAACGCTCCATTGTTTTATTCAGGGTTAGCAATTTTTCAGAGGCCTATTGGAATGAGTGCTTAGACATAGAGAATGACGTGTGTCGGCTTTGTTCTAAATATAGGGGATGATACAATGCGGCTCGGAGGCTTCCAAAGGAGACATTCCAAGGAGCTGGAAGGTGGGTGAGCACATTTCACATTCAAAAATAAGCAAATATCGGACATGCTGATTAGCCTGTCAGGGACACAGGGCTCCCTGCTGCCCCTAGCAAACTGGGAGCGCTATAACATACAAAAGTTTTATTTTTTTCTGGTTTATTTCGGGTGGTGAAAGCCAAATCATTGAGCCACTTAGTCCACAACAAGGATACCAAGGCTTTAGCCAGAGGAGGCAACTAGTGAGGAGCCCAGATGAGAACAGATTGTTGCCCAGATGAGAACATCTTTAATACTATTGCTGATGTTTACTACGGATGGATTTTTCAAAGGTAAGCTCTAAGTAAACTCCAACTGACGGTCAACAGGAGTGGGACATTTAAAAACCTTTAGTTGGCTTTGAAAATCCCAGACTGTATGTCCCAGCATGCAACGTTCTACCTTGAGCCAAGCTTCTTCTAAGGATGCACCACCCTCATTTTTCATACTGTCGTTCACATGTACTATATATCATGCAATGCTCCATTTCGATCCAACCTGCTAGTAGCCTCAGGAGAGAAGCACCTCCTTATTAAAGACAGGGGCAGCCATGAGCTGTGTTGCCAGAGGTTTGTAATTTGATCTTTCCTGGACCACCAGCTCCATGGCTGAATTAGCCACCTCATTGAGAAGAAGAGGTCAGGGGCCTGATGGGAAATTTCTCAATTTAATTAAACAGTAAAAAAACAAATGCTAAGCTCTTAATGAAAGAAAAAAAAATTGAAATCATGCGGCACTCAGTGCGTAACGGGCCATGAATTCTTTCCCTTTCATTGCAGAAATCTCATGCGCTCTGAAGTAGTAGGACCTGATCCTGCACCTACTGAAGTTTATGGCAAAGCTTCCTTATGATTTAATGGTAGAGGATCCAGGCCTTAACTAGCTCGTGTCACTTTGAAAAAAACCACCCTGTGATGGTAACTCAAAACGGTGAGCGAACAATGGATTGTACATATTGATGATCAATTTTACACAAAAGGAATCAATTGCTGATTACATTAGATAACTTTCTTGTCATGCAGCTGAAATGCCCAGTTGGGCTGGGGCCATATGGGTCTCATATCACTGAGCCTCACAATAGGCTTGCCAGAAACCTGGTGTTCCTTTCCGAGTCATCAGGAAGGATGGTCTTGTAGTTAGGCACTAGCCTAGGTCTCAGAAGCTCTGGGTTCAAATCAGGACCGTGAGTAGATTGATTATTTTCTCTGGATGAAATTCTGGCCCCATTGAAGCCAATGGGACCTTTGCCCCTGATTTCAATGGGACCAGGATTTCTCCCTCTGGTGTCTCAGTTCTCTATGTGTAAAATGCAGGTAATAATGCTTCCTCTGTTTAGATCGTAAGGCTTTGGGGCAAGAGACGTTGGTTCTGAGGTGTCCGTACAGTATTTAGCACAGTGGGGTTCTGATTTCAGCAGGGGTGCCTACTGCAATATAAATAATGCATAAAAACATCTGAGTACCTTCAAAATGGACATTCATTGAATGGTTTTAGGGTTTTGATAGCTAAATCTGACTGTACCAAATTTAGGGCTGTAATCAGAGCCCTTTGAGTTCAATAGGTTCAGGATTGAGCTTTTATTAATGGGAATTTCTCATGGACTAAACCTTTAATTTTCTAAATCTAAAATGGTATTTCTTCCACAAGAAATGAATATGCGTATTCATTGTGATGTTAACAATAAGGCCAATTAATCCAATATCTCTAGGTAAACCCTCGCCATGCAAACCTAACTTGGAATATAAGTCAAAATGTCTTGCACATGCTATGCAAATTTAGGAGCCTTCAATAGGGCCCTGTTCCATCGAGGAGTCGAGTCCAGAAAAGCTTGAAAAAGCAGTGGAATAACTTTAACATTATCAACCCACATAAAGACTCATGAATATAGCACAAAATCAGTCATGTTGATATTGGCTCCCCCCAGAAAGAAAAAGAGATCAAAGGGTTTTTTTCCCCCCCAGAAAATATTCGCCTTGAGTTTGTTTTCAGGTCTTTAATGTGAAATTGCATTTACTTTCAACGTTTTCTAGGCTCACGACTGAGGCATTATTGTTACTCTGTTTCAGTAGGCCTTTTATAGTAGGTATTTACGCTCACATTTATTTAGCTAGTTCTTCAGAACCGTAAGGAGACGATTTTCTTACAGAAATGGGATAGTTTTTTTCAGGAGTCAATATCTTAAAGAATTACGCATTTAAGGGCTTTGGGGTGGCCCTGGAAAACACTCAGAAATAAAAGAATGAGCCAAAGTTTAAAAAAGAAATATGGAAAATAAATTGTTACATTTTCATGGTGGCACCAGCTCATCTTGTCTGGCTTATTGCGTGATTCAAATCCATGTAATATCAGGTGTATCCAAATGGACAAGGCGAGGAGGACATAGGGGTTTCATTGAGCGCACGTAGGCCAAAGCTGAGCACTTTTGAGAATCTTGCTCACTGTCTTGAAGGGTCCGTGTCCTCTGCCATGATATAGAGAATCACAGTCCATCTTAAGCAGGACATGTTTATTAAATGGCTACAAACTCTAAACACAAAGGGTATGTCTACACTTAAAATGCTAGAGCGACACAGCTGCAGGGCTTCTGTATAGACATGACCTACTCTGACAGGAGGGGTTCTCCCACTGGCATAGGTAATCCACCTCCCTGAGAGGCGGAAGTTAGATTCTTCCATCAGCTAGCACTGTCTATGCTGGGGGTTAGGTTTGCATGGCTATGTGCATGAGGGTTGTGCTGCTGATGCCCCTGCATCACTACTGGAGGCTTAGGCTGGGCTCCCATGGGAGGATCCTCAGAGGCTGGGCTTGGCAGGAAGTGTCACCCAGAAGGACCTGAGTGGCGGCCCCTCACAGCCCACTGATTGGCTGGTACCAGTACTTAAACCAGGAAGCCATGATGGGAGGCTGTCTGAACAACAATGAAGACTGCCTACCTGTCTCTGCTCTAGACTCTGTTCGCAATAGACCCTAGACTCCGGCTTCCGACCCTAGTATGTCCTTGGCTTTGCTCTTCCATTGTTCTCTGTAACCTGGCACCTGACCCTGGACTCCTGGTAACCTGACCCTGCCTGCCTCCTGACACCTGACTCTCAGTTTGCCCCCTGGCCTGTCTTGGACTCTGACCTCCCAGTAGTCTGACCCTGCCTGCCTCCTGATGCAGGGGCAGCTGAAAAATCACTGGAGCACTGGCACACACCTTTCCCGTGTCTATGCCACCTAGAGTACACAAAGGGAATGCTGAGGGAGCCAGTTAAAACTCCTTTTCGGCTGCTTTTTTTTCTGCCAGAGGGTCACAAAATGGCCATAGCATGGGCAACGATTAGAGTCAGGCGATTCAGTTCCTTCCATGCACCAATGGTGTGAAGTTAGACTCTGATCCTGCAGTCCTTGCTCATACAAAACTCTCATCAAAGTCTTAGATGGGAGTCTTGCCTGAGTGAGGACTGCAGCATTAGCCCCTTCTACCAGGAGGGCAGTAATTGCTGTTGAGAATGTTTACGAACAGGCTGCCTGAATGAAGTGACTTGTCCGTCCTAAGTAACTGCCTTATCGTGTCAAGTTCGTGGTATAGGAAAACGAGCGGGAAGGTCTGGTCCCAACACGGTGTGCTCGGCTTGGAGAAAAGAATCACGCTTTGGAAAAAGAAGGAATAATGGAATGTTCCGTTAGTAATGGCTTTTTCAGCTCGCTGGCGGGGAATTTTTTCTCTGCCGTAAAAATGATTTTAGTATTTAATTCCTGGGGTTTAATTTGTGCCTTTGCGTGGAGTGCTTTCGAAGGAAGCTCTTCTGTTTGGAGGAGTTCATGACGTACAACGCAAGAGTAATGTTAAAGTGGACGGGTTGGGTTTGGCTTCGAGAAGCTCCAGCTGCTGGTAGGTGTGGAGTTGTGTGTGTGTGTGTGTGTGTGTGTGTGTGAGAGAGAGATGCTGATGTTACTTGCATATTTGTAATAGCCAAATTGCAGAATATAATGCAAAGCAGTAAATATAATAAAGGCAAACTGGGCTACACTGGGTCCATCATATGCACAGTTAAAAATTTATGTTAAAATAATATTAAAACTGAGGGGCTGTCCAGAAACCTGCAAAAAACACAGGACAAATCTCTCCAAGCACCTCTCCATGCACTGACTCCAATTCAGCAAAGCACTTAAACACAAACTTAACTTCATTGACTTTGATAGCACTACTCACATGCTCAGTGTTAAGGGGGTGCTCAAGTGCTTTGCTGGATCAGGCCCACAGTGCTTGAAGTGAGGCAGGGTCCTGGGTCCCCCTTCCCTCCCTCAAAAACATACTCAGGCCAACAGAGCTGCATGAGCATTGAAGGGTGGAGAGGATATGCCACAGGCTCTTTAAGACCCAGTGGTGTACAGAGTTCCCAGGCGGGATTCTGAATGGCTGCTGCAAACCTCTCCATTCACATTTCACACCTCACAGACATCAGTGAATTACTCCCCCACCCCCCTGTTATCAGCATCTCCATTTTACAAAGGGGAAAGTGAGGTCCAGAGAGAGATGATCGCTCCAAGGTCTCACAAGGCAGAGCCAGGAACTGAATCCAGATATCCTGAAAATGAAGCCCGTGCCTTAACCACAAAGTCCTGCTTAGCACATTTTCCTTTGAACACAGCTGCCTTCCTAGGAAACTAGCTTCTTTATGGCCCTGGTCCAAAGCTCACTGAAGTCAATGGTGGTCTGTCCATTGATTTTAACGGGCTTTGGAGAAGGCCCTATAAGTGCTTTTAGAAATGATGTGTTTCCTTCCCTGTTACACTGGAAAGAACTGCTCTGGCCTCTAATTCCCCTGGTCCATGCCTACTCCTCCCAGGCAGATCCTATCTTCCTTAGGAAAGCTGGAGTGGTTGGGTGTCATGGCCACGAAGGGTTTCCTTTGGTCCCAAGGGGTCTGTACCACCCAGCACAGTCCCATTATCAGTTCACCAAGTTTCTTTGAAACTATAGGTGAAAAGTCACTCTTTTCCTGGTGACCTGTTTTCTCGCCTGTTCAGGCTAAAACCTCATTCTACGCAGCATTGGCTCCACTCATTAAGGGCCGGATCCTGCTCCATTTGCAGTCAATGGCAAAATGGGACATGTTAATGACATAACAATATATGGACATGTGACAGAGTGCTGGGAATCAGCAACCGAGCCAGCGTTCTGGTCACTATTTCACCCATTAGGCTCTGGGGCGGGCCTGATTAAGGAGCAGAGTTCCGGATTACCAGATCAGATTGGGGCAGGGAAGCTAATGAAGTAATTAGCCCGCTAACAAGGAGACTGGGTAAAAGAGCACAGGAAGGAAGAGCAAGGGGACAGCAAGGGTGATGGTGAAAGGCTAGCAGGACCTGCCAAAAGGGAGTTCTCCGGGAGACACCTTTTCTCCCCACACCTTTCCAGAAGGGGTAGTAAAGCTGGATAACATTGGAAATACGGTGCCTGCACTAGCATGTAGAAGGGGGCGGAGTGACACACTGTAAATAAACTGCGTGGTGGTGTCTACAGGAGAGAAAGTCGCTGAGTGGTCTGTGCAAAGCAAAGAGGTTGGGAGACCTGGCACAGGAAAATATACAATATGCTAATTCTGTGTTAAGATACGTACTTCTACATGTCAAGACAGGGTCATTGTAATGTCTTATTGCAAATGGCCCCAAAATATCAATACATAAAAAAATTTCAACAACCAGAAACCACCTCCTTTTAACTTGTATGGTATGGGATCAGGGTGCACACTACTCATTAGGACCCCAGCCTTGCAATGAGCTCTGAGTGGGCCTGTACACAGCTGACTGCAGGATCAGGGCCTAGAGGCCTACTCCAAAATCCACTGAAGTCGGTGGGAGTCTTTTCTATTGACGTCATTGAGCTTTGGACTTTAGGGCCTCATTCAAAGGCATTTAAGTCAATGGAAAGACTCCCATTGATTTCACTGGGTTTTGAATCATGCGATGGGTTGTTAGCACGGCACTAGCATGGAATTAGCTTCTATAAGCAATGGGTAGATGCTCAAATGTTCTGTCGATGTATCTTCTGCTTGCTTGCAAAATCCTGGAGACAAGTGATTTCTCATGGACCTTCACTAGGGATCTGTTTAATAAGGGGGGAAAAATCATAGGAAAACAAAGAATATCAATAATCACAAGTATTTACATCTGGCAGTAAAGTATTTGGGGAAAAAATTACTCCAGCAGCTTGTTGACTTTAAAACTTAATTTTATTAAAATGTTCAACATAAAGTTTCTATTTTAAAAAAGCACTTGAAAGAAATAGCCAAGATTAATAGGAACCTAAATTGAAACCATGTTGGTTTGTAGGTAACACAGACCAACACTGAATTAATAGGAACACGTTTTTTCAGGGAAAGTTCTGCAGTTTTTGCCACTGCTGTTTGTCTTTGCTTTGTCTTTCTTGGAAAGGAGGTGGGGGTAAAAGCACCAGCCTGTTAAATGTTTTATTTCCTCTTTAGATCTTTGTTCAGCCCAGTTTATTAAACTTCCTGAAACAGTGGCCTATGCAAAGTCAATTGACAATATGTCTCCCCTGTTTATATAAAGTCAGATCCTCGGATAGTATAAACCAGCATAGCTCCATTTACTTCAAAACATTCTTCACCAGGGGTTTACAACAAATGTGTTAGTAAAAAAAGCGGATGGTAAACTGAGAGAACGCTTCAGCATATAGCTATTGCCTGTAGAAATGAATTACAAGGTGATCAGAGAATTGTGCTAGTTACCTAATGAGTAGTTTACAAAAGCAATAATGTATAGGTCTCATAATTACCACTACAGGATTCTGTGGAGTCACCAGTGCCTGGAAGAAAGAAGATTTAGCCTGAACAGGGAAGTTAAACAGGACATCAGGAAAATAGTAAAACTGACATCATTGGATCATAGCCAATTTACACCATCGAAGGATCTGGCTTGTTGATTTCAATGGAGCCATGCTGATTTACACCAGCTGCTTTTATTCCCCCCACCCCAGATATTTTTTAAGTCCACAGGGAACGATTACTGTGCGGTAACAATAGAGAACATGAACACTGGAGGAACTTGTTAGCAGCCTGAAGGCATGTATGTCGCTCACTGTTTGGTCCATGAATTGTTAGTAGAAACATTGAATGTTACCAGCTGGCATCACAGTGGTCTGTATTCATTATGGGAATAAATGTATGCAGTTGCCAATGGATTTTTACTTGGGAATGTCAGTGCAATTTGCAAGTAATAATTGTATTTCTATGTACATTACATTACACCAATTCCCAAGCGGGGGTTCTGTGGCAGTAGTTATGGGTGTGAGGACTCCAATTTTTATTCCAAGCATTTATTCTAAGCATTTTAATTCCCAGAACCCTGGGGAGAGAGAGAGAGAGAAGCATGCTGACACCCACTGCAAAGATCCCGAGAAGGCTGAGAAAGGGCCATTAGGGGGCACTGTAGTCTCAAAGTGAGACAGAGACAGCAGGAGAGAGGGAATACACGCCATCCCTGCTTCAGAGATTGTGATGAGCCCACCAGCAGGGGATGATCATTCCTTAAAAGGAAAGTGTCTGAGTGGGGTGGATTCTATTCTTAAGGGCCACTCCTCCCCAGGAGAGATCCAACAAGGACTGTGAGCTGTGACGATGGTGGCACAGTCACCAGGGATCCCTGCAACAACCTCCGCCCCGTGGGAATGCACAGCTGGTGCCTAGGGCAAAGCTCTGAAAGAGGATTGGATGGGATGAGGGATTCGCCCTGAACCACCTGTCTGCCACATCGCCACCTTAGTCCTGCAGCTGGCTGAGATGCTCCNTTCGCTCCGAGCGGGAGTGAGGGACCCTCCACCGAATTGCCGCCGAATAGCTGGACGTGCCGCCCCTCTCCCGAGTGGCTGCCCCAAGCACCTGCTTGTTCAGCTGGTGCCTGGAGCCGGCCCTGCCTGTCTGCCACATCGCCACCTTAGTCCTGCAGCTGGCTGAGATGCTCTGAGGAGGAGGAACCTATCAAGGATTCTACATGTGAGCATCATATGACCTGCTGCAGCCAGCACTTTCCCTGTAGTCTTGCCAGCAACACACCAAAGAATCCCAGCTGGTGATGCTGAGGTGACCCTGACTGAGCTGCTCTGTGCTCAGATGGGAAGGAATCTGGAGGCAACTCCTACGAGACACAAAAACTAACAGCAAAAAATGTTTTAAGTTCATCAGAAGCAGGAAGCCTTTCAAACAATCCGTGGGGCCACTGGATGATCAAGGAGCACTCAAGGAAGACAAGGCTGTTGCTGAGAAACTAAATGAATTATTTGCATCAGTCTTCACTGCAGAGGATGTGAGGGAGATTCCCATACCAGAGCCATTCTTTTTAGGTGACAAATCTGAGGAACTGTCCCAGATTGAGGTGTCAGTAGAGAAGGTTTTGGAATGAATTGATCAATTTAAAAGTAATAAGTCACCAGGACCACCTTTATTTGGCTCCTTCCCGTGGTCTTTGGTTCCGGCAGCTGCAGGGGATAGCACCACACTCAGCTGCAGAAGAGGTTCACACCTTTATCCAGCTGCAGGGAATCTGATAAGGGATCGGCGGATCTGAGTCCGATTCCATCTGCGCCTAAGTCCCTGTGCACGGCCTGGACGTCCGCGGCTGATGCCAGCTATGCTGGTCAGTGAGCCTGCCCCTGGGGTACAAGTGACTGAGGGACGGTGAGGAAAAGGCGCTTCTGCGTGGCAGGAGGCCAGGAATTGTTATTAGCAATAGGGAAACACCGCAAGGTTGCAGGAGGAGAAGAGGGTGGTTACTAGGCTGGTGTCACAACCCACAGGTCTCAAACCCAGGCCTGCCAGGTTCACAGCCACAAGCCGACCTGCCATCTGCAGGTAGCTCACCTGGAGTCCATGAAGCCCAGCCAGAGTGTGAGGCTCTGCCCCAAGGTCTAATTGGCCGAGTCCCAGAGCAGCTGATTGGCCCGCTGGCCCTTCTTAAGCCAGCAGCAGATAAAGGAAGCTGTCTGAACAGCTGGGATCTACCCTGTGTGTGCCTTGTGTTGCCTGCACCCCCAGCCTAATTTCCTGGCACTCTGACCCAGCTGGACTCCTGGCATCTGACTTGTGATTCCCGACCTCCAGCTTCTCTCCTGCCTCTGATCGCCGGTGTCCTGACCTGGCCTGAATCTGGTTCCCAGCTCGTGGTTTTCTGATCTCCAGTTTGTCTCCGGCTGCTGACCTCCCAGTATCCTCACCCAGCCGACTCCTGTCTCGTGACTGCGGGCTCTGACTCCTAGATCTGGCTGCCCACAACCGGTGGGGTTCTGAGGGGAGACCCCTGGTGAGTGAGGCCCCTGGGGCTGCTCAGGGAGACATAGGGAGAAAGGAGAGCAAACTGGGTCCTGCAAGACCACCCTGCAAAACGCCAAGATTTTCTGCAGTCCATTGAGGGCTGCTCTGTGAGACACGCTCCTCACGCTGTCTCTGAGCCTCAGATTTGGTGAATGTTTAAAAACACCATGAGTGCCACGAGACAGCTCACAACCTATTTAAAGGCATATTACCCCATTCCTATGCACTCCAGTAACATGCTAAATGAGTGACAAAAATTGGCCCCAGGGAACTGCTGATGGCTCAGAGGAGCAGTAGTGGGAGGGGGAGGAGGAGTGGGTGGTGATTAGCTTTGTGTTTTGGTTCCTAGTGGACCCAAATGCCAGGCACATAAACTGAACTAGCTTCTCCCTTCCCCGCCCCCCCGGGCAGTGGTTCCTGCAGAAAAGAAGGGGGGGGGGGGGGCACAGTGGGAGGCACCTGCTCTGTGGATCAGCAGAGGTGTTCAGTCAGTAGAGCTGTCAGTCATGCATTTGTTGAGAGTGGGCAGCCAATGGTGATGCCACTGTGGGTCCCTTTGAAAGGTCCTGTCCCCTTCCACAGAAGTCAAATAGGCCTGTACCTGTTGGGGGTGGGGGGCAGTCAATGGTGTTGCTGTGGTGAGGCCTTTTTGGTAACCATACCGTTGCCATCTGGATGTCAGATCATCCTGCACCTGTCAGGACCACTACATTCACTAAAGAGAGGGGGGTTTATTTACAAACGAAGACAGCCCGTAGAATAGCTGTTGCTTTTCCTTTCAGAATGCTGCTGCAAAGATTGTTTTCCTAGCCGCTTGCTTTCACCACCCTGCCCCCTCTACTTCTCTATCGTATCAAAACATAAGCTACTTTCCTTCATTTTCAAAGCCTTTCCCTGCCTTTCCCCATCTGATCTGCCATGCACTATTGAAAGGTTGACTCTCGCCTCCACATCCCACTTGTTACATTTTCAAACAAGGACCTTTCATTCTTTCTCCCAGTTGGGAGGAGCTTCCTGTAAACATCTGCAAAACCAGCTAAGCCTCTTCCTTCAAATCCCTCCTTGAAACGCTCCTTTGAAATGAGGCCTGCAAAACACATGACAACGGTTAAGTTGCTGGTGTGCTAAGACCACTGCTGATCATGCTGACCAATACTATTTCTTTGTATTCCCCCAAATCTTGTCTGTATCCAAATGTTGTCTCACGCCTTATACTTAGATTGTAAACTCTTTGGGGGCAGGGTCTGTCTTTTTGTTCTGTTTGTACAGTGCCTAGCACACCGGGCCCTGGTCCATGCCTGAGGCTCCTAGGTGCTACAAATAATAATTTTCCATAAATATCACACTGGCTTAATACAACATGCACCATCAGCTACCATAGACGTTGTGCACTGTTTTTTTTATGGTTTTTACTTGTTAAAAATGAAGGCAAAGGCTCTTGCGCTCTTTGGAAGAGGACAGTCATCACGCGTATTCTACATTCCTGAGTCACTGGTTAATAAGCCAATGATTTTTGCTTAGGATAAAATAAGCTAGTCTGTAGAAAAGCGAGCTTGTTCTATGAGACCTGTGCCACTCTCTGTTCTGCCTTAAATCCTCAAGCCCAAGTTTTAACACAGGGTTGCCGACTTGGTGAAATGACGCTCTCCTTGTTGCCAAAGCGAAAGCAACAATGCCAGAGATCTAATCAGGTGGTGACACGGACGACTAGGAGATATGTTTATGTACATGGAAAAGGTAATTCTCATGGCGCTTTGTGCCAAAGGGCTGTCTAAAGCCGGGGTTTCAGTTACAAGCAAAGCTAAAATAGGTTTGCATTAGTGGCAAATCCATCAGATGCAGTGTAAAGGCTCTAATGAGAATATGTGTAATCTGATGCTAGGCATGGTGGTAATTTGTTTGACATATCAGAGCCACTTACATGAGTTTGATCATTAAGGTGGATGATCTGTATTACGGTGACCAGATATCCTGATTTTATAGGGACAGTCCCGATATTTGGGCCTTTGTCTTATATAGTTGCCTATTACCCTCCACTCCCCTATCCTGATTTTTTCACCCTTGCTATCTGGTCACCCTAATCTGTATTGCTAAAGAATGCTTCTGCTACAGAGCTCAGCATTCCTAATTTACTAGAAATTAGGAGTAAATCCAGGAGCCACGCCTCAGAATGTGTAAATGACGGTCCAGTAATTAATAATTCACTGGTCGGTAATATTAATGCACTATAGGGGAGAGTTTCAAAATCACAAAAGGCAGTTAGGTATCTAATTCCTTGGAAAAGCTCCCCCATAAAATAACCCCCGTTAACTGAAATTCTCAATTTACCTAGTTACACACCCCAAAATGTTATAGGCCAGAACCACCACTCAGCTTTAGAAGAGCAGTGGTTTGAAAGAGCTGGGGACACAGAATACAATGTTGGGGTGGCATTGGTCAATACGCTCTGGGGTTGAGAATGTCGGCCCTGATCCTGCCAAGATTTATGCATGTACTTGATCTTACATTACACCACTGTGCAGACACACACAGAGAGACAGTCCCCGCCCTGAAGAGGTTACAATCTAAATAGACATGGAAACAGGCCCAGAGGCAAAGTGACTGGTCTATTGTCAGTGGCAGAGCTAGAAATAAATCCCACTCTCTCCCCAAGTCTGTTACCAATAGACCCTCACATCTAATTCGAGGTACAAAATCGATGAGTTTTACCCGGATGCTGTAGGGTGTGTCAGTTCTACAGCTGAGCCATAGCGTGTGCTTGCCAGCCTTGGTTGGTCATAAGCTTGAGGGCTGCTTTTCACTGTGTGATAGGGAGAAGGCATTTCCTCTCACAAATCATCTAGCTAGGTACTCGTAGTCCAGCAGCGAGTGCAATATCTAAGCACCTTACAATTCTTAATGGATTTTACCCTCACAACACTCCTGTGAGGTTGGGAAGAACTAGCCTCACTTTTACAGAGGAGAACCAAGGCAGAGAGAGAGAGACTAAGCCATTTGCCCAAGGTCCCCCAGGTAATAGGTGGCCGAGGCAGGAATTAAACCTCTTGAATCCCAGGCCAGTTCTTCTTCACTAGACCAGCCTTCTTCAGGGAGACAGCATTGTGAGCCAGAATGTATTCCTGGACTGCATCAGGCTATAAGAGGACATATCATTTACTATTGTTTTGGGTAGGAAGTGGAGAGCTGCCAGGAACAGTCTTCCCCCATCGGAGAGAGATGCAACACCTTCTTAGATAGTGTACAGTGAAGTGGCTTTAGAGGCACATCACTGAGGAGGAAAGACTTGAGACAGATGCTTCTCCCAAAGTCCCACAGCTGGGAGAAATGTAAGCCCCCCGTAGCGGTATAACATGGTGCTTCATCTTTTTACAATGGAAAACTAATGCAAGTCACCTAGGGGTAGAAGGCTAGGTCTGCAGTTGATGGTTTCGGTTGATGTTAAGGCGAAACCCAAGTCAAGTGTATTTGCATTTCCTATGATGGAAGGGAGCTTTAAATGAAGGATGATGCAAACACGATAGTTCACATAACGTGCTTTGGTTTTATTGAATTCAAAATAAAGGGCTTGATTCTGCACCAGCCTTCTCTGTATGTTGCTATTGACACCTGTGCAACGTGAGTACAAAGTGGTTGTGAGTGGCTGCCACTGGTGCAAGCAAAGAGAAAATTCTGATTTGGGTGAGGTTCACAACCCTTTTATACTGGCACATATGACCACGCAAGGAGCAGGGCAGCAGAGAATAGGACCCAACGATTTCAAAGTGTATTTTAATGTTCCTGTTATCAGTCTCTTGAGACACCCACTCTGCCATCTAGCAGCCAGACAATTCTATCGTTATAATAACTGCAAATGTAACAATGACCACGGACAGATCATCAGCAAGGATTGAACCTGGGATGTCCTGAAAGGAAACACCTCTACTACTTGAGCTAAAGGACCCCACCTGTTAATGCAAAGGCTGTAGCACACTCATAAATTTGTGTACATGGTCTAGCCACTAGAGGGGGACAAATAGCCACACAGTATTCGCATGGGGTTATACCCATATCCTATCGCACAGGGAATGTGTAGCACTGAAGTTGGTCATTGGTTTACGTGGCTTATCCTTCATTCATTGCTGCTTACCCTCCCCAGCTCTTGTTGATTGTTGTTTTTAGAGCTTGTCAAAACGATTCAACTTCAAGTTTAATTTTTATATATAAATTGTGATGGAAGGGCTTTCCCTTGGGTCATGGCAGGGCACTGCAGCACCCCTGCCTCAGTTTCCCCAACAGAGTCATCTGCACACTTCAGCTATGGATGCAGCCTAGCTCTCCGGCCCAGTCACTGAGAAAGCTCTGGGGGCTCCCAAGTCAAACTCCAACAGAAGCACNGCCTCCCCCCCCCCCCCCGCCCACCCCCCGCCGCCCCTTTTAACTCCTCCTTCCAGGCCTGACACCTGCTAAAGGTGGGGCTGTGTGGGGCGACTGCTGCTTATTAACCCCTTCCAGGCCAGGGTGGAGTTCATATACGCCATGACGCTAATACTATATGATCATAGTTAAAATGAAAGAGTAAAAAAGAAATATTTTGTGAATTTCGTTTTGCAAAAAAGGCCGAGATTTTGACTTTTCTTCCCAGTTCAGGACGGCACTAAATTTTGAAATATCACCATTTCCGGTGGGACAGAAATCCCAAATTTTGACCCTCTCTAGCTCTTTTCCTCAGAGTCTGCTTGGCACACACATTTGGGCTGCCTTTCTCCCAATTGCTCTGGCTGAAGGCTGCCTGTCAGCACTGCTGTGGCTCTAAGAAGGGAGTGTATTGTTGCCTGCCTTTCTGAGGGCAGGCTGCTAATTACGACTTTAATTCTGTATTGTTTTGCAGGCTCCAGGTGCCCAACTTTTTATCACACATAACAACAGAGCTAAATGCAGGCGTGCTGTCAGACTAGATGGCCCGACTGGCAAGATGCCCATCAGATGGGCAAAACCTGTTATTGATGAGCCATTTGAAGGGATAATATAATATAAAAGGAATTTGCTGGGGTCCATGTAGACATCAAAGCATCCAAGCAGCCGTTTCTGAAACTCAGAAAGGATCCAAATTAAAATAGTGATAGATCTGCCTACTTATGTGCAGAAGGCCAGTGGACTCACTGGCTGCATGAATGTAAACCATTGACTGGGGTTTCTTTTCCTTTGCATTTCACTTTGGCAAGAGGCAGCCAGGATTTTGGATGACCAGTGGTTGTTGGCCAATGATACCCACTGTATGTTCAGCTTTGGGGGGGAAAAAAATCCCACACCACATTTGAGATGCTGTACAAATAGCTTGGTGGTTGCTGCGGCTTTTGGCTTACCCATAGCTTTCTGATTGTGCTGGGCATGCAGCCTCCTTAAAACGGCAAATGTCGGATGTGCCATCTGGAGAGTTAGTTCACGTGCCATGTTTGACACTGTTCCTGAATTTTACTGCCAGTTATTTTGTGAGCAAACCCTAGAATGCAGACAATCTGCTGCTTCTCTAAACCTCATCCAGCCAAAATCCTAAAGTGGGTTTGGGGTATAGGAAAGCCAATAGTCTGAATTCTTTTTTCTTTCTAGTTGATAATACTCATCCACCGGAGAGGGATGTTCTGAGGACTGATTAATTATTATTTGCTAGGTGTTTTCTTGATGAGCAGTGCTATTTGTACAGCTGGTCGGGAATTTTTTGATGAAATGTTTTTTTTCTCCAAAAATGCTGACTTGTCAAAACTGCAATTGTCCATGGAAGGTGGTTGGTGTCAAAAAAATCTCCTGACCTAAAAGAGTTTTGAAATGGTCAATGCTCCCCGTTTTGACATTTTGGAACCAGAAAGTTTCAGTTTTTCAAGTTGGAAGGAAGTTTTGTTTTGAAATTTTAGTAAATTTAGACAAAAAAAAAAAAAGGTTTAGAAAAAAGAAAAAACCATTGAAATCAAAACAAAATATTTGGCTTATGAAAATGTTTGAGATTTTGACTTTTTGCATCAATTTGGGACAGGAAATTTTTTCGATATCTCAAAAAATGTTGCAAGATGGGAAAATTGTTTCCCACTCAGCTCTTTGGGTGTGATATAGTTCCCATTGAATTCAATGGGTCTGATTTCATGTTACTCCATTCCTGCACTTGGAGCCACCACTGTGTTTCCTTGCCTAGCCCTGGTTGTAATGTAGAGCAGACTCAGGGCTGCTTTTACTTGTACTCTGCTTCCTGTCTTCCCTTATGGGAGTTGTGATAACTGGGCCTACAAGTGGATTCTAATTGCGAGTTCAACAGTAAAAATGATGTGAAAGTTCATGAAATGTCATAACTTATAATAACAAATGTTGATGGGAAAAGCTATGAAAGGAATACAAGCCTGAATTAGTCTAAACAAACCCCCCTGGTATATCTAGGGGTCTACTTAAATCGTGGTGAAATCACACCAATTTTGAGGATGTGTTCATACAGTATAGATACAAGTATTATACTGTACTACTGTTACCTTTGTAAGTTGCCCTGGATAAGGGAGTCTGCTAAATAAATAAATAAAAAGTATAATACTCAGAGTTGTACATAAAGCTCAGAGACACACATTTATGCGTACCTGAATAAAACAGTCCATTTTATTTGTTAAACACCAGCATGCAGCATCCACCAGTTGCAGCTGACCTCTCCTGTCTCTGTGGGGTGAATACCTGTCCATACATTCAAATGGCACATTCTGCATCCATGGAATTGGTAGGAATTGTATGGCAGCATTTTGTCAATTTGTAGAGATTTGGAAACCGATCAGAAACCGAGTCCCAAAACTCAGTTACTTTTCCCGGCATCTGGCATTCTTTGACAAAGGTCAGGTAAGCAGCACATTCATTGTCATGATCTTTCTCCCAACCAGGAATTGCTTGAATTAGCTCAGGGTCAAAACACAAAAAAGGTACCTGATTTGGATCGAAAATACAAATAGCACTCAAAAAGCAGGGTTGTTCCAACGGAGGTGGTAGTGACTGATTGTACCTGTAGTACTGATTTAACTTTTCTCCTATTGACTGGAACACTTCTTGTGGCTATTTTCAGTTTGGCACTCTGAAAGTTGTTGCGATGCCATATCTGTGGTCCAACTGACCAGATCTATAGACTATAACAATGTTTAAAAGGGGACTGGATAAATTCATGGTGGCTAAGTCCATAAATGGCTATTAGCCAGGATGGGTAAGAATGGTGTCCCTAGCCTCTGTTCGTCAGAGGATGGAGATGGATGGCAGGAGAGAGATCACTTGATCATTGCCTGTTAGATTCACTCCCTCTGGGGCACCTGGTATTGGCCACTGTCGGTAGACAGATACTGGGCTAGATGGACCTTTGGTCTGACCCGGTACGGACGTTCTTATGTTCTTATGTTCTTATCTATCAGTTTGTTGTCTGCTTTGTGAATCAAAACCTGACGACTTTTAAGCCAATATTAGAAGCTGCGTGAACTGGATAGCATTCTCAGTCATGAACTTCACCTGGTCTTCAGTATTGCTCTGTTTTAACAGATCAGAGACTTTAAGCAAAGACTGTGTGCTTGGTGTGATTACAAGCTCCTCGCACACAAATTGCCAGTAGTATTTAATATTCTTTGCATGGTAAGCAACTGCATTAAACCACAAATTCCACCACTGGTTCAGGTGGAAGTGACACTACTTGGCTACCACTTTGATTGTCCATGGACTCCTTGAATCGTAGTTTACGGTTTGGACAATGAAGAAAGCAGCATATCCACCTCAGGGAAATGTGTGTGCCAGATGTCTCTCACCATTGAAATAATGTATGCATTACAGGTAACGTGAATTGCAATGGGCATCATTCCTTGTCCAATAGAACCTCAGAGTTACGAACACCAGAGTTACGAAATTGCCAGTCAACCATTCACCTCATTTGGAACCGGAAGTACGCAATCAGGCAGCAGCAGAGACCAAAACAAAACAAAAGCAAAGACTGTACAGTACTGTGTTAAATGTAAACGACAAAAAATAAAGGGAAAGTTTTATTTGACAAGGTAAGGAAACTGTTTCTGTGCTTGTTTCATTTAAATTAAGATAGTTAAAAGCAGCATTCTTTTTCTGCATAGTAAAGTTTCAAAGCTGTATTAAGTCAATGTTCAGTTGTAAACTTTTGAAAGAACCACCAGAACGTTTTGTTCCGAGTTCCGAACATTTCAGAGTTCCGAATAATCTCCATTCCCGAGATGTTCGTAACTCTGAGGTTCTACCGTAGTACATCAGAGAAAGCTTTGCACATGTGCATCGTGCTGTCAGAGAGAAATGCGGAGACCTTATTGAAATCTAAGCTGTAGTTTACAACAGCCTTTACTACATATTGCGATACAGTTGAAAAATGTACTGACTTAAGCTGAACAGGCTCTGTTAGGAGAAAGGGCATACAGTCATCTTTCCAGCTACCAGGTCTGAATAAAACATGGAATATGTACTTACCCCGTGCACCTGTTGCTTCATTAGCTACAACTGAAATGGAATTGTATCCTGCCAGTCAGGGCCAGCTCCAGGGTTTTTGCCGCCCCAAGTGGCGGAAAAAAAAAAAAAAAAAAAGCCGCTATCGCGATCGGCGGCAGCTCCACCGTGCCGCTTTCTTCTTCAGCGGCGGGTCCTTCCCTCCCAGAGGGACCGAGGGACCCGCCGCCGAATTGCTGTCGAAGAGCCCGACGTGCCACCCCTTCCCCTTGGCCGCCCCAAGCACCTGCTTGCTGAGCTGGTGCCTGGAGCTGGCCCTGCTGCCAGTGCAGAGTTTGTAGACTGAAAGTGCTTCTCAATTACTTCTGTTAGATAATCTTGGTGAAGTTAGTTTGCACACAGGAAACTGCCAGCATTTGGTGCATGCTTTCTAAAGTACTCATAGAATCATAGAACTTAAGATCAGAAGGGACCATTATGATCATCTAGTCTGACCTCCTGCATGATGCAGGCCACAAGAGTTGACCCACCCACTCCTGAAATAACTCTCACCCCCGACTCAGCTGTTGAAGTCCCCAAATCATGATTTAACGACTTCAAGCAGCAGATAATCCTCTAGTAAGCGACCCCTGCCCCATGCTGCGGAGGAAGGCGAAAAACCTCCAGGGCCTCTGCCAATCTACCCTGGAGGAAAATTCCTTCCCGACCCCAAATATGGCGATCAGCTGAACCCCGAGCATGCAGGCAAGATTCTCCATCCAGACACTCAGGAAAAAGACTTTCAATATCCCAATATTTACCATCGGTACTATCTACCAGCAGTGGCACATTATTGACCTATTGTGTAAATTAAGTTATCCTATCAAACCATTCCCTCCATAAACTTATCAAGCTTAATCTTAAAGTTAAGTTAAAGTTACTCCCTTAGTTTTGGATTATCCATTTTTTCTAAAGGTATATTGGCAGCCGTGAAGGCCTCTACTAGCTCCATTGTAGCTTTTTTTTTGCTAAACTACTTTCAGTTGTTCGTTTAAACATCCTGGACACTGTTGCTTGTTTTTTGTTCTGACCTGTAGCTTCTGTACATGCTTTTCGTTTAATATGTGATTCAAACTCAAGATGGGGATTAAGCGTGTTTTTTCTGAACACATCCAGAGTCACGCTGCAAGATTTACCATTGTCTGCATGTAAGGTTCTTACTGGGTACTACTTCACACAATCCAAAACTGAAATGTTTGAGCAAAAAAGGTTCAGTCATTTTATGGAAAGGAAGGTATTGAAAAAATATACTTTTACCATTGTAAAAAAGAGCATGAGCTTTTTCTGAACAGCTCTAAGTTAACATTTCGTACAGAGATTATCTCGAGGACAGATGTGGATTTCACTGTTCCTGTGAAAATGTCTTTGGATCTGGCCAAAGTCTAATAGTTTAAACATTATAATTTGTGCACGCACTGTGATTTTAAAATAACGTGCTTTTGGTTTGGTTTGTATGTAAAATTTATTTTGGACACCAACTCCAAAAAAGGTTTCTACAAATGAGACCAGAAAGAGAGTCTTCTGTAATTACCCCAGTGTACGTATTTCCTTGTGTACAAATCTGGTTTCAGTTTGCCTGCTGATAGCTTGCTAGAAGTTCCCCGTGAAGGACCAGAAATACAACCTAAATCAAGCTAGTTGGGATAGAAATACTTTCTCCTAATGCCTCCCGTTTCTCAATGAACTAGGGCAGTGCAATGTGAGGCAACAGGTAATGAACTATTGTAGAGTAAGTGAAAGCGGGGAGAAGTTGTCAAACATAAATAGTGCACAAATGATGCTCATAAGCATAGTCCAATTTAGAAATGAGGAGCCATATCCGTAGCTGGTGTAAATTGGAATAGGTCCATTGACTTAAATGAAGCTGCACTGATTTATATCAGCTGAGGATCTGGCCTTTCACCTTTCAATTACTGCCTTTCATTCACAGTCCTTGGGTAACATTATGCACTGACATATCAGAAATCTGTGGGCTAGATTTTGCCACCTATCCTTAGACTTAGTATTACCTTACTCCTCAAGAAATCCCACTGATTCAATGGAACTACTTGAGGTGTGAAGTTATTACTTAACAGGAGAAAGAAGGCACAATTTTGCCCCATTTCTAAGCACTTACGGGAACAATCTCCTATAGCTCCAAGGAAGAACTAGTCAGTCTCGTAACATAGTTAAAGACAATATTAACATGGTCTCTTTTCAATTGCAATGATCAGGTTATTTACTCTAATTTCTTTTCCATAAATTGTTCCATGCATCATTTGCCATTCACTTTGGGCCCAATGCAGTGCCCATTGAAGTCACTAGGAATCATTATACTGACTTGCCATGCACGGGATTAGGCCCCTTGTCTGTTCATGTGTCCCACACTAGATCACATGGCAGCTACTACTGCAGCATGACATTTCTCCAGCTGTTGTTGTATTTACTGCTTACACAATCGGTTTTGTGTATAATCTTCTCTGTGCTTTTGTGTAAAAGAAAGAGAGTTGGCAAAAGCCAGTTTGTGCCTTTTGGGGTCTGTTGTTAATACATTGCCACTCAGCTATTGATCCAATATAGAGAAATCATCAGTCATTCAATTCTAGTCATTTACTGTCACTGCGAGCACTGATGACTACAGAAGGTGGCTGTTATATTGTATAAAATCAAAGGAGGGTGTCGAGAGAGGCATCTACAGCCATATAAAGGAAGTTAGATTTGAAAACTGGGACCTTAATTCTCTCTGTCTTTGTATCAAAACGGGGACACTTACCCACCTCTGTAAAGCAGAAGGAAATCCTCAGGCGAAAGGTTCTATTTAAGTGCCGAAGATCTTTAAGAATGGGAGTTGGTTGAAATTTTTCAAATTTCAAGACTTTGTCCAAATTTTTCAGTGAAACTTCGAACATCAACAACAACAAAAAGGAAGAAAAAAAATGCATGAATCTGCTGTAAGCTTCCTCTCCCCCCGTTTTTCAATCAGCTCTGTTAAGAACTGAACGACAGGTGTGTTGTCAGAAAGGAGGTCATGTTTGTCACCTGGACATGAATTTGACACCTTAAGAGCACACATGCGTGTGTTCTGCGCCATGGACAGAAGGGTGCAGAGAGCACCATGTAAAATAAGTATGATCACTCTCACTATCAACTGTCGTTTTCTTTTCCTTTCAGAGTGCTCCATTTAAGCCAGCGATTTGTCCCACTCTGCTTTCCTCTTCAGGTTGTTTGAATGAAACAGGTGTTTCACAAAAAGCCTAGAGCTAACAGTGCTAATCTCTGCTTTTCACAAATGGATCTTTTGTACTGCCTGTTGGATTTGGATTTACAGGACGGAGTCTTTCTTTTTTTAAACAAACAAACAAACAATGAGGGCAAACAACAGAGAGGGGAGAATAAAAGGGAATCCACACATATAAACGAGATGACATCATTCGTTTAGCTTAGATGATACAGTAGTCAAGGGACGTGATGATGGGAAGGGCCCCTTCTAAGGAAATAATGTGGTATATGACAAAGGGCTAAGTATGAGACAACCCACAAAGCATCTGCTACTGGAACAATGAAAAGTTCATTGGTTTAGAGACCTTGGAGCTCAGGTGCAGTGAAAGAGAATAGGGTCCCATTGTTAAGGCAGGATCAGCAGTCAGCTTTGTTCATTTTTCCCCCCTTGGCACTACAATAATAATAACTTGTCACCATCTTGAGACATGTTGGCATAGATCGCAACCACTGATGGATACTCAGCCAGTGAATGCACTGAAATGGTTTGTTTCTGTTGATGTACGTCTTTGTAGAATCCCCTAATGGGAATATAAATAGATGAAACCTTCACCGGCAATTACTTTTTGTGTAGTCCACTTTAACCCCTCCTCGCCTGGAGAAAGGCACACTGTACTGGTGTTACCAGGCTGTTGGGCTATTTTTTGCCTTCTTGTATTGTTTCATTCATTCTATTTGCAAATGGACGTGTATTAAAAAGGTCACAGCTGTAGCTGGGCAAGTTGTACCACCCTGATGTTATTATTTTTTACAATTAGTTTGCATTGGAATTCATGTAAAGAGGGTCTAGAAATGAAAACAAATTCATTCAGTAGTTTAAGGGGCTGATCTGATGCCCACTGAAGTCAGTGAAAAGAGTCCTCTTGACTTCCCTGGGTGTTGGATTAGACACTAGGAGACTCAGGCCAACTCTTTCAAATTTATTTTCCAAAGCGTCCTTCATTAAGTTTTGTGTGAGAGCTGGTTCAGCTGGGTTTGCGAGTCATGGACTTTGAAAATGTTCTGCTTTGAATGAACCTGGTTTTCCTCTGGTCAGATCTCATTGGTGCCTGGACACTGTAGGGATGGGCACAAATCCCTTCTCGATAGGGAAGGTTCAGGTCTGATGGGTACAATGCTTGTTTGCATGGTTTTGCATCAGTTTACTTATTCGCCAGAAATGTAGGTGAGACTAGGCCTCAGTTACAAACCAGAATTAGAACTCTGAGCATCTCAGCAAGGCACACTGCAAAAAACTGGGATGGCATTACTATGTGACACATAAAATTACTAAATAATAATGAGTCTGTTGGTATGGGCCTGGGGAACTTCTGAAGGTAGTGCAGGTAAACTCAGGCTATCTGAGCTCTGATCATCCAGAAACTGGACAGCTGGACTAAATTGCAGGCCACAAGATCAGGACATGCTGAGTGGTCCTCAAAGACATTTCAGGGTTAGCAGCATTTCAGAAAATGGGGACCTCCCCAAAGTGACCCTATTAGCCCAGGAAGACTCCATCCCAGATGTAGTTTTCAAAGAGCACATGGGCATCTAATGTATACCATCTCACCAAATCATCTTCCTTGAGCCTATGTGAAGGTAAAACTCAGGAGAAGGTTCACAGTACCCTCATAGCTCCATTCTAGGCTTGACAATGCTGGTGCTTGGATACCCTAGCATTGTCCCCAGAATCTCTGTCCTTCCATATCCCAGGATTTAACAAACCATCCAGGGAGTGATGGCCTTATCTAAATCCCATTGGAGCCAATGAGAAAACTCCCCTGGGCTGTGGGCGGTGGATTAGGACATATAACAAACCATTCAATGAGCAATGGTCTAATCCACCACCCACTGGAGTCAATGGGAGAGTTCTCATGGATTCCAATGGGCTCTGGATCATGCTCTCAACTATTGTATGAAGACTTCCATTTCAAACTGATTAGGACTCTGGCAGCAAGGGGCAGCCGGTGAGGTAGGAAGTGAACTGCATCAAGGTCTGAAGTCAGCATTCCAACACACTAGCAGGGCTGGTTGACATTTTTCAGATTTAAAAATGTTGACAAAATTTTCAAATGTTGATGGGGGGGAAAAATGTGTTTTTTTGTTTTTTTGTACTTTCCCTCTCTCCTTGTTTTTCAGTCAACTGCACCCAATTGGGTTGATCCTGGCGTAGGGTTATTACAGAGTGCAGGGATTTCGAGCAGTGGAATGGCTACAAAAAATGACTGCTGCGTACAAAGCATCACCTCGTGTGATCAGTGTTGTGCCCATACCAAATTCCTGCACTGTAGTCAACAATCACTGTATAAAACCCAGACACACCATGATCTGGGACTGAGACATAGCCAAAGACACAAACCTCTACCACTTGGGCCTAGGGTGACCAGACAGCAAATGTGAAAAATCGGGATGGGGGTGAGGGGTAATAGGAGCCTATATAAGAAAAAGACCCAAAAATCGGGATATCTGGTCACCCTACTTGGGCCTTTAGTTTTTGGTAGTAGCAGGTGCCATGTTTGCTCTGTGCATCAGCCACTAGAGGGCAACATTCCTGGCTCCGGCTCATTTCTTCTAGTATATCAGGGGTCAGCAACCTTTCAGAAGTGGTGTGCCGAGTCTTCATTTATTCACTCTAATTTAAGGTTTCGCGTGCCAGTCCTACATTTTAATGTTTTGAGAAGGTCTCTTTCTATAAGTCTATAAGATATCACTAAACTATTGTTGTATGTAAAGTAAATAAGGTTTTTAAAATGTTTAAGAAGCTTCATTTAAAATTAAATTAAAACGCACAGCCCCCCGGACTGGTGGCCAGGACAAGGGCAGTGTGAGTGCCACTGAAAATCAGCTCGTGCGCCGCCTTCGGCACGCGTGCCATAGGTTGCCTACCCCTGTAGTATACCTCCATCACTCAAACATCAGCAGAAAGAAACTACTCAAAGGGCTCTGACAAGGCTGACAACACATTTATACTTTAATTTGAATTCATATTTGTAGAAGAAATTTTGCATTTTCACCCACCTCTAATTATAGTCCACTCTGAACCATTTGAAATTGTCATCCTTTTGATACACAATACAGTGCCCAGTGAAGTCAATGGGACTCTTTCAGTCATGGGGGTATAGCTCAGTGGTAGAGTGTTTGGTTGCCACTCAAGTGGTCCGTGGTTCAAATGCAAGTGCCCGCTTGTAAGCTTTGCAAGGGAAGGGATAGCTCAGTGGTTTGAGCATTGGTCTGCTAAACCCAGGGTTGTGAGTTCAATCCTTGAGGGGGCCATTTAGAGAACTGGGATAAAAAAAATATCTGTCTGGGGATTTGTTCTCCTTTTGAGCAGGGGGTTGGACTAGATGATCTCTTGAGGTCCCTTCCAATTCTATGAAATGACAGGTGGGCATTGGATCAGTCTGTAAATACATAGGTAAGCTTTTGGGAGCAGGTACCATCTTTTCGTTCTGTGTTTGTAGCACCTAGCACAGTGGGGTCGTGCTCCATGACTGGCACTCCTAGGTTCTACCACAATATAAATTATAATAATACATCAAATAGCCTTGGTGTATCCTACCTGTTTTGAAGTTTATAAGGAAAATGTACATATTTCATATTTCAATGGAAATAAATATACTTTGTTATTTTATTAACATACAATTTTTTTCTTTTTCTTTTTACCTACGTGCTCATTGAGAAAAATTGATCCTTTATAAATAAAGCTATATTTAATGTAGAGCATGGGACAGGAAATTATTCCACCCCCCCCTTATATTTTACCTTATTGGCAATTTAAGAACTTTTTTGAACAGTTGACTATCAGAATATTTGAACAGAGCTTCTAGTGTCTCCTTATCATTTCTTGGTTATTTATATAGTAGCAGGCAGCCTCAAATACCAAGCAAAAAAATGGAGGAGCGCATAAGAGAACTTCAAATGACTTTGGTGAATAGCTGAAAATGAACAGAGAAGTTTTGAAACTCTTTTAATGAAAGTCTAATTCTCTCCTTCCATAAGAAGCGGCCCGCTGATGATGGAAATGGCCCAGACATGTCTGCAGAGATTTGGGAAGCTCTTGTTTCAATGTCTCTTTGCAACGGCTAAAAAAATAAAGAATTCTGAATTCCTGCCAACTTGGTTGGTGTCTCCAACTTACATTTCTCCTTTGTACACCATTCGCTGTAATGCATCATGCAACAGTACCGGCAATGCCTACCTCGAAGCATGTTTATTATTTGTATTGCAGCAGTATCTAGACCAGCGTTTCTCAAATGCGGCCACCGTGGTTGCATGCAGCCACCAGGGGCTTTTCATGCGGCCACAGCCTCCTGGGTCGTGAGGGGGGAGAGAGGGGGAGCAAAGCAGTGGCCCCCTCCCCTGGACCCATTCTGGATCCCCATTCTGGACACACAGACACTGTAAGAGCAGATGATCAGTGAGAGTTCTTTACTTTCCCGGGGGCAGCGGGACTCAGGCTTCATCCCTGGGGTGATGGGTGGCAGGCTCTTGCCATGTGGTGGTGGACTCCTTTCCCCAGCCACAGGGCTTCATGCTCTGGCCCTGCCCCCCCCCCCCATGTCATCCCTGGCCCCCACTGCCTCCCCAGCCATGCAGCGGGACCCCAGGTCCTGGCCCCACCTGACTCCTGCTACCTCCTCCAGCCCTCCAACAAGACCCCCAATCGCCACCGCTAGTTAATTAAGTATTTTAGGGGAAACGGTAAGAGCGGCCACCAGCAAGAGTTGGTGACCGCACTCTGAGGCCACCAAAAAATTTCTTGTGAGACCCCCCTGATCTAAACACCCCCACCAAAGTAACTCTCCATTGTGCTAGGCTCTGTATAAACCCACCGTAAGAAAACAGCCACTGCCCCGAAGAGCTAAATAGAGAAGACAGACAAAAGCAGTAGAGTTGGTCAGCAAAACTTTTATGGAACCATATTTTGTTAGAATATGCAAGTTCCACTGAAGCCAAAATGCTTTGAGAAATCATGTCCATTTCACCAAAATTTTGTTCTGGACAAAAATTGCTGACAATGTTGAAATGTCCTGTTTTGACATTTTTTGGACTTTCATTTTGAAATGACTTTTTATTTTGACACGTTTTCAATTTTGTATTGGCATCTATTAGAACAGAATATAACATTTCAAAAGGTGAACTCAAATCCAATATTCTGATGGACCCAAAACCCATCTTTTGGAGAACCTTCTTTTATGGAGAATTTTGAATTTTTGGGGTTTCATTCCTAATTGGAATAGAAACCGATGTTGAAATGTCGAAATGCTTTGTGAAACAGAATTTCTGTCCTCTGCACAGCTTGAAAAACAGTCTTATTATCATCCCTGTTTTACAGCTCGGGAACTGAGATGCAGGCAGTACATTAATTACTCCATATCATGCAAGAGGTCAGAACCAGGGAGGAACTCAATGCTCCTGAATCTCAGTTCATTGCCTTAACCACCGGGGTGTTCTTTCCTCTTACATGCATGCTTGGTGTCACTGGTTACTGCTCCCCCAGGAATGTATATTGCAGAAGAAGTAGTTTGATGTGGAAATAATAAAGGTTAAAGGAACGTGAAATCCTTGAATACAGAGGGCCAGATCCGGCACAGCTCCCTTGCTTTCAGTGAAGCTGTGTCCATTTACACCAGTTGTGTATCTGCCACTGTATGGGTGTACTGGCCCTTTAAAGTTAGAAGAAGTAGTGTGAGAAGACAGTTACCCTTTACCAGGTGTCCAGAATAACCAAAATGGACATTGGGAGAAAGGAAGTTGTGGAATAGCTAGTATCTGGGAGGGTGAAGGTATAGGAAAAAAACAGACTACTGTTCCGTTAAGGGCCCAGGACCAGGAGCCCAGCCAGCCCAGCCAGGTGTTTGAGGTTATTAGCCCCAGGTGGGAAGGATGAAGGGAGTGGATGGATGACTGGGTGGGTGGATCTCAAAGGAGGCTTCAAGACTGGTTAACGAAGAGCTGCTGAGCGCCTGGAAGAAGGAGGAACTCAGCCAGTGAATAGGCCTAGAAGGAGGGCTGTGAAATCCTGATCTCTATCCAGACTCCTCCACTTCAGTCTGAAGCGAATCCATGTTTCAATGAGTTACAAAGAGACTCCTTTGGAGTTTAGTCGCAGAGGGGCTTTGCAGAACCTGGGCTTTGTATGGGGCTGTGCTGCTGAGGGGGAATAGACACAGGGAGGAGCAGCGCTCTGCCCTTCAGCGCCTGAATTCCACAGCCTCGTTCTGGCCCCCTTCCCCACCGCAATAGGCTGTCTCCCTCCTGCCCCTCCCACTCCATCCTCCCTGCCCAGGTTTGCTTTTGAGGGGCTGAGCGTGCACTGTGGGTGGCTGAATGCTGGAGGCGCGAGGGAATTTGTTTGTGGGGTCACTGAGCGCCTTAAGGTGTTATGGTGTGTGGGCGGTAAGGCATGTGGAATGAGGTCGGTCTGAGTGTCAGTGTTGCCTTAACTGGCGACTGCCTTGATTTCTAGTGTGTGTGAATTAATTGGTATAAGAGGCCACACCTCCCCATTCAGTCATTTAGGAAACACTAAAGCAAATAAGCCCAGAGCTGCCAAAATCCGAGCAATCGCTGATGAAGCCCTGATGGGGAAGACCGCCAGAGTGCGTGAATGGAATGTCAGTGAGTACAGAAGTTAAAAATACACATCTCAAACCCTGAGGACTCCCCTGGGTCTAAGAAGCTATATTGATACTAGACTTCAAAAGATCCAAATAAACAGCACCCTTTTTTCCCCCCCCGGAGCACAGAAGTACGTGCTTGCGGTGTCAAAGCGATGTTATTTCTGCACTGCAGATCTCCGGATAGATGCCTAGAAAAACAATTTGGATGTGTTACCTCTTCTTGCATTTAAAGTTATCTTTTTAAAAAGAAAATGAGTTAGTTTTAGTTTCATATGTTAGCACCTTAAATGTTTGTTCTCTGAAGATTTTTAAATTTCTCTTGGAACTACCTTGGAGAGGCAGTGTGGCCTAGTGGGCAGGGTGCTGAACTGGGACACAGGAGACCTAGGTCCTATTCTGCATCTGCCACTACTTTGCTGGATAACCTTGGGCAAGAGAATGGCCTGCCTGTGACTCAGTTTCCCCATTTTAAAGATGATACTGACTTCCTTTGTACAGTGTTTTTAGATCTGTGGCTGCAAAGTGCTGTCTAAGAGCAAGGTATTTGTGTCTAAGGCCAGGTTTACACTGGAGATTCCCTTGGTAACAACCATTGGGTGAGCAAACCCCCTGTATAGACCATCAGTTTGCACTGGTGCAGCTTATACATGCTTGGAACTGGGATGCATCATGGCTTTGCCTGTCTGCTGTAGGGATTTGCATTGGTGCAGCTCCCCCAATGGTTGGGCACAGATGTCTGGGAATCCCAGAGAAGAGAAGGTCTCAGGTTCTCACTGGGGCTTCAGTATAAGCTAGTGCTTGACTTAGGAAAGAAAGACGGGTGTGTTTAGTGTGTGTGCCGCATCCCCCTCTGCCTGGTCCCCAGAGGCCAGGTGCCTGGTGCAGCTTTGAGCTACAGGGCTTAGGCCAAGTTTTCAAATCGACAAGTAATTTGGGGTGCCTCAAGCTTCAGATGCTCAACTTGACCCTCTTTAAAGGGACCTGATTTTTCAGAGGGTGGTTGCTCAGCACGTCCGGAAAGTCAGGCCCCTTAAGATTTCTCAAGTTGAGCAGCCAAAAATCAGAGGCACCCAACATTACTAGTCACTTTTGAAAATCTTGTCCTGGGTCCTTCAGGTCAAATTAGTCCATTCAATTCTGGAGGTCACTTTTGTAACGAGTGCCACCTTGGTCATGGCCAGGGAACTAGGGTGACCAAATGTCCCGATTTTATAGGGACAGTCCCGATTTTTGGGTCTTTTTCTTATATGGGCTCCTATTACCCCCCACCCCCTGTCCTGATTTTTCACATTTGCTGTCTGGTCACCCTACAGGGAACTCCAAAGCCAAAATGGAGGATGTATAATGCATACTTATTTGTTTCCCCCAACCCACTTCTCTTCCCGTCTGTCAGCTTGAGATGAGAAGAAGTGGGGTGTGGCCCACCCACTTCTAAGCTCCTCCATTTTGGGTTCTGCGACCATTTTAGTTCCCTGCTGCTTCCCAGGTTTGTCACATAAGAACATAAGAACGTCCGTACCGGGTCAGACCAAAGGTCCATCTAGCCCAGTATCCTGTCTACCGACAGTGGCCTATGCCAGGTGCCCCAGAGGGAGTGAACCTAACAGGCAATGATCGAGTGATCTCTTTCCTGTAATCCATCTCCACCCTCTGACAACAGAGGCTAGGGACACCATTCCTTATCCATCCTGGCTAATAGCCATTAATGGACTTAACCACCATGAATTTATCCAGTTCTCTTTTAAACGCTGTTATAGTCCTAGCCTTCACAACCTCCTCAGGTAAGGAGTTCCACAAGTTGACTATGCGCTGCGTGAAGAAGAACTTCCTTTTATTTGTTTTAAACCTGCTGCCTATTAATTTCATTTGGTGACCCCTAGTTCTTGTATTATGGGAATAAGTAAATAACTTTTCCTTATCCACTTTCTCCACATCACTCATGATTTTATATACCTCTATCATATCCCCCCTTAGTCTCCTCTTTTCCAAGCTGAAGAGTCCTAGCCTCTTTAATCTCTCCTCATACGGGACCCATTCCAAACCCTTTGAATACTTGAAACCACGTTTTCCCATCAACAAAAAACAAATGCTGAACTCAGTACAGTTGCAAAGCAAATCACTTTAAACTTCTGCCATCCCTACTGAGGAAGTAGCCTGATCATGGTTAGCACTGTGGCTTCATCGCAGCTGTAAGGGCTGTGCCAAAAAAAAAGGTACTTTGGTCACCTTGATCAAATAGACAGATGCTTTTTGTCACCCTTGACTGGCCCATGCAAAGAGGCTGTGCTGCAGTCTCCCTATCCTGGGAGTGCACTGAAGAAGTGTTAGCTGGCTTTGCAGACTGGTTGACTTAAAGTCTACTTAACTTGGCCAGCAGAGGTGAAGAGGATTCTTGATTATGATCCACAAGTACCTACACGGGGAGAAGATTTCTGATAGTAGACGGCTCTTTCATCTAGTGGACAGAGTCATAACAAAGCTGAAGCCAGACAAATTCAGACCAGAAAAGGGTGGGGCAACTTTTAACAAGGAGGGTAAATAATCATTGGACCAACTTATGTAGGGATGCAGTGGTTCCCCATCACCTGAAGTCTTTAAAGCAAAGCTGGGTATCTCTCTAAAATGTATGGGGTAGCTCAGCCAGACGTCGTGGGCTTGATACAGGAATCACTGGGTGGAATACTATGGCCTGTGATGTGCAGGAAGCCAGCCTAGAAGATCATTATGCTCTAGAGTGTGTTTGAAGATCCTGCTACTCTTCCATGGTTTTCCAAACACTTTATTAATGACCAAACCCTGGTTCCATAGAAGCTTCTGAGAATTTCACTCTTCCTTTCATAGTGACCAGGATTTGGCCATAATAGCATAGTTCATTAACAAAGGCAAACTTGACTGACCTCATGAGCACATTAGCAATCTAGGCTCCCTATCCTTTGTACTATGCATAGATAGACACCCTGACTCTTCACAGAGTCAACCGCGAGTCCAGGGGCAAGCCGCATTGTGTGACTGGAGCTGTAAGAGTTAATACTTGCTGTGCACTTCGACAACACCTTCGTAGCTTTTCATGCCAAAGGAGGCTTTGAACTTGTTACCCTCAGGGCCCCACAGGACCTTTCATGAAGCTTGAAAACAGGCAACTGTATTTTAATTTAGATGCTTTATTGAGAATACATTTTGCGATGGAGCAGCATAAGAAAGGAAGTCAAAAGCAAAGTAAAAGACACAATCATTATTTATACCAGGGTAGCATCTGGATGTCCCAGCTGAGATCAGGACCCCATTGTGTTTGGGTGCTGTGCAAACGCTCAGCAATAAACTGCCTCTGCCCCAAGGAGCTTACAATGTAAACAGACAAAGGGAATATTATCCCAATCTGCAGATAGGAAAATGGAGTCAAAGGGAATGACTTGCCCAGGGTCATACTGAGCCCAGATCTTTTGCCTTCCAGTCTAGAGCTTTAACTACAAGACCATCCTTCTTCCCAGTCAGCTGGAAAATGATGACTAGCTGCTCATTTGCACTAAGACCCCTTTGCACCACTTTAAGTTTCCTTCGTCCTGCTGTAGCAGTGTAAAGTGGTATTGATGTCAATGAGACTCACCCTCACAGCTTAAAGCATTGGGAATAGATTACTTTGAGGCACTAAGCTCTCAATTATTATGTTTTAAATACTAAGGTAGAGAATTGCTGCCCTCTCTGTGTTTGCACAGATTTGAGTGTGGCTCAGATAAAGACCCAGCAAAGCATTTCCCTACCCAAGCCATGCCCTGTAGCCCATGCCCTGTCACTCTCAAGTAGTGGCTGGACCACAAAGAGGTTTGAGTCCTCAACAGCCTTCGGGTATGTCTACACTGTAGCAGGGAGTGCGCCCCTCAGTGCAGATAGACAGACACCGTCCAGCTAGCATGCTGAAAACATCAGTGGGGCTGCAGTGGCCTTGGCTAGTCACCCACGTACATACACAGGCAGTCGGGTGAGCCCGTGCTCCAGCAGCTAGCCCAAACTGCCCCCCAGGCTGCTGCAGCCACCCGGCTATTTTTAGTTTGCCAGCTTGAGTAGAGCTAGCGCGTGTCTGTCCACTTGTGCTGCGGGTGAACACTCCTGGCTGCAGCGTGGTGCTAACAGACCTGGGCCTTCTAACTCTGGCAGCAGCGGCTCATGCTGTTCGGTCCAGGGTGGGATCCTCACTGCTGACGACGCCCCGAGGGGCCCCGCGTTACAAAGCCTCGAGTTGGCAAGAGGGAAAGTGCTTACATGAGCAAGAAGCAACCTAATACAATATTATGCAGCTCAGCACGTTCAGAGCCACATGACTAGATTACAGGTTTGTAAAAGAGCAACGCTGCGCTGTCTGTGATTCTGAAGCCCAGGCCAATGAAGAGAGAACATGTGATGCTTTAATACCCTGTGACTTGGATGTTGAATAAGTGTGAATCAGACAACAGTGTGAAGTGGGTTTGGAAGGATTCATAAAACATACCCAGCTCTTTTTGTATGACTATTAGCTATAAATCTTCATGGGTCAAGTGGCCAGATCCTTTCCCACTAGAAATAATAGCTATTTATGCCATTCTCCTCTGGGACCTTGGCGCACAGGATGTTCTGAAAAACTTAAGTTTTTCTTTCGAAGTGGGAGATTTGTTGAAATCATCCCTTCCTAGCGAACTGTCTCGATTTGGAGAAATCGACCAAAAAAATTGCCTAACAATTCCCACTCAGCTGTACTGAAAACCCTTTTCCAGCTGATGCTTCACCTACCTTATTTTGTATCAGATACAGGGTGATCTTTACCTTCTGCTGTCAGCTAGTTTTGAGCACACTGTAATGTGTCAGCCTGCTGATTGGCCCAGCTACTCCAATGGGATCCAAGCAAACCTAGGCCTACAGAAGTCGTAGGGAGTGGTTTTTCTCCTTTTGGGGGGTCCTGGCTCAGACCTCATTCTGCTGAGCTGCTATCCTCTTGCTATTTCCATAGACACAGATATAAACCAGCGGTAACCTCAGCATGTGAAAATCTGCAAAGTGAGGAGGAAGATGGAGGGGAAAAGGCCGTCAACAAGGAGTAATGGTCTCAAGTTGCAGTGGGGGAGGTTTAGATTGGATATTAGGAAAAACTTTTTCACTAGGAGGGTGGTGAAGCACTGGAATGGGTTACCTAGGGAGGTGGTGGAATCTCCTTCCTTAGAGGTTTTTAAGGTCAGGCTTGACAAAGCCCTGGCTGGGATGATTTAGTTGGGATTAGGTCCTGCTTTGAGCAGGGGGTTGGACTAGATGACCTCCTGAGGTCCCTTCCAACCCTGATATTCTATGATTCTATGATTCTAGAAAGTCACTGAGTGCTATCATTGTGACGTGAAAGGTCTCTAGCTCCTGCAGAATATGCTGCATGATCAGAGAAAACTAGCCAAATGGCTGATTACACAAAGCATCATTAATACCCAGACAGTCACCAGATGACTGGAGGTAGAAGACTACAATGGACCCATTAGCACCCACCCACAAACCCATCCTTAGAGGTGCTCAAGACTTTCCCCACCCCTGAAGGAATATTGAAGTGGCTTTGCAGCTCCCCCTGCTGATCGCTGCATAGCTGTTAAGTAGGGAATGGAATGATCGTTACGTCCCGTCCTGTAGCATAGGTGAGATGTTCCAAAAGAGCCAAGGTAGTAGTTGAGCATGCACCTGCTACAGCTGCGCTCAGTGGAGGCAGTCGAGCATTATAAAAGAGGGGGTGGCTGATGGCTTGTTCTCTGTGAGGGCCTCGGGACTCTGCAACCTGCCCCCCACCCAATCCCCTTGCTCCACAATTGAGTGAGTAGTACCTTGCTTTGCCAGTAGTCCGTTCTACTGCACTGAGTCTACTGGTAGAGTAAGGCCCTGTCCAGCAAATACTGGTGCAGATTTTTAGCTTGATGCACTGTGGGATTGGCCTCATTCAAGTAAACACCGAAGACTTTGGGACGCCTCACAATGCAGAAAGTTACGTCTTTACGGGATTGGGGCCATAGGCACTACTCGTTGTGAATAAGGGTGGCAGAATCAAGCCCATAATAGGCATTAAAATAACTGGCATTTATTTTTACACACATGCCTATGGAACTGAAAGTGGGGTTTGAAATGCATTGAATCCACCCTTCACAGCTCCTTGTGACCTTGATCAGGAGCATTTATTTTAATGCCCATTATGCTTTGAGATAAGTAGAGTACCATCCAGTGCCCCAGAATGGCCATTAGCGTCCTCCTCTCTATCAGGAACCCTGCAGCCAATTAATCACACACTGCTCTACAATCTTAAGATTCAATTATGTCTGGATAAGTGTTGCTCAGCTGTTCCTGCTGCTGCAGATGTGACATATCCTGAGATTAGCTGAGATCCACAGAAGGTCACTGATTCGGTATCTGGCGCTAAGAAAAGCGAGGCTGTCTGGAAGGGAAGTGACACCATCTTAGAAACATTTTATCACAAAGTAAGTATAGAGGTCTAAAAAATCCTGCCCGCTCCCACTCTGCCACGGAAGGTCCTTTTAGCTCACTGTTGCCTTTCTCATCCTTAGACAATTTACCATTTGGAGAGGGAGAGGTCAGCAGATTAATAAACTGTTAGTAGGACTCCGATGACAGACAGTAGCTAGTGGTCCTTGGGGACCACTGATAGCTTAACTCTGATTCTGTGAGAGAAACCCATTTTTCCTCTTCTTGTAAACTTATACTTCACATGGAGCATGGCAGATGTGTATTCTTTGTTTCCCTATGTGTGGACTGTTGCCAGGCATGTTACTGCAGTGGGTACATGTGGAAGGGGCCACTAGTCCTTTTGATTGATCTAAAAATTCCCCCTCCAGATTTTTTTGCAGTTGCTATGACTTCTCAAAACTACCAACATTCTGTGGTTCACGGGGGCTGTTGGAATCCATTTAATGGCCCCCCCCCACGTTACAGTTTGGCACTCATTGAAAACATTCGCGCCACAGATCTAATTAATTATGTTGGGTATCATTATAGTCATGCCTTTGCCAAGATGTTCCTTTGAAACCACATTGCTCTTGTCACTCAAAAAACACATTCAATAGCGTGGAGACACTTGCAGTGCAGTAAAGCTAAAATCAACCTTTTGGAAGAGAAGTGGCAGGAAATTGTACATAAGTGGAACATGTCAAATTCTTCTGAATCTGGAGGATTTTTTAGTTTAAAAACCAGAACAATCTTGATTCGTTTTCTTCAAACATTTGTCAGGTTTTGCATCCAGCCACGAGCAGGTCAAAAAATCCTAAGTGACTAATACATCAACATTTTTGATATTTTTCAAAATTAAAAAAAAAACAATGACACTTTTTTTGGGGGAAAAAAATACCTACAAAATCTTATTAGTTTGGTGATTTTTTTAAAGCCACTTTCTATGTAAGTAATAGGGTGGCATTAAAGGCAATGTAACTGTGGGCAGTACCAAAAAAAAATAAAAATCAGATTGAAGTTATTTCTATATGATCCTGCTGATACGACTTCTAGAATACGAAGTTCAGTTCTGGGCACCTCACTAACGGAAAGCTATTTACACAGTGCTGTGAATTCAGAGATGAGTAACAGAAGTCAATAGGAGCCTGGAGAAATGGTTAAAAGAGCTGCATACGTAAAGCTTGACGTGGCTGTGACTGAAAGCTCATCTACACATAAAGTTGCATGGCTTTCACCTGCTCTTCCCGGATCCTGTACCTTAGAGTGAAGGGCTGAACTGACATTGCTAGGAGTTGAATTCCTGGTCATAGGCAATCCGGGTGTACTGCACTAAGCCATTGTTATAATTTCTATCACACTGCCCCCTAGGAGCACCAGCTGATATTGGGGTCCCATTGTGCTAGACACTGTACAAACACTTAGTGAGAGATGGTCTCTGCCCCAAAGAGATTACAATGTTACTAGATGTAGCAGTGCGGACTCACTGCTGTGGCGCCTCCTGCTGGTCTCTCAGGGAATTACCTCGATTTCCAGCCCGGAGCGCCCTCTGCAGGCCGGTGATCCACTACCGCTTGGCCCCCGTGTCCCTCCCTGGACTCCGGTGCCCTGTTAGCTGGGGTGCTGCCCCCTGGCAGTAACCCCTCAGTCTTAGGGTCTCCCCTCCCCAGGGAACCCCCACCCACTATCCCCACCTCGCCTCAGTATAAGGCTACTGCCAGTCATTGTCTAGCCCCCGCGCCCTGGGGCAGACTGCAGTATCAGCCTACTCATCACTGGCAAGGTTGGGTTTGGACCTGCTGCCTTGGCCTACCCCTGGGCTGCCCTCTGCAACCCCCAGTACCTAATAGCCCAATGGTAGGCCACAGCCTGGGGCTTTCCAGGCTGGAGCTCCCCAGCTCCTCTGCCTTTCCCCAGCCCTGCTCCACTCAGGTACCCTGTCTCTAGCTCCCTGCAGCCAGGTCCGTCTCCCTCTACAGCTAGAGAGAGACTGCTGAGCTCCTGGCTCCCAGCCTTTTTATACAGGCCAGCTGTGGCCTGATTGGGGTGTGGCCCAGCTGCAGCCACTTTCCCAATCAGTCCAGCTTTTAGAGCTGCAGCCCTCTCCAGGGCTGCTTTCAAGCCCTTCCAGCCAGGAGCGGGTGTCCACTCCGCTACACTAGACAAAAAGGGTCACCGAGAGTCACACACCTGAGGAATGACTAGCCTCCTGATTCCCCAGACCAAGTGCCCTGTCCACTAGGCTACACTGTTCCATCAGCCAGCCCAGTCAATAACAATGAATACATACAAACTGAAATGGTTCCTCTCCCAAAGAGCTAACAGCGGTCCAAGTGCATGGACGTAATAGCCTAATTTGAAGGCATCTTGTGATGGGGCGGCTGCCCCTCATTGGCAGAAAAGGGGTTAAAAGCAGCCCTAGCGAGGTTGCACCAGAGGCAGCTAATCAGAGGAGGGCTGAAGGGAGCAGCCAATCAGGGCCAAGCAGGCCCATATAAAAAGGGAGCTGCAGGGCAGAGGAAGGCAGTTCTCTGCTGGGAGCCTAGGGAGGAAGGACTGTGTCCCTGAAGGGCCAAGAGACCTGCTAGCACCCTGGACAGAGCAGTGCTGCAGGGAGCCAGAGACAGCTCCTGGCTGGCTGCCGGGGAGTTGCAGACTGAGGCCTTGATACAAGGGTAAAGAGGGTGCTGGAGCCACGCGGGAAGTGGCTAGACTGTGGACTGCAGGGCCCCCGGGAGGGGGGTGCACAGTGTGCGACACGGCCGGAGGGCTGTGTGGCTGAAGAGGACGCCGCGGTCTCTGGAGAGCCGTGGATCCAAGAGCGGGAGTCACGGCGGCAATGCACCACCCGAAGGGGGCGCACTCAACCGCAGAGGTAATTCCCAAGACAGGCTGAGGAGGCGCGAGAGTGGTGAGTGGACCCCGTTACACGGCTGTTATTGAAATGCCTTAGCCTGTGTTTACATTACCTACAGAACGGAGAGCATGCCGATGGAAACTAGAGTCATAGCAACTTCCAAGGGAAATGTCGCTGCGATTTTGATTTCTTTTCACTAGCACGAGCTGCCTGCTCTATTTCAAATGTTCAATTACAGCTGATTGATTGATTTTTAGTACAAATTTGAATGGAAATGATTCTATTTTTGTACTCAAGGTAGTTAGTGGGAAACTGGCCAAACTGAATTCAAATGAGAATAAATTGTGCCCGGAATGAGATGTTGTATCTCAAAGGCAGCCTAACCAAAAAGGACAAGAAAAGGCGTTGGAGTGGACATCATTGCTGTAGCAAAACTAATGAACGCTGTGCCGTGTTCTTCAACAAAGGATCAAACCCCACAGTGGTGATGGTTTAACAGTGGCTTTACCCCAAGTGCTCAAGAAGGGACAGCACAGAGTTGTGATGGCCCAGAAGCAGATCAGGAACCAGATTGACTCTAAGAGTTTGTCTACATTGCAGTCAGGGAGGGTGACTGCAGCACATGTAGACATGCCTGAGCTTTAATCTAGCTACCGTGAGTACCAATAGCAATGTAGCCGCAGCAGCACAGATTTCAGCATGGGGTAGCTGCCCCACGGTCCGGGGGGGGCGTTGTACAGCTAGCACCGAAGCTCGTATTTCATGGCTTCACTGTTATTGGTACTCCGCTTAGCTAGAGCAAAGCTTGCTTGGGCATGTCTACATGTGCTGCAATCACACCTCCAGTGGCACTTCAGACATAACCTAAGGGTCACAATCTGGATCCCAGTTGTTGCTCTGCTTGATGTCCCCTTCTGGTTCCTTTTGTACCTCTGACCTTCCCTCCC
Source organism: Platysternon megacephalum (assembly GCA_003942145.1). Taxonomy (NCBI): domain Eukaryota; kingdom Metazoa; phylum Chordata; order Testudines; family Platysternidae; genus Platysternon; species Platysternon megacephalum. The sequence continues at coordinate 4,723,858 of QXTE01000065.1, read as the reverse complement.
CATTACCCATCCCTGTTTCCTCCCCCCCCCATGGTTCTCCCAAATGATCTCTGGGCTCCCATGGCCCCTCTCTCCTCTGAAGGGGCAGGCCTCTGGTTCTGGGGGGGGGGAGGGGTCTGAGGCTCACCTTTCCCCAGAATTCATATAGGCTGGTTCCCAGCTTGCTCTGAGGAGGAAGTAATCTGCACCAGCCCTAAACCTGGCCCAAATGTCTTCCCTGACTGCACCAACTCAACTGTGCAGGTTGGCACATTGAGGGGGGGAGGAAAGAGTGGCAAGCCAAGGCTCCAGCCCTTCCCCTCACATGCCCGCCCACCTGCATGTGAGAATGATCAGTGGCCCACTTGCAGTTGTTCTGCCCCTGCTCACTTGTGATTCACAATGCAGGCCTGCAGGAGAGTAAGAGGGTTACTTATGCTCCCTTAAAGCCTTACATGGGACGGCAGTTGGCCCGCAGTGCCTCGGTTTACTACTAGACAATGCTGTAATTCTAAGCACAGGCTGCGATTGCGTTCTACCGTTTTGGAAATGTCCCTTCTGAAGCGCACGCTCAGTCACTGAGAAGGAACCACCAAAGGTGTATTCCCAGTGCAGGGTCTGGCCTTAGCTACAGGCCTCTCATGCACTTCACAGTGTGTGTCGAGTTAAAGGCTCGCATTGAGAGGAGAATATAGACCTTTCTGTTTGTACAGCTCACTTTTTCCAACCTGGCCCTCAGCCCTTTACAAATAATTAAATGGGAATCTGAAACTGGAACCAACTCCAAGAAGCCAAATAGAAGTGGTCTCCCCTCCTGGAGATGAAAAAGAGAATCAGGACAGGGATGAACTGAAGTTATTTTGGTGTTTTATAAATAATCTTCCAATTTCCCATCACCTGCCACTCCATCTCTCTGGGGGTTCCTGCTGGACTGTACTTCTCTGTCTCTTTGCCAGACGTTCTGCTGCTTCTGTGTGTGAGATCGGCCACAAGAGCGAAAGAGCATCTGGAAAGGTGAACAGAGCTGTGGCTCCCAGAACAATAGGATTTTGCTTGTTTTATGGACACGCGTAGGCGGTGGGACCTCATTTGGAAAACTAGGAGGCAGCTAATTTGGCTGTGCTGCAGCATTCGTAAATAGTGCATGGCTGAGAATAGCGCTGCTGTGAGTTCTGATTTCTTGGCGAAGCGCATGACCTAGAACTTCAAACATGAAGCACTTACATGGGCTTCCCCATAAGTGGCACTCAGAGATTAGTGTGCCGCACCAAATATTTTTATTCTAGCCACTGTGTACCCATCACCAAAGTAACAGGCCTTTTGATAAAGATCAAGGGGATTGGGTGGGGAACCTGAGGAGTCAGAGTAATAGTCACATTATAATCTAGTACAGCAGGATACAGTGGATGTTGACACAACAAACCTGTTTCCTAGACTCCCTTATTTAAAGGCCACCCATAGATTCAGAAAATATTTGGCAATTTTGAATAATAAGCTAAGGAAGGCCTTTACAGCTCTTCAATTTCAAACTGTGCAGTTAGCTTATTTAGAAGGGAGATATCTTGGCTAGAGCTGGATGAAATTTGAATTTTTCAGTGAAAAACACAGATGTGGTAACATTGAAACATTTCAAAAATCTGCATTGATTTTACCAAGCTGTTTGGGTTGCAAAAAACCTTGAGAGGAAAATATATTTATTTGATTTTTTTTTTTCAGTTTGAAATTACTTTTCAAAATTGTTTTTAAATAAAATGAAAAGAAATCAAATGTTTAAAAACAGCAAAAAAATTAAAACAAAACAGGTTTTTTTGGTCAGAATGTAATGTTTTATTCAACCCAACATGACTTGTTTTTTTAACTTATTAATTCACAGAAAATGGCAAATTCCTATCTTGTTTGACCCCAAACTAACTTTTATTTTCTGGAATTGCCAGGGAACCAAAACAATCCAGTATTCACACAGCTCTAATACTGGCATTAAGAGGCAAAACTGTTTATGTGGGGCTGGACAGGTTGAAGATTTGCCATGTTACTTACTACCTTGCAGTTTGCATTTGAGAAATAAATGGCTATTTCCAATCTCATCCACAAGCCTTTTACCTCATTGGCTCAAATTAGAATACTTGTGCAGCAATAACCTTTCCGCTATATGGACAGCTGCCCTATTTGCCTGGGCAGTGGCAAAAACGAGAGCAGAATTGTGTGAATTTTTTTTTTTATGGCCAATTTATTAGAACTTGTGTAAATTCATTTTGTTGTTTTTTATGGGGTGTTAGGTAGGTTGAATCTGTACTTTTTATCATCTTAAGTCAAAAGATTCAAAATGTATCTGTTTTTATGGCTAATTTCTAAAATGCTATACTAACAAATCGCTCACTATAATACTTCCTTTTATCAGTTGCGCTCAAAGTGCTTTACAAAGCAGATGAGCGTCATTAGCTCAGTTTCACAGATGTGTGGGGGGAAACTGAGGTAGGTTATGTGACTTGCCCATAGTCACACATCAGACCAGCAACAGAGCTGGAAGTACATCACAGGCCTGTATGTTTTACACTAGGCCACACTGGCTTCCTATGATCTAGCTCTATAGAACCTTATGATGGCCACAAAGTTTGTTCCTTCAGCTACAAAAAAATTGATTGTGAATGATGAGTTGAAAAAAACATTTTAACAGAGGTTACTAATCCCTGGTGTTGAGAAACATTTGCATTCAGGCTGTCATACTGTATATCAGGCTTTACCAGGTGTGATCTGACATAGTGAAATCACTAAATTACAAGACAGGTTTTATGTTGAAAATCTGGCAAATAACCATATAAAGTGCAGGGAAAGTAGAAGGTTCTAGCCTAAGAAGTAGAACGGAGTATTCACTGTTATCATAACGCCTAGAAGCCCCAGTCATGAGCGAGGACCCAGTTATTCTAGGTGCTGTACAAACACGGAACGTTCTGATCTCTCACTGAATTTACAGCGGTAGAACTCCATTAGTTACTCCTGATTTATACCAGTGTAACTGAGAGTGAGCCCTAAAAGAAAAAGCGTAGAGCCTGATCCAAAGCCCACTGAAGTCAATGGGAGTCCTTCTGTTGATTTCAATGGGCTGTAGAGTATTAGGTCATATGTGTGTGTTTTGAAAATCAAGTGCATCTCTTCTGACTCCTGCCCTTGAGATCCCACCTCTGACACTCCCCTCTCAGCCCCAGATGTTCTTCCCTTCAATAGGGAAGCCGGGATGAGGGGGTGCTATAACCATTGTAGCAGCCTGCATGGAATTGGAGGAAGGAACACTGGTTGCAGAAGGAGAGTTTGGAGAAGGCAGCAATCAGTCAGTCTGTGTGCACATGGCTGGAATGTTAGCCGCAGTTGCAGCATCTCTGTAAATAGTTCTCTTACTGAAGCGCCAGTTTAGTTTTAGAAACGTGTGTTATTATCCAGCATGTGGTACATGAAACAACCCCAAAGAACTTCGTTTGAGTCCTGATGGGTCCGAGTAAGACTCTCGACTTCAGTGGGCTGTGAATCGAGCCAATGTGCATAGTAATATACATGTCAGCAAGCATGTAACTCCTGCTATATACTTCTCAAGCTCCACTAACTTATTACCTAGCAACACAGGACTGTGGTGGGAATTCTAGATTCAAATTTGTACCTTCTGGAGAGGGGGGGGGGAAGCTTTGTGATTCACCTTGGGGTCATGACCCCACCCCATTGAGATACACTGCTCTAAGCGGTATCTCAGCGGCTAGAGTTTTTTATTTTTAAAGGGGTTGTTGATTGGCTTAGCTGTAAGAAAATCACATTTCCCTGAAACTCTTAGGGATACTTTAAATGGGTGGATTATACAGCTGCTGATTAGAAGTTTGGGTTATGCAAACACACCGTGTTTAGTTTTAGGCTTTGCAGTTGAAGTTGAGGCAGCTGTTTGCACTTAACTCCATCAAGAAGCCAAGTTAATCAAAGAGCAGGAAGGATTTTCCCCCCCCCCTCCTTATGGCTTTATTCCTTCTGTCCAAATGTTTTGGAGCCAGCCTTGTTGTGATGTAGAACAAGGTATAGGGAGTGCTCAACTGAGGAATGAGTGTGAGGGTTTTCGGATTAGCGAGATGTTACACCCAGCAGATTTTTTTCCCCTTCTTTCTATGATGTCACCACTTCCCTGGTCCAAATTCCAAAAAGCCTCTACCAGTGCAGCTAGTCTTGTATTGCAACTGGGGCTTTGCTTCCATATTGTAGTTTAACAGCTTGGGAGCCTATTTATTTAAGGCTGGACTTTGCTACCCAAGTAAGGGTATCCCCTTCATGTACAAGCAGCCTCAGTAAGTCCCCTCCTGTTCAGGTGAGGAGACTGGGAGATGGTAGTGACCTGACTCTCCCTCCAACGCTCAGGCCAGTACACCTGAGCTGGCAAGGAGGGGGATGTGATCTGCACCAAGTAAATGGCTGCAGCAGATTACTTCCTCTGTGGATTTGGGTCTTAGTTTTCTTAAAATATAAAGGCCCCAGACCCTGATCCTACAGACACTTATTGAGTTTGTGAGTTGTCCCAATGGGATGACACACGTGCATAAAGTTACTTTTAATGCATAGGATTTGCAGGACCAGGATCCGGGGGCCTGGTTTGCATTTACACTAAGCTCCCTTTACACTGTTCTGACAGTGTAAACAGGCCTTCAAGAGGGGTAACTGTAACTTACCTCCACTTTAAGGCCCCTTTACACTGCCAAAGTGATGTAAAGGGAGCTTAAGGGCTAACTCTCTGTGTCACTATCTATTATGACAACATCATGGCCCAGATCCTGGTCCCACTGACATCCACTAAAGAATTAAGCCTTGCAACAATGCTTGTGGGGCAGGTATTATTATTATTATTATTATTTATTATACACGTACAGATGTAAAAATTGAAGCCACAGATGTTAGGTGTGATTTACATCTCTCACGGACACATACTAGTGCTTGCCATACTATCAGGAGCGCCGCCAGCTTTTCCGGCGCCTTAGGCAGCGGAAGGTCCCGCCCCCGAAATGCCGCCCCCAACAGCAGCGGCGGAAGGTCCCGCCCCCCAAATTCCACGGACAGCCGGGGCGCCGGCCCCCCCCCAAATAGTAGTGCCCTAGGCGACCGCCTAGGTCGCCTAATGGGTTGCACCGGCCCTGCATACTATAGATTTGTGTCCCATGATCCCAACCTGAATCTTTTAGCAGCATCGTACTACAATGGTGGATATTGCTTTTCTGAGGTTTTTATTCTTAAATGTTGATTCCCTTTTAATTTAAACACACTTCAAATTGTTTTACACAGATCTCATTACAGAGAATGGATCTCACATTGTATTAGTAGTAGTAAAATATTTACATTATAGTAGCACCGAAAGTCCCCTGTTGGGATTGGGGTACTGTTGTGTTGGACCCTGTACAAAACCTAGGAAATAGACTATCCCTGGAGGATTTGCAGACAGAAAGACACAAACATAAATAGTAGCAGATGAGGCTGCAGTGTACAAGCAAATGAGTATGGTGAAGAACTGGCACGGCTTGCTAGTATCTCGTAGCAGAGCTGTGCGAATAATGGATTTTCCTGTTCAAATGCAATTCTGAATGGGGGTGGAGGAGAATAGTTTCAGGCTGAACAAAAAAAGATTATTTTTTTGGCAATCTAAACAGTCAAAAATTTCATCCTGGCTCAAATGAAACACTTTTTATTTCAACAGACTTGAGACATTTCATTTCAACTTTTTTTACTGGGCTTTTTAAAGGAAATTTTGCTATGAAACGTTGTTTTGAACCAAAATATTGAAAAATTTCATTTTGAAAATAAAAAATGAAATCCTCTGGGGGATTTTTTTGGATTTATTTTTCTGGGGGTGGGGGATGATGGAAATGATTCAGCAAAACCAACACAAATAAATCCCCAGGGGCGGGGGGGACTTTGCCTAGCTTTCTATATTAGCATAGTTAATATTGATCAGTTTTGCAGGTAAAGTAGACAGTTAATCTGATCTCATGTGAAACTTGTGGCGTGCTCTGAATGTACAGACTATGAAAAGACCTGATGGTGTCTTGTGTTTCGCTGCTGGCATTGCAATTTTGTTCCTGTAATTCTGGAAATATCCTTAATATGATAAAAGTTGGTGGCAAAAATTAAATGGTATATGTAATAAAACAGGGTCAACTAGTTCTCTTTGAAGAGTCAAAACACTAACCTGGAACATCCTTCTGTCACAACTTTTTCAATTTAAGAAGGATTTTCCTGGATTTGCTACTTTTCAGTTTGGTAAGTATAGGAGGGGCCAGAAGCACTCAGATAACCTGTCCTAGCTGATGCTGTATTTACCTGTTGCTGCACTTGGTTGGTTACAGTATCCAAAAGCATAAAGAAGAGGGTAAGTGACTGATGCTTATTTCGTTACAGAAATGCCGTGCCAGAATAGGATAAACAGCTACTGATAGGTCTGACGGGAAAGACTTCTGAGACCCACCTGTGATTAATCTGGCAGGCCACTTTATGTCACTATTGCTCCATGTTCTAATGCGGCCAAAGCCTCACCTATTCATCAGTAAACACAAATGCAATTCGCCTTGTCATGTACTAAAGAAATGGTATTTACTGGGAAGCAGATATTCTCTTGAGCCTCATAACTAGAGCTTTTATCTGTTTATCTTGAATGAGGCGAATCTGATTGCGATGAGTTAGATTTCTGGACAGGTGGGAATTCCTGTCACTCTGCTTCCATGGGGGTCCCAAGTTGTTTATATTGGCCCTCTGAAATATCAGCTGAAACTAGATGGACTGAAGCTTGAAGTCATGAGGTTTTCCTTCTTCTCTCAAAGTATGGGGCAGATGTTTACAATATGGAAAGCTATTTGCTTGCCCACCATGACCAGTAGTTCTGCATGCTAAGATAAGGGAGATAAAATCTCATGCTTCAGGGCAAAAGATGATCCCTGCAGGAGTCAAGCTGGAATTTTCTTCTGGCCCATGTCACGGCATTGCACGATTCCCAAAGTCAGTGGTACTCGCGTTCCTTCCAGACTACGGATCTGTCCTTACAAGAGAGGTTCCCTTGGATACCTCTCTTCCTAACTTCCCAATGCCACATCTTCCTGGCAGTGATTCTGGTGCTTCTTTACATGAACAAAGAAGACGGCGAGGAGGGGTGTGTGTGAACAGAACGGAATTGCAGTGGCTGTGTTGTTGCTTGCTGTTGTCCATTCACAGTTGGTATGGGAACTGGTTGTATTCTCCCCCTTAGGGGCCTTGTCCATGCTGAATTGTTCTCTGAAAAACTCCCACTGTTGCTTATCGCACTGGCATAACCAGCGCTGGAGGGAGCGCTCGTGTACACCGGCCGCAGGTGTTTCTCCCACCATAGAATCTAGACCCAGCATTAGATTTGTGCTCCGTGGAAAAAGGAATCTGTATCAAAGACGGTTTGATGGCTCAGCTCCTCAGCTGCTGTCAATGGGCAGAACTCCTCTGATGTCCACAACGGTACATGGAGCAACGTCGGCCGAGGATCTAGCTCTTCCGGAGCCCTCTTGGTGGGGAGGCAAGTGCCATTGCAAGGCCTGGTCATACAGTAAATTGGTATATGGAGCAAGGGTACAACTTCCAGACTGTAACTGACTTAGGAGCCTAAGTCCTGTTTTCACAAGTGATTTAGGGCCAGATCCACAAAGACTTAGGTACGTAACTGCCACATTAGCACACCTAACCCACACGACAGGCAGGCAGGCAACCAGACGGGGATTTTGGGGGGATATGCATGTAACCTGTGGTGGCCTGGGTTTCAAGTCCCTGTCCGAAGCAGGCAAAGCATGGATTCAAACCTGGGTTTCCCACAGCCGTGTTAACCACTAGGCTCTAGGGTGGGTCTCTCAATCACTGCTGCTGAAGCCGTTCCACTTTGAACTTGGACCTCCCACTTCCTGGGTGAGTGCCCTGACCCAGTGGCTCTCAAACTTTCCGGACGACTGTCCCCCTTCCAGGAGTCTGATTTGTCTTGCCTACCCCGCATTTCACCTCGCTTAAAAATACTCCCCATGACCCAGCACACTGTTACTGACCAATTGCTTCATTTTGTCTGCATGACATTTTAGTTTGTACTGACTTCGCTACTGCTTTTTGTGTAGCCTGTTGTAAAACTAGGCAAATCTCGGGATGAGTTGATGTACCCTCTGGAAGACCTCTGCGTACCCCCAGGGGTACACATGCCCCTGGTTGAGAACCACTGCCCTAACCTCTGGGCTGTTAGATGCAAGGAGGACACCTCCTCCCTGGCTTTCTGTTGTGTGGGCGTGGCATGCTCAGAATACACCTAGATCAGGCTCTGCAGGCAAGAGGCAGGGGAATGCCTAGGTTTTGAATGCCACTGGGGCTTAGGTGTAAGCGAGGTACTGAGCAGCTCCTCATTGTCAAGACTGTGAACCGTCAGACACTTCGCTGCCTAGGGAATTACCCCTGCTTAGCTGCTGCCTAACCCTGTATCAGGATCCAAAATTTGGACTTTGCGACCTAAAGTGGAAGTGAGGTGCCTAAAGCTCCTTGTGAATCTAGCTCTTAACTCTCCTTATCCATTGTCTAGGGCAGTGGTTCTCAAAGTAGGGCCGCTGCTTGTTCAGGGAAAGCCCCTGGTGGGCCGGGCCGGTTTGTTTACCTGCCACATCCGCAGGTTCGGCCAATCGCGGCTCCCACTGGCTGCGGTTCGCCACTCCAGGCCAATGGGGGCTGCAGGAAGCGGCATGGGCTGAGGGACGTGCTGGCCGCCCTTTCTGCAGCCCCCATTGGCCTGGCCAGTGGGAGCCGCGATTGGACGAACCTGCGGATGCGGCAGGTAAACAAACTGGCCTGGCCCGCCAGGGGCTTTCCCTGAACAAGCGGCGGCCCTAGTTTGAGAACCACTGGTCTAGGGAGCTTGGATGCCTAACTCAGGGCTGTGAATTCCACTGGGGAGCAGTATGCCTAAAAGTCAATGCGTAAGTCCCTTTATGGATCTAGTTATTAGGCACTTAGGAATCTAACTCCCATGGATTTTTTTTTTTTCCCAATGAGGCTTAGGCTCCTTAGGATATGTCTACACTGCAGTTAGACATCTCCGGCTGGCCTGTGACTCGGGTTTGCAGGGCTCAGAATGTAGACATTCTGGCTTGGGCTGGGATCCTCCCACCTCTCAGGGTCTTATGGCCCGGGCTTCAGCCTGAGCCCAAACAGCTACACTGCAATTAAACAGCCACTTAGTCTGAGCCCTCTGAGCCCAAGTCAGCTGGCAGAGGCCAGCCACAGGAGTCTAATTGCAGTGTAGACCTACCCTAAGTGGCTAAGTCCCTTTTGAAAATGGGACATAGGCACCTAAGTCACAAAAGCACTTTTCAAAATGTCACCCCAGTGGTCTCCAGAAACAGATACATCTGTCTTGAGTTTGCAGCAGCTTCTTCTGTGTTGAGTGATAGCCCAGCTTTGCGCACGGCTGATTGGCCAGCATTATTTCTCAAAGGAAAACCCTTTATTACCAAGACAGATGAAAACATGTGGGGCCAGATCCTCAGCTTGTCTAAATAGTCAACGGAGCTATGATACTTCACACTACTGAGGATATGGCCCATGACATCTCTCTGGGTGTCTATGTGATCTAATCTGGCTGTCTAGGTGTTCATACTCTGGTCATCACCATGGGGTCACAGTGACATCTTTGCCCTTAGAGGTATGTAAGGAATGTTGTAGATACTTTGCCTGCAGGTACCAAGCTAGGTTATCTGTGGGGCAGCCTCCATCTACCGAAGTGCACATTGCAGGGAGTTTCACGTGTCTTGAACCTGTGCTTCTGAATGCCTTACACTTCCTGCCGGCTGGTGTGTGCCCATTAAGAAACGAGCCACTTTGCAGTCTGGTGAATGCCGTGTTTGCACAGTGACTCAGATTGATCACAGAATTACTTAGCAGAGACGGCAAAAAGAGACTCTAGAATTATGATTCATTGGGGGAAATCTCCAGTGGTCAATAACCCTCAACACTCACTTCTATTTCTTTGGCACAGTGAGGTAGCAGTAGGGCGCTGGGTTAGGATTTAAAACAGGGCTTCTCAACGTTTTTCTTTCTGAGGCCCCCCGACATGCCATAAAAGCTCCATGGCCCAGCTGTGCCACAGCTGTTTTTCTGCACATAAAAGCCAGGGCCTGTGTTAGGGGGTGGCAAGTTGGGCAGTTGCCCAGGGCCCCACACCACAGGGGGCACCAGGAAGCTAAGTTGCTCAGGCTTCACCTTCAGCTCTGGGTGGTGGGCTCAGGGCCCCATGTTGCAGGCCCGCGTTGTGGGGCTTTGGCTTTCTGCCCTGGGCCCTAGTGAGTCTAATACCAGCCGTGCTTGGCAGACCCCCTGAATCCTACTCACAGCCCCCCAGGGGGCCCCAGACCCCTGGTTGAGAACCGCTGATTTAATATATATATATCTATTGTCAAAGCTTTCCCGTGCTGTACATCTTGGATCATCCAAGTGTTTCTTCGCTTGAGTAACTTTAAGAAAGGAATAAATAGGTGTTACAAAACGACTTGGGTTTTCCCACTACTAGTATGTTGCCAACTGCAAATATGTGGTGCAGACTGGAGATGGGAGGAAAATGTGTGACACTGAGGGTCTGGTGAAAGTTCTGAGTCCAAAAAGTGTATATATATATTTTTTATAGAGATTACCCAGCCACCGGTTCTATACCTCATGGCCTTCTTCAGTTGTAACTCTAGGGATACGTATCAATGGGAGAAGTGTCAATTCTTTTAATAGAAAATACATTTTTCAGTGGCAATTTGAATACCAAAATAGTTTGATTTGCTGCTGCTTTGCCTCATGGGAGGTATAGGTCAGATGCCTCAAGCTCCCATTCTCTTCTCCTCTCTAAGAACTAGGGGTCACCAAATAAAATTAATAGGCAGCAGGTTTAAAACAAATAAAAGGAAGTTCTTCTTCACGCAGCGCACAGTCAACTTGTGGAACTCCTTACCTGAGGAGGTTGTGAAGGCTAGGACTATAATAGCGTTTAAAAGAGAACTGGATAAATTCATGGTGGTGAAGTCAATTAATGGCTATTAGCCAGGATGTGTAAGGAATGGTGTCCCTAGCCTCTGTTTGTCAGAGGGTGGAGACGGAAGGCAGGAGAGAGATCACTTGATCATTGCCTGTTAGGTTCACTCCCTCTGGGGCACCTGGCATTGGCCACTGTTGGTAGACAGGATACTGGGCTAGATGGACCTTTGGTCTGACCCGGTACGGCCGTTCTTATGTTCTTAAGTTCTCCAGGCTGGGCTGCCTGGCTGGCTACATCTCCCATGATGTCCCACTGTTCCCCACTGCAGAGGGGAGGTGGTTCTTTAAGGGTGGCTCCGGTACTGGTGTATGGGAGCTATGGTCCAGCTGGGGAGCCCAGTCCATTGAGAAAATGGGGACTTGAAAGAACCAAAGGACAATGCCCATCTGGCACCCCAGAAGCCTTTCCAAATCAAAATATTTGTTTTGCACCAAAACGTGTGTCCGAAAAAGCTACGCTTTCTGCAGGAAGCTCCACTCTCTGCAAAAATAAAATAAAATTTATCATTGAAAACTGGTTGAAAAACAGTTCTGAGAAAACATTTTCAATTAGCCCTAATTAATAGTGGAATGTCCTGTCCAAGGAACACTATTTTGGTGCCTTAAAAGCTGAGAACTTTTGAAAATCTACCCCGCCCCCCAACCAGTCATTTTAAAGGTGACCTGCAAAGGATTTTTCAAAACTGGGCTTGTCGTCTTTGCCTCTAAATTTTTCAATCTTTCTTTATACATCAGATAAAGTGTTCTAATTTTCTGCTTGTTTTTTTACACTACAGACACTGGGAATAACCTGGTCTTGTCTCTTCTGGCTTTGCTGGAGGAGCAGCAGGAGCTATAAGAGATATATACTGTGAGTTCTTAACACAGCTACTGAAGGGGAAAGAGTGAGTTGTTAACAAAGGCTTCCTTTATTCAAAATATTAGTCACTCATGTCAAATAAGCATGAACAAAAACAGAGGATCTAAAAATCCCTTTCCCTCTTAATAGCTGTGATATAACCGTTTCACGAGTTTTCCAGTCATCAGTGTTCCAGCCTAGAAAGCCAGAGTTTCTAATGTAAAAAAGAAGCAGAAAACGTAAAAACAAAACAAAAAAAACCTCTTATAAATATTGAAGCAAAGGGGGGGGAAATACCAACTGGACTTATGCCCTTTTTGCAGGTCCCCTTTAAATAATCTGTTTTAAAAATTAATGATATGTAAATGAGCATCATTCTAGCTAATTTCAATAAAGTTTGTCTGAATTTTTCTCTGTACAGTGATCATTCCCTGTGATGTTAGACTGGCAAGCCAAATCCCAGACTTATTTCAAAGAGGGTTATTTCCTCTTGAATGACGTATGGCACAACCTTCAGTGCCTACGAGTCTAAAAAGAGTTCAGAATCACCCACGTTGTATATACACCTGTCTGATGTTTTGCTTGTGCCGGCCAGAAAAACAAACAGACAGTGGCACAGTGAGGTTTATTTGCCACTCAAAGTGGTGATCATCACAGAAAACATTCTAATTAGCTGGTTACTTTATTAAAATTTAGCAACGGAAACCTGTCTGTTTACTCTTTTTGTGTGCCAAGTTGCTCGACCCATCTCTAACTCATTTCCAGAATCAATCCCATTAGACTGACGCTTACGCCTGAGCTGCATAGTGACGGCTGGTACTGTTTATTAATAGCAGCATCTGTGTAACAGTAATTAGGAGTTGTAATGGAATTGGCTACATGGTGAAAGTAGTTTGGCCCGACTGCTATGAACCAAAACTTTGTTACAAACATTACCTGCTTCAAGTAAATAGCAGATTGAGGAGCTAAACTGTACATCGTTCTTCATAAATATAGAACCCACGTCATAAACGAGTATGGGCATTGCTAGAAGCACAGTGCAAAACTACTGAAGAACCCACAGAGCTTTTGAGACATAGACATGCTTTATTCTTAAGATATTCAACCTGTCCAATAGATTTCTGCCCACCCTCTGATACTATAGAGAATGGAAAAACTCCTTCTTTTTAAAGAGTTAATTTACCAGCCGCCGTAAAAACAAAACGCGCGTTCCCCAAAGAATACAATGCTGTAAATTACACTTTCTGAGTCAGCTGTTAAACAAATCAACTCCAGAAAAAACGCTCATCAGCTACTGATTCACCATTAAGTGTCCATCCTGTTTTGCCAATGTATACACTGCCACATATTTACTCCAGGGGAGCCTAGGACTAGTCAATTATTCCATACCATCATTTTTCCTATGGCAAAACTAATAAGATAACCAGCTGCTAATAAAGGAGGCTTGGGGAGGGGGAAGTAAACCCAGAGGGGCTGCGGAATAAAGAGATGTGTGTTTAATACCAGAGGACTAGAAAGAGTCAGCACTTTGCTTTACTCACTACTTTGTATGTTCAATGCCCTACCTGCTGCCATTTCTGAAAGCCACTGGCTGACCTCTCACTCTTTATGATCACTCTTTGTTTTTGCAAGGCACTTAATCTGTTTTCTTGTCCCAAAATTGGAAGCAAATACTGTCATTATTTTGATTACCTCTGCAGCACCGGCTTCTAGGAACCAAGAAAAAGCTCACATCACCTCTGTACACAATTACATCATGTCAACCTCACATCTGCCAGCTCTATTTGCGGGGGAGGGGGAGTCATTTGTGTGCTTGCTTGCTTTTGCTTGAGAGACTCGGTAACTTCATGCACTTCTGAAGAAACTCCCCCCCCCACCCTCCCCATCTGCCTGCCTGCACCAGCCTAATAAACCAGCCATATGTAATCCTGGCTCACTATATCTCCAGTAATGCTCACAGCCCAGAAGCACCTGTGGTCTTGATTGCAAGATCAGAGCGTTGATGGGTCCGATAAAAGGTATTTCCTTACCCATCTTGTCTTTCTAATATCCTGGGACCCGCATGGCTACCACAACCCTACATAGATTGGATCCTGTCCTTTTCAACAAGGTCCCGAACATGGCTGAACTTTTGCTACACACTTGGTTTTGAAAAGAGGTGTGTGGAGAATGGAAAAGAATAGGACTGAGATTTTTTTCAGAAATGGATGTGTAAGGATCATGTTAAAGGTGAAACAGACTATGATTAAATGTAGGATCTGTGAGCCTGACTTTCATGTCCACTAAGGCCCCTGGACACCTCTCTGGTGGGGAAAAGAGGCCTTAAAAGTACAAATAAGATTCACAAAGGGATTTAGTGCCTAACTGCCACTTTAGGCACCCGAGTCCAACACTGAGGTGCCGCTGGCATTCACACTCCCCCCCTTCCCCACTCAGCTGTCCTCTCACTCTGGAGGTGCTTTAAGTGCCTGGATTTCCACTACTAATGTCCCCAGAGTGTCTAGATTTCAGTAGCTGAGCATGCACGCAGCTGTCTAAGTCCCGACACCACCCAGCAGCTTGGCGCCTAAGCTCCAGTGTCTATCTTGCCTTTGGGGCCCAATCCAATCGGTGTGTTCAGAGCATGTCTTTGCCCACACAAAATGGCCTGGGGGGACAGAAGCGGCCCCTTTAGCTGAGTGGTTAGGGCACTCACCGCAGGACATGGGAACCCCTCTTCCTGAATGGTGTGGAGAAGGAATTTAAAGTTGGGTCTCCCACCTCGGCAGAGTGCCCTGGGCTATGGGCTATTCTGGTCTAGGTTTCTCTCAGTCGCTGTTGCGGAAGCTGTTACACTCTCTGGACCAGTAGTTAGGGCCCCACCCCTCTCCTTGGTATTTCCTACCGACTGGCTCAGGCTGCTGGTTTCTGTGAATCCCAGTGTTAGGTGCCTGACTCTGCCCATACGTTGTAGAGGGATCCCCGGTGCCGAACTCAGGGTGGTGAGACCCACTAGGCGGTAGGGTGTCACAATACTCAGTATGGCAGCACCTAAGTGAATCTAGCCCTTTGTCTCCGGGTCGTTGGTTTGAATCCAGAAGATCTTGGTAGTGCCAGGAAGTCTCCTTATGTCTGATGGCTTCTTGAAGTCCTGTGTGGAAGGAGCTAGTCTCAAAGCAGTTTTCGTCGGACACACGATCCCATCATAATTGGCACTCTTTGGCGGACGCTCCCTTGCCGATGGATGCCTCACCTGTATTAGGGATGGCCTCCAGGTCAAGGTTACGAGCACGCTGGCAGTGCACCGTGGGAGAGCTTTGATTGGTGCTTCCTGCGCTATGGCTGTTCTGAGGGCAAGAGGGCAATTTCAGGCTCCAGGGCTACTGATGGGCATCTCTCACCCAGCTCTAAATTCAGTGCCCTTTTTTAAAAGGAACAGTAGGAAATGGAGAGAGGAGAGGACAGGATGAAGTGGCCTGGGAGGACAATCATCCTAAAGCTCAGGAATACTTAGGAATTTGTACAGAGCACTGCCTAGGTGCTCCATGAGGAATTTCAACCTCAAGAAGCTATCTCTCTCTTGCATGTGCTTGGTGCACATAGGGATGTACATTCTGCACCAACAAGGAGGATGGTGCCGCTACCTCCTTTAGGTATGCCAGCCCTGCGCTGTGGATAGGTGTGGAGGGGACCATAGCTCTAATTTGTCGTTGCCTTATCATGAGTGATGTGCTTCCCAGACTGAGCAAGAACTTGAGCTAAAAGAGTAAAAGCATGCAAATAATGTCCAAATACAAAACAACAACAAAGGGTGCGTTTATTATGTGTTTGTACCAGTGGTGCTAACATTTGTGATTTTTTTTTTATCACAAGTCTTGCAATAAAGCCCCAGCTCCTGGAGTCCTGTGATTGTGTTAAACTCTTAGCTTTCATTTAAAAAAAAATGTCTTTCTAGGCCTGATGGTTGCAGAGAAAAGTTGGAAAACATGACTCCTAACAACTCAGAAACCAGAAGGGAAATAAAAAGACCCCAAATTTATTGTTTAAAATCCAAATTTTTGGGGGGAGCCTGACTCCTGACTTTTGACAGCTGGGAGTTGGCAATACGGTAGTGCAGCACCTAGCTCAATGGGGTCTTGATCTCTCTCGGCACTACTATCATACAATCATACTTGAGCCCACAGCAGACAAACGGGGTCAAATTTAGAGAGTAATTTTCACCCCCTATTTGGCCAAATTCAAGAATATTTTCAGACCCCATCCAGAAAACAGCCAAACCACCAATAAATAATAGATTCAAAAGCAACATTTTTTACGACTCAATATGAAAAACGGATTGCCAAAAAGCCTACTGCCTGGAGTTTCCTGTCGCTCTTGGATGTTGCATCGGATAATGATAGGAAATGTGTTTTTGTGAATTGGAATTTGTCCTTAAATTGCTTCTGAACAATGGACCCTTTCAAGACAAATTAACCACTAGCTTATCACAAGAATTAATGCTGTGGTTTTTGTAAGTGAGCCTCTGTGGCTTATCAAATATTTTTGTTCCTCCTACTTGGAGAAGGGAAGTGAAAAGTATTTATCAGTTAATTCTCTTCAATTTCATGCTCTTAAATCTGTTGAGGGTCCACATTTCACCTTGGTAAATGGCTACCAGCCCAGTATTAATTCTTGTTCTCTTCTGTAACATCTTTAGCCCAGGGAAGCTCAACCAATCTCTTTTCTCATTCACAGCTGGTTTGACATAAGGCACAATAATGAAACACCAATATACACATATATTCTTATGCTTAAAAGGATTTGATTTGTATTGGTAAATTTTTGACTTCACCGTACACACACTCACTGACAAAAAATGTGTCCATTGATAATGATTAACGTTTAGGAATAAGAAAAATGCTGCTTGAGAACTTGTTAGAGTTTGAACTAAGGATATTTACTTAGTATATTTTGACATGTGATGCTGACAATTTGAGTTTTAATGGTGATAAATCTTTAATTTTTTGAATCTCAACACCTACTGACCCCCCCCCCAAATTCATGCAACCGACAATTTAAATTGATTAAAAAAACCCAGAAAAATGCTTAAAATAAATATATAAAAATTATATATAAAAAAATCATACTCTGCCAAGCCTATGTATTCTGTAGCTAATTTTCATCCCCAGAATCTAATGTGCTTTATAAAGAGGGATTGCTTATTTACCACTGAAATACTGCCATCTGTAGATGGAGCTGGCTAGTGATTCTTCACCAGCAATGTTGCATACATTTTTTTTTAGTTAGGCAGGAAGTGAAGAATGCATATTTTAGTGGTTTGTTTCTGATTTAGTTATAAAACGTGTCATTTTACAGTTTGAGTGCATTTTCACAAGAAAAGATGGCAAATGGGATTATTATTATTATTATATGACAGGATTGTCTGTGCTAGAAGGGGGTGGAACTATTCCAATCCTATGTTCCTAAGAGAGGCATGATGGGTAAGGCATTAGACAGTCAGGAGATTAGGGTTCCATTCCCAGCTCGGTCACAGACTCTGTGCGTGTGTAATCTTAGGTAAGCTACTTAAATGCCTCAGTTTCTCATCTATAAAATGGGTGGTTGTGATGATAACAAACTTCCTTTTTCTGTTTTGGGTACTTCAATTTGAAGTTCTTCAGGGCTGACTGTCTCTTGTGTTTATACAGCACCTACCACAATACAACCCTTCTCTTTGTCAGGGCCTCTCAGTGCTACTGTAATACAAATAACAATAACAAAAAGTAACTCAAAATAGATCTATCCAGATCACCTGAAAAAATACCACTGAATTTACTAAGTAAAAGCCAAAGCGAATATCTTCCCCTTTTGTCATGCCCTGAACGTCAGGAAACTTGGGACTTTGTCAGATCAAAGAGACGTGATGCTTAGAGTCAACAATCCCTTCCTAGAGTTCAAATCCAAAGACTTTTAGCAAGATCATTAGCTAATTTGGGATGGTGTCTAAGGAGGGGGATGGTCTGTAAAGGCTTGATCTGAACCCAGAGGGAATCTTTCCTTTGACTTCAATAAGCTTTTGATCAGTCAAGACGCAAATCGTGTAGGACTTTGTAGATTTAAAATGAACACCGTGGATTGCTCCCATAAACAAACCAGTAGTCACTGCTGCCCCAGTTGTAATATTTATCACCTGGGATATATCACTAAATGATTGTTCTGCCACATTCTGTGCTACCTGAAGTTTCTGAGTGGCCTTCAGGAGTACCTTCTGCCCTAGTTCCCCAAGGAGGTGACAAAGGAATGGATAAAAGATGAGCTTGCTATCTGGTATACTCTATTTTCAGATGGGACCAACTCCAGCAGGTAAGATTTCTAGGAAAGGCATCAGAAGGCCAGTCTATCAGTGCCTTCTGACATGCAATGTTAGCCCTGCAACTACAATGCTTGACAGGGAGAAGCCCTCCTAGAAGAATGAAAGTCAATAGGGCATCGTCCACCAAGTCATGAGGGAGCACCTGACCTGCTCGGGTGGTCTCTAAACATATGTTTTTGGGGAAGTCCACTTTGCCAAAATAGAGCATCTCATCTCCAGCATTAAAAATGAGTCAAACTATATATATTTTAATAACTATGGTCAATTTACAATCTGATAAATAAGTGTATAAAATAGATACAACCTACGGTCCCGATTTAGGAAAGCCCCTAAGACTTGCGATGTTCTGAATAGAGATGGATCTAGGCATGTGTTTAAATCCCATTGACTTCAGTAGGATGTAGGCACATGCCTAAAGTTAAGCATGTGCTTAAATTCTTTCCGGAATGGGGATGTTCTCCTCAATCCGGTCCTATATCTGTATCTCTCAGCAACACTTTAAAATTGCATCATCATACATTCTTCAATATTAAGTCTCTGTATTCAAGGGTAGTCAGAAATATAGGTATGTGATCAGGGTTCTATACTATAATATGTTCTTTGTGCTTCCGTTTACCTAGCAAATTCTTGTTTTCCACCTTTAATACCATTGAAATATGTGCCCTAAATGAGCCGTCAGTTGTAAAGCTGAAAGCTGATATTTACTTCAAGTAATAAAAAATTGGACTTCCTAATTCCTATAAAAGTGAAAACCCATCTGAAAGGTACAGAGGATAATGCTCATATTATTTTTCAAACAATAAACAACTTGCATAATCCTATTACGAACACTAGTGTAGATTTTACAGTCCATCTGACAAGCAATAAACGTTGTGACTCTGTGTTTGAAATGCTATACTAGGGACTGTCATGCCAAAATGAGGAACCCTACCCATGTGGCGTTGGGTCAAGCAGCGGTCATGGCACATGTCTCCAATAATATACATTATGTTCATAGGCTTTTTAACCTGAGATCTAAAATGTACAGTTTAGAAAATAGGTTTTAGCCGTTCAATGGGCTTTCATGAATATTTACCTTTTAAATGCCTACCGGTCAGGTTGCATGGATCTTGTACTGTACTGCCACAAAGATTGTGTTTCCTGTCATAAGCCCAGCCAGGTCTATGACAGTGCATCAGGATAAAGAATTCCCATTTGCTAGAAGTGTATAATCTGTAAATGCTCAGAAACTCGGCTGCAGAAATTTTACCTGGGATGCTCAACATTTTTTCTGATTTCTTTGTTGCTATTCTTTCTATGCGTTACTAATAGTGCAGGGACATATATCAGGGTACTATGACCCTGGCTTTGGGGGTTTTCCCCCCAAGAAAGCCTATAATCCTATGGATATGTTGATAATAAATGACCTGTTGTGAGGTTCTGTGGGTCAATGATATTTGGGCCAATCATCATTTTGCAAGAGGTACTTGTGGGATCAGACCCAAAGCATACTTGAGGCATATTACCTATCCACTAACATGGGCATCTGCTAATTTTGTCACAAATGAATTAACACGTTGTATGATTCACTTTCTAATTAAAGTAAAGACTGTTATAGAGCCATCAAACCATGTTATGTCCCCACTAAATTCTCCCTGCATTTTGCAGTGAATACGGATTTATATTATTACAATGTAATCAAGGGGTTAACAGAGAATGCAATAATCAAACAAAAAATGCTTCCAGATTGGCATTATGAGAGTGAGCACTTGGTAGTTCCTTTTATAGTCAAGGTGCAAACAGTTAACATTATAACCCAGTGTTTTATATACTCATCATTTTCTGAGGGGAAACATCACTTTCTGGGGACATGCTTAGTCTTTGTACAAAAGTCAATATTTCTGGAAACTTTGAGCAAAATCTCTTCAGCCATTTAAAAATTCTCATGTTATGAGGTGGTTTAGGGGCTCAGTCCCATGCCCTTTGAAGGGAAGAGTCTTTCCATTGACGTCGATGAGAAGTGGATTAAGACCTATGTGTTTGTGCTACCTTAAATTTGTAGAGCTGTTAAAAAGATGTCTGGTTCATCATGTGAAGTAGCTCAAGCACGAGAATTCGAGGCATCTGAAGAGTTATGCTGCTCTTAAGACTGTCTTTTCTTTTAATCCTTAAAAAACAGCAACAAAGAAAAGAATCATTCAGGTTGCACGGTAGGATTTTCCAAAGCATTCAGCACTGGCCTAACAGATCCCACTGACGTCCATAAGAGTTTTACCATTGACTTCAAAAGGGAGAAAAATTAAGCCAACACTGTGTGCTTTTGGATCTATAAACTGTGGGGTCCAAGTCAGGAAATGCAGAATTTAAGGTTCCAGTAGATACATCAGCTTAGCCATGTTGCACTTATTTTCTGTTTGTTTTTTCCTGGTGAAAAATGTAGCTCGACATATTGCTGTTTGTTGTAATAGTAGCGTAAATTACACAGCTTGAGCAATGTTGCTGATGGAACCTTAACGTTTGCATTTTCCGAATTCTGGCGACTTTCACCATTGCATGAGAACCTGGGCTTATTACTTATAACAACCAGACACGCACACCTTTCAAGTCAGGAGGTGAATCTCAGTCCTACTATACAAGCTAAAGCCTCTCCTGGTGTCGTCTTTATCCGTAGTCACTCCTGACTTTAGGCCCAGTTTCACACAAATCTTCACTGGTGCCAAACTGGGCTGTGATGGTACAAGTTCGTATTGGTGATGATTGGAAGTTGAAATCAGATAAATTCAGACTGGGGATAAGGCGTACATTATTAAGAGATGGGAAAACTAGAACAATTTCCCAAGGGTTGTGGTGAATTCTCCATTACTGGCAAGTTTCAAATCAAAATTGGATGTTTTTCTAAGAGAAATGCTCTATTTCAAACAAGAGCGATTTTTGGGGACGTTCTCTGGCCTGTTCTATGCAGAAGGTCAGACTAGATTATCACAGTGGTTCCTTCTGGTCATGGCATCTATGAATTGTGGCTTTGATGCTTACATGCAACACCTGAACTCTTCTCTGTCTGCAGGAACTAACTTTAATATCCAGTCAGGCCTGGTCTACACTCCAACGTTAGGTTGACCTAACTACATCGCTCAGAGCTGTGAAAAATGTCATGCCCTGTGCGACATAGTTAAGGGGACCTACACCCCAGTGCAGACACTGCTAGGTGAACCAAAGAATTCTTCTGTCAGCCTAGCTACCAACTCTAGGAGAGGTGGATTTACTACAATGACAGAAGAACCCCGTCTGCTGCTGAGGTAAGTGTCTGTGCTGCAACTGTGCCGCTCTAGCATTTCTAGTGTAGATAAGCCCTCATTTTCAAAGTGCCTTTAGAGTAGAGACGGAGATTTTCAAAGGTCAAATTCAATTACACCTGGATGCCTAGCTCCTTTTAGGTAGCTTTGAAAGTCCCAGCTAGTGTGAAGATGAGAGCGTGTGAGCCAATTCTTATCTTTCCGTACCCAACCTCTGATGTGACTGGGGTGTTGGGAGGTGGTCAGTACTTTGCGTTGTTGCCTGGTACTGTTCTCCCTCGACTGCTGGCAGAATGAAAACGAGTGTCAGACTCAGTTTCTTGCCTGTGAGATTATTTTTTTTGCTGAGAAGGAAACATTTGAGCTTTCCAAAGCTTTGACCCAGTTGAGGTACGGAGCTTTCTATCTCACCTTGTATTTAATTGTTGATAACACTGGCAGCACCTCAAAAAACAACAACAAGAATTCTTTTATCTGGTGGTGTTTAATCTCCCAGGAGGCCAGCTTGCCATAGCTGAAAAAGGACACTACCATATCTTTCCAGGTAAACGGACACCAGTGTTACTGCTCTCTCCGGTTCCAGTGCTGTGTAAAATAGTTCCAGTCATTTTTCTCCATCCAACTGCCATTGCCAGCAATAAAGACTTTGCCACAAGGCAGTCATGCTTGGGCGATAAGGTGAACCCTAGCCTGGGTTCATTCCCTCTTTAGCATTAGTGTCAGGGCTTGCTTCTGGGCATTTCAAATCTATGGTGTCGTCTCACTGAAGTCAATGCCAATTGATACCTGCGGAAGATGTGGCAGTAAGTGAGAAACAGCCTCTATTTGCAATTAGCTTCCCAGAACAGCTGGGTTGGTTTAGGAATAGGCCGGGCTGCCACTTCCTCCCCAGGTGTTTGAGGTGGAAGATGTGATGCCTTTCAGGGTCTGTTACCTGCTGGGATTTGTCATGTATATCGTATTTATGCTTGTGACTCTTTGGTGATTGTGAAGGTATTATTGGCCTCTCGTTAGTTATCCCACCAACATCAGATCCTTAGTTCCAGCTCTCTCGAGGAAGCAAGGAGGAACTATATGCAAAAACATTAATGTACCAGATCCTTAAGTGTTAGCAAAGTGGAGGGTGAATTGAGGCATCCTCGGAGTTAGCAGACAGATTGAGGGCTGTGGCATTGTTGAAGGTTATTCTCTGTATATCTGCACTTCATGTCTTTGCCCATTCCCCTGACTGTCAAACACCAAGGGAATCTGAACAGACAATGCAAGGCAGAAACATACCTGTACTTTCAGCTACCTTTATGGATTAGCATTCTTAAGGTGGCACTGCAACAAGGCCTGTTTTACAGATGGTGAACGGAGGCAGAGAGAGGTTAAGTGACTGGCCAGGGTCAAACAGGCCAGCTGTGGCAGAGCTGGGAATTGAACCTACTTCTGCTGTGCCCTAGTCCCGCCTTATAGTGGTAGACTCAAGGAGCCCAGTCTACTTAGCTTAACAAAGACAAGGTGAAGGGGTGACTTGATTACAGTCTGTAAGCACCTACATGGGGAACAAATATTTGATGATGGGCTCTTCAGTCTAGCAGACAAAGGTATAACACGATCCAAGAGCTGGAGGTTGAAATTCAGACTGGAAATAAGGCATGCAATTTTAGCAGTCAGGGTAATTACCCTTTGGAACAACTTGCCACTCCATCACTGACCATTTTAAAATCAAGATTGGGTGTTTTGCTAAAAGATCTGCTCTAGGAATTAGTTTGGGGAAGTTCTGAGGCCTGTGGTATACAGGAGGTTACACAAAATGATCACAATGGTCCCTTCTGGCCTTGGAACCTATGGATCTTATGCAGAAGACCATCCTTCCTCTCCCATCAATTCAGACAGCCCAGAAGGGTTAAAGATTAACCAAGGGCTAGTGAACCTCGGCATTTGGTATCAGTGTGTACTTGTTTTCAGGCCTGCAAGAGGGAGGAGCTTTCCAAAAAGAGGCTGAGACTGACATCTTGATGAAAACACATACGGATTATTATAGAACTGTGAAACGTTTGGCTTGGCTAGAGGAGATTCCAAGGAGGGTTTGTATTCAAGACGGTGAAGCACTAATGAGAAATTCTGCTTCTGTCATTTTGGTGGTGGTTGCTGCGGATTCAGAATTGGAATGAACGAGAATCATTTGAATGGATAGAGTTAAAAGAAGGATTTGAGGAGATAGTTGAAGCTTCCTTTTTGCGCAGGGCCACAGGTGACTGCTTTAACAGACACTTTAATGGCTACAGATTGCGTGAGACAAGTTGGGTGAGGAAATCTCTTTGATTCGACCAACTTCTGTTGCTGAAAGAGACAAGCTGTGGAGCTGCACCGAGCTTTGCTTCAGGTCTGCAGATTGCGTGGGCATTCACAGCTCTTAGCTCATCAGCTAGCCTTGCTGCCAGAAAGATGATATGCTTTCCTCTTACTTAATCCCGTCATAAATTAAATGTCATTTTGCAAGCTTTGAAGCACCCGAGTTCTCTTTTATCATTGGAACTCTGACCCTAAGGGTATGTCTTCACTGCAGCATTATCCTGGGCTCTCATGAGGGTCTTGCTACTAACCCCTCTCCCATCCCCACACACAAACCTTTCACACTAGTGTGGTGGAGTTTTAACCCTAGGCTAGCTGGCACTGCTGGAGCAATGGGTTAGAGCCAGCGTTCTCCTTCACTGGTAACCTGCCCATCATGCAGTGAGGATTCAAACTAAATCACTCAAGTGCTGATCATCCACCTGTGCTTTCCCACAATTCCCCTGTGAGTCAGGAAGGACAGACAGGTGCTCTCACAATTCACTTGCAAAGAATCATAGAGCGCCTCACTTTACTGCGCTGCAAAGAACCACAAGATATGCCCCCAGAAGTCCTAGCTACACATGTGGCAGAGCGCAGGTAGGGCTTTGCAGTGGGGCTGCTCACACCCCAGCTAGGCTAGTCCTGGGGCTTAGATCCGGTTGCTAATCACCTGAGTAAATTCTTCAGTGCAGACATACCCTGAAAGGTCTCGCCTTCACCAAAAGTTTCAACGGATGCCTGCAGAAATGCATAGTTTCCCCAGGGAAACAGGCCAGCTTTGTTCTATGATGGCAAAAGGTAGAAAAACCTTACTATATTATCTATGAGCAGAGGGCAAAGGAAGTTCTTTTTTGAAGAACTGTGGATAGATGGTGGTTTTGACTACAAGCCAGGGTATTAAGCAGCTATTGTGCAGCGCATACTGTAAATGTTGAAAAGCTGACAATGTGCCACAGATGCTTTTGTACCAAAAAAGACTGATGTTTGTTTTACCTCCTGTACATTAAAGTACACTTCCTCTTTTCCTTAGTATTTGGATTGCCTTATACAAATCTGTACAAATATGCCTAAAATGCACATTCAACTGATTTTTTCATTTATACTCAGAACTCATGTCAAATAGCAGACTACTAAGAATGGCAAATACAGCATCCCCGAAGTTCAGCTGCAAGTGTCTTTTTCTGTGACTGATGGGGAGATTTGCAAAACACCCGACTCCCACTGACTTGGAGTAAGGCATCTTTGATCATCTCCCCTCAGTCTTTCGAGAAACTTCTCTTTTCTATGTGCCTCCTCCAGAAAAACTTGCACTCTTATCAATGGACAATGGTAAGATTCAGTTTTTTTTCTACTCTGTCTAAATTCTGACCCTGATCCATTGAAGGAAATGGAAAAAACCTTCATTGGCTTCGGATCAGGTCCCATATGAACTGGGACCACTTTGCAAAGAAACTCTATGGAAAGGATCAGAGGGGTAGCCGTGTTAGTCTGGATCTGTAAAAGCAGCAAAGAATCCTGTGGCACCTTATAGACTAACAGACGTTTTGCACCTATGGAAAGGGTGGCTCTTCTCTGAAATGTGGATGTGGAAAAGCAGTACTTTTGCACTGTATCGTCTAAAGGTCTGGCATAGCATACTCTTCCCTCCTCAGTGGAAAACAAAAGTCCCAGAGGAATTGGGACCCAGTGGGGTGTTTGAACCCACTGCCGATCTTCTTTTCTTATTTAGGCTTCTGTCCTGCAAACCTTTACTCGTATGATCAGTGGCTTGCAGCGTCTGCCATTTTCTAAAATGGACCTGCAGAGGGATAGCATGATCCAGTAATGGGCCACTAGATTGTGATCTAGATTCCCTTCCTGGTTCCCTATGACCTTCAGTGAGTCAATACATCTCTCTGAGCCAGTGCTATCCTTTGTCTATTACGGCAGTTATCAAACGTATTTGATCACCCCTCCTTTCTTTGTGTCTATAGTAGTTTATGCCCCTTCCACACAAATACATAACTGATATATGTGGTGCCCATGCTTCACTTAAATCAGTTTTGGCTTCTTTGTTTTTCACTTGAGTTGGGGGGGTTTTCTTTCCGTTGCATGAATGAGCCAACGATCCATTGTCATAAGAACAAAAGCAAAACTGGGATTGTGGGCCACGCTCACAATTAAATGTGCACGCTGCGTCGTAACAAACGGATGAACGTACAGATGGCAACGACTTTGTATAATGCTGGGCAAGCTTAAACAGAAATCCGTCAAAATGCACTGCGCCAGCTGAGGACCTGATGTGTCTGGAGGATTCAGCTTTGCTAGTTATTCATTGCTGGGGGTAAAATATGCGCAGTAGGTTTATTTTTTCCAAAATCTTCTCACGTCGTTCCCCCCCATACATTCCATGCCCCCCCTGCTGGGTGGGGGACGGGGGGCCTTCCCCCTGGTTTGAGAACTTCTGGTCTATTAGATTGTAAACCCTCTTTGGGGCAGGGACTGTCTCTTCCTGCATGTTTATACAATGCCTAGCAAGAGAGTTACCTGATCTTGGTTGGTGCCTTCAGGAGCTACCAGAATGTAGATAACAGGTGTAGCTGATAGGAATTTAGCCAACTATTCTGATGAGGATGCACAAGAGAGGATAGAACCCAGCTCACTTTCAGATCTGTGTTAGTTCTGCAGTACTAACAGCAAAATAACTTGATCTTAGATCAAGTGAGCAGAAAAGTCTTTGAATACCCACAGAGGGCAGATTTTCTGAGTAAGCGAGAACATGGCCGCCTTTCAGATCACATAGTCACTTTTCAGACTAGGTACCCTTGATGGGCCAATTGCGAGTTGCAGTCAATGGGAGCTCTCTGTGAGTAAGGACTATTTGGCCCTTAATGTAATTAATAACATTAATTAATAAAAGGGAGAGTGTATAAAGTAATAAATGTTGAGAGATTAAGCAGCATGTTGTCCTTCACGCTGACCACTGTTTTCTGCCCTGTAGATAATTGGTAGTAGGACATCAGGGCCGGCTCCAGGCACCAGCTCAGCAAGCAGGTGCTTGGGGCGGCCAAGGGGAAGGGGCGGCACGTCGGGCTCTTCGGCGGCAATTCAGCGGCGGGTCCCTTGGTCCCTCTCGGAGGGAAGGACCTGCCTCCGAATTGCTGCCGAAGAAGAAAGTGGCGCGGTGGAGCCGATCGCGATCGCGGCTTTTTTTTCCCCCCCCCCGCCGCTTGGGGCGGCAAAAACCCTGGAGCCGGCCCTGTAGGACATGCAAGGAATGCAAACACTGACCCCTGCAAAACGCGGCGATAAGTGCCAAGTTGAATCTTTTAACACCTGTAGGCCTGGCCAGCCTTCTGAGATAGACAGGCCCCAGAAGGGAGCATAAGCTGGGTTGAGTTACTGAGAATGTAGTTTGACGTGGTGCACAAGGGAACAACAACACACAGGGCCCTGATTTCCATCCTGGCTATGCTGTACTCAGACCAGGAACAGAGGTGGGAAAAGATCGCTTTAAGCGGCCTTTGTTCCTTCTGCGTTTTTCAACCCGGCCTGGGGCTTCCCTAGCCTTACTGTCAGATCCCAACAATGCCCCAGTGATGGGAACTGAGACACAATTGTTGGAAATAGGGAAGCTTCTTATTTAAAAAGGATCCACTCTTTGAAAATGGAAGATTTTGTTTCCCAAAAGCCAGGCCGAATGATTTGATACCCTCAATAGTTTGGCCCTTTGCTCACCTTTTTTTTCCCCCGCATGTGCATGCTTGCAGCTAAATTCAGCTTGAAATAAAAAAGTAGCTCACTGCTAAGTATTTGAGTTATTTAGTAAACATTTTTCCTATGTACCTAAAGGCAAGCCCAAACAGCGTAGATTAAAACCGTGCTTTCTTTGTTTTCTGTTGAAATACGTTAAGCCTGGCTCAGTTCTGTATTGACCATTATTCCATTTTACTTCGTTTAATAATTCCTGGGAGCACATCATACTGCTCCGTGTATTCCTCTGTGGCACTGTGTATGTGGTTATACAAGTGCTTTCAGCTGAGTGATTAAGCACTACCAGGATAAATCAAGCTGTAACCACATAGCATGAACATAAGAATTGACCTACTGGGTCAGACCAAAGGTCCATCTAGCCCAGTATCCTGTCTTCCAACAGTGGCCAGTGCCAGGTGCCCCAGAGGGAATAAACAGACCAGGTAATCGTCAAATGATCCATCCCCTGTTGCTCATTCCCAGCTTCTGGCAAACAGAGGCTAGGGACACCATTCCTGCCCATCCTGGCTAATAGCCATTGATGGACCTATCCTCCATGAATTTATCTAGTTCTTTTCTGAACCCTGGTATGGTCTTGTCCTTCACAACATCCTCTGGCAAGGAGTTCCACAGGTTGGCTGTGCAGTGTGTGAAGAAATACTTCCTTTTATTTATGTAATGAGATGGGGGGAGCACTCAGCATTTTTTTGAAAATCAGAGGGTGGGGGGAATTCTGGCTCTGTTGAGCTTTGCCATTGATTTCAGTGGAGCCAGGATTTCATCCCCCATGTCTCATGCTGGGCAGCCAAAAAGGAGGAAGCCCCAAATCACTAGTCACTTTTGCAATTGTAGCTCATAAAGCTCACCTGCCCTTGATGAGTCACTAAATAGAAGACCTTTTACCTGGGAAGTGTGTTGAGGAATTCCACATCTGGGGAGAAAGAAGAAACCATTGATGTGGCAGGTGATTTGTGTTTATGGCTCAGTGGGTGCATGTGTGTATTTATCTGTTTGAAGCTGTTTGAAGCTGTTTTGAGGTTTAGAATGATCGATTTATATCCGATGAAGGTGGATTCCTAGGCAGAATCCAAATGACCAAAAATACACATGAAAATGTATCTTATCAAATGGCTCTATTACTTTATGCCATGTGTGGCAGTAATACCCATGTGAAAACATTAGAGAAGGCTATAGAGTTCATAGTTAGATCTGGTCAGAAAAAAAATCAATTTTTTTGTGTGTGAAAATTCAAATATCAAACAATTTCAGCTGAAAACCAAACAATTTCTGCCCAAACCCAAAATATTTATATTCAGAAATGCTGCTGTGGTGCCTTATGGGAGTTGTAGTTTATGTGCCTCATACTCTCATTCTCTATAGGTTGGTCTTCTTGGTCAGACTACATCTCCCATGATGCACAAAAATCTCCCCTCTTAGAGAGGGGAGACGGTACAACAGGAGAGATGTCATCCAGCTGGGGAGCCCACTCCAGAGATGAGAATGGGACATGAGGACAGCAAACTACATGTCCCATGGGGCACTGCAACAGCATATCCAAATATTTTAGGTTTTGGCTCTTTTAGTTTTGGGGCATTTGGTTTTTCAATGAAAATCATTTCTTTGTTTTCAATGGAAAGTTAGCACTTTTCACACACACACACAAATTGGTTTAATCAAAAAGCCTGATTTTCTGTCAAGAAACCGTTTTGATGGACAGTTTTGACCAATATCCAGAAGTATGAGTAATTTGATTAATTTTGCCCCTTTTCAGTTTGCAAGTTGTCTGTGCAAGGATCATGAATTTCTCACATGGCTTCATTGCTCAGAAATATTCTCGTCATACAATCCTTCTTCACTAGCAATTTGTCCAAAAAAAAAAAAAATCAGTATCTGAAATCTGAGTTGCTGTCATACAGTAGGTAAGGAGGGATTTTTCTGAAATATCCAGTGCTGACCTAACTCTGCTCCCATTAAAGTCAGTGGGTCTACTTCTGTAGTAAGTAAGGGATTCAGAATCTGACCCAGCATCAATGTAAAGAGACTGAAATTATGCAGATGAGTGATCAAAATATATTTAAGACCAGGTTTTCAAAAGAACTCACCAACCATTGCTGGCCATGGTGAATCCTCCCCTCCCAAGGGGGAAGAATGGGAACTGCTGAGCATTTCTGAAAGTCTGGTTACTTCATTTGGGCACCTAAAAGGGAGCTGAGCTCTTTTGAAAATCTGGCCCCAAAGGTGGGTGGCTGAGTTCTTTCAAAATCAGCCCCTTAGGACATATTGACAACTATATTCTTCAAGGGTAGGATTTTCAAAAGCATCCAAATGCCTTAGATCACAAGTACCCTAAGCCTAAGTGACTTTCAATGGCATAATTTTCAAAAGTACCTGCCAGGCTCCTAAGTCCCATTTTCAAAAGTAACTTAGGCACTTAGGTATCTAAGTCCCAATGACTTTCAATGAGCCTTAAGCGTCTAAGTCCCAATGTTTTGGGATTTAGGCTCCCAAGTCACTTAGGCACTTTTGAAAATGTTCTCTTTAGTCGCTTTTGAAAAATCCCTTGAACACTAATCATCAACGATAGTTTACATTGATAAAGTGGTGTGAATCTGCATGAGTGAAATTACCCCATATGTCTCCAGGCACGAATCAGTTACCCAGAAAGTCCTCTGCTTATCCATACCTCCATGGATCTGAATACTTGTGATGTCTCCAAAACCAGCGCTGGTAAATGGGGGTTGTACTCTATTCTACACAGTCCCTTTGGAGTTTTTACTATCAGGCTTGAGGGACTTGGCTCACAGCCCAGGACAAAGGTAAGAGAGATTAGGAGGGAGAAACTGAAGTGGGAGAACATCAGAGAGAGATGAAAGTTGGCTGAGGTATGTGGAGGAGGCTGTTGCTGTGTAGGAATATAGGGTGTGTCCACAGAGACCAAAGCTCATATTCCATCTTGGAAGGTGGGGCTCTGGTCTGCAGGGATAGAGCAGGGAACTGCAGCAGGCCGCTCGCTCTGGTTACTGCCCTATATGTTGGGATAAAGGAATCATTTAATTGTTGAATACAAGCTCCCATTGCTTTAATGTGAAGAGCAAGAGCGGCAGACCTGAACAAGGAGGAGGGGGAGCAGTGGGGGAGGGACAGGAAAAGAAAGCATGATGAGGCCAAGGTAAAAAAGGGAAAGGATATAATGAGGGAAGGGGAGAACAAGGAAAGGGATCAAGAAACAAAGGGAGACAGAGAAAACAAGAAAAGCAGCAACCTTCAGTCCTACAAGCTCCCCTGCGCAGACAAACCCTGCGCTCACCCAGAGCGCTGCGTAAGAACAGAGCTCTGTGTGAACAGTACAGGCTGCTCTCCCACAGCTGCTTGTAAGATCAGGGCCTACATTTCTCTCTGTTCAGAATATCTTCAGGGGAGGGGGAGTAGAAGCTGGAGTCAACCTAGCAGAGAATCTTTGGCCTGATCGTGGCCTGGGAATGGAACAGCTTGTAGAGTAATCAGGAGGAGGAGAAAGCTTTTTCCATAGGATGAGTTTGGCCTAAGAGGGGGCAATCCCACATTATTTGTCCAGTGGCTCTGCCATACAGTTTAAGCCTAGACTTTGCCACAAGCCCTGAGTAGAGGTAAGTGCACTGCCCCTGGATTTTGAATCGGAGAGATTACCAACCTTGCCCAGGGTCACACAAGTGATCTGTGGTATTGCTAGGAACCAAACCCAGGTCTTTTCAATTACAGCCCAGCATCTGGACCACAAGACTAGTTTGGATAAGTATAACCCTTCCTGTCAGGTTTCTGGTGAGAACACTCACCATTATGAATGCCAATTTTTCTTCTCAGGTGCATCCTCCAGGATAGTTTCAAACTTACTGTTTCCACAAACATTGCCGCCAGTAAGTTAAGTTGCCAGAATATTTTCCAAAAGCAAATACACGAGGCACATGAGCACAGCTGAAGCAAATTAATTTAAAAAATTCAAATGTCTATTTATTAAATGTCTTTTGCAATATCTTCCCTGCTCTAATTATGACTCTAGGTGATTAGCTGACTCTGTAAAGTTGATCCTTGAAGCTGTGCTGATGGGGATAATGGATGGTAATGCAGATAATTATGGTAACAACATAGCAGATCAAAGTGGGTGGATGACTTGAGCAGAATGATAATGAAACCTGGAGCCTTCCCTACCCAAGAGACTAATTCAAATCTAACTCAGACCAATAAAGGTGTAAAAGATTTTACCAACTGATGACTCTTCTGTGAGAAATTTTACAACATACAGACCTCTGGTGGTTGTAGTGTATTAGGGGTCTTTGGACAGGTCCTTCTCAGGTGTAAATCAATCTAGCTCCATTGAAGTCAATGAGGATATCGTCAGCTGAGGACGTCACTTTCAATTAGAAATTCAGCACAATTTTTTTTTTTAAAGTGAGAACCAGGGGGCCAAGGGAAGTGGTGGATTCTCCCTGTTTTTGGTTTTTGTTTTTTGATGGCTTGAGACCCAGAATGGATGCCTCTTTGGAAGACATGCTTTAGCTAAATCCAAGTAATTGGGCTCAATACAGGGATAAGTAGGTGAAATGTAATGGCTTGTGATATACAAGAAGTCAGACTAGATGTCTAATGGTCCCTTCCGGCTGTAAATGCTATGAAAAAATAAACCTGGTATAAATTGGCCTACCACCGCTGACTGCAATAGAGCTTTGCCAGTTTACACCAGCTGAGGAGCTGGCCCCATATCCGTAGGTTGCCAAGGTTTCTCTGGGCTTGTTATAACCAGTTGCAGCAATGAATGTCCCATCAGACTCCCTTTGGCAGGAGAACTGCTCCCACCGTGTTTCAATTACCTTTGGCAGTTTGGAGCAGACACCACTGCTCTGGTTTACTGTGTTCTACTTGGTTGCTTCTTGCTCTTTTTGTACCTGTTACTTTTATTATTTATAAGTTGTATTGTGGTAGCTCCTAGGAGTCCTGGTTATGGACCAGGACCCCATTGTGAGCTAGGCACTGTATGAACACAGAACCTATATGATTTGCCTTGTGGTGTCTTCTCTCAAATGCTGTTCTTGTTGCCTTTTACTGCAGCTGAGTTGTGGGTTGCTTTTTTCACCTCTGTCTTTGTGACAGGTATTCCTGCTTTGGTTCTTTCTCCACTCCTTCCCCGCAGTGCTCTCTTTTCCTCTTACAATTTTTCCTCTCACTCTCCCTCCTCTGCTCTTGTCTGTCACTGGTTCCACTTCTTCCACATTCTCCTTATTTTGGGGAATCCAGCAAGTTCTTTGTCTGCAGATGTAGCTCCTTTTGTCACTAGATGGCACTAAGGAGCAGCATTAGGAGAAGAAGACACGGAGGGTGCAGGAGCTTGCTTCTGGATGGATGACTGCCGACAAGAAGCGAGAATCCTGTTGAATTTACCCATTGCTTTCTCTGCTGTTAGGTCTTCATAGAAGCTCCATGGATTGGCTGACTCTGGCTGGGTTATAACATTAAATGCTACCTTGAAAAAGATCACAGTAGTCAGGTGTGGGAAGGAGCTCCAGGTTTGGGGAGAACCTTGTACAAATGTGGATTTCTGCATTGCGCTGTCTAGAGGATAGGGCATTGGACTGGGACTCTGCAGACCTAGGTTCTGTTCTCAGCTCTGCCACTGGCCTTCTGGGTGGCCTTGGACAAGTCACCTCCCCGGGCCTCAATTTCCTCATCTGTACAATGGGGATAATGATACCGACTCCCCCTTTTGTGAAGTGCTTTGAGATCTTCTGATGAAGAGTGCCATATCAGAGCTAGGTATTATCATTACCTACCCAACTGTGATGATGATGCTGGTTCTGTAGACTGCTGTCTGAAAAGCAGAGAGAGGGGAATGGGAGGATGGGCTATTTTTCGGCCATAAATAATGGGCATGATTTTGACAAAGGCCAGATGAGTTAGGGAGCCTCAATTATGGGTGCCTGTGACTGGATGGTCTGTCCATTTAAGGGTCAGAGGGCTGGTGCCAGCCAGCCTGTTTTATTAACCTGGTGCAGCTGAGGAAGGTTTGGTGTCCTCTAGGGATTAGAGATCTCAGAGGAGAACTGTCATGTCATGTCAGGGGGGAGCCCTCTGGGAAAGACCTAGGAAGCCTGTAAAGCCAGTGAGGCCTAGGAAAGAGGTTTGCGAGGTAGGAAGAAGCCTGGAAAGGACTCCAGATGGAAGGTCTGGAGTGGCTATGGAATACAAGAACAGATGGAGACCGGAGGAAGGCCAGCTTGGGAGAAGACACCAGTACTAGGCCATGAGGTGTCTTTGGACTGTGTGCACTGCAGGTGGATAAATGGACTGTGTTGGGCTTTCAAGGACTATCTTGCCCTGTGTGGGACAACGAACTGGCTCCAGCCAGGGATAGAATTGGACATGAGAGAAGGCGTGCTGGAGTCTGAGAGTGGGAGCTGAGGAAGGCACATCTGTCCTGCTGCGGTTTGATGCCAGAGGGCACCCTGAGAAGGGACGATCCGTGGCCAGTGCCCAACTGGAGATACCTGATTTGTGAGAGGGCAGGTGCTCTGCCTGTTCTGAGGATCAAGGCCCTTTAGACTGTCTCAGGCTGGGCACCTGAGAACGGAGGTACTGCAAGTAACCAGGTGGCTTTGAAAATTTCATCCCCTCCTTGCATTCAGGGAGATCTTTCATACTGGTACCTTCTGGATCTGAAGAATGGTCAGTGGCACCACCCTCTCCCATTGTCCCCCAAGACCCTTTCCAGCAGCAGGACCATACTCCCCCTTTTGCTTTGATTAGTCTTGTGGGTAGGTGGGGGTGGATGGGTGCTCTTCTCACCTCCTGTTGGCTGGTCACCTCTTCCCATTAGACAGACATCTCTCCTCTCCTCTCCCCATAGTCTGTTTCTGGGGCATGGAAAAGGGGAAGCAGGTCCACTGGCTCCTCCTCAAATATCTGAGAACAGTCTGCAGGGAGATGGGAGACCCACCCACCAATCCCATCTTGCTGTAGGACTGGTCAACACTGCTCCTGCTCCCGATACTGGGCCTTTAAACTCTTTGGAGCTGAGACATGCTTATTGGATGAGCACTGAAAGTGAGCATGGCCCAGAGGGAAGTATGGTCCTTGCCCGATGGGACTTACCGTTTAAGAGAGCTCTCTGTGGGGTAGGTTAAAGGGCCAGGAGCAGCGGGACAAAAGGCCAGGATTGCCTGTCCCTATCACAAGATGGAGACTCACCGTCTGGGCTTGTGATCCACCCGGAGATGTTTGAGGAGGCGGAACAGCACTGGGGTGTATTGACCAGACCCCCACAGAAAGGCAGATGAGAAGGGGAACTTGCTGGGAGAGTTGCTGGGAATGGGAACGCTTCATCCCTTCTCCCCACAGACAGATGGATTTCTTCTTTGTCCACTCTGCCCGTGAGACCCAGGGAGAGGGAGCAGGCCCTGACTGTCATCATGCTGGCATCTGGAAATGCCAACTGGCCGCCGCTCAGCAAATATGTTCTCACATTGCCCCACTCCTGCTTACTGGCAGGATCTGAAGCAGGAGGCTGGTGAGGATTTTTCTTTTCCCTGTGTGGGGCTGGAGGCAGCTCTGCTTTTCATGGACCATGTGACGTGACTCTGTAGGCTTTACACTAAATAAGACACAGCTGATTGGATTGAGGGTTGATGTTTACAAGGGGATACAGTCACAGCTGTATAAGGGGACACAGCAATAGCCCCATAGTGACTGACGCAGGAGGCCTTCCATTCCACATCCTTGTTCTCAAGTGCTTATTAATCCTTCCATTGTGGCCTCCATCCATCCACCCTCATTTCTAAACTGCCCGGGACCTGATCTGTAGTCAATGGAAAGACTCCCATTGACTTCAGTGGGCTTTAGACCAGGCTGCTAGGCTCAGATTTTCAAAGCTGTCTAAGGGATTTGGACACCAAGTTCCCCTTTAAAATGAATGGGAATTGGGAATGAAAATCTCATTGGTGGCTTTGAAACCCTCACCCCTAGCGTCCAGGTGCCACCACAGTTCTGTTTCCAACAACTGTCCCCCCCCCGAAGGCTCTAACCAGGGTTGATCATAACTTTTCCCCAAAATAAATCATTTTGCATCTGAAATTTCTTATGCTCAGCACAGCAACTCCTTATATTCCCCAGGTATTTAGCCTGTCACCCACACACTCGCTGCAGCCATCTTCATCACAATCCCTTTTGGGGAGGGTACCGCAACACCTTTCGCTCTTGCGTGTACGCTATGATCTGGTCTGCACGTAAAATTTAGATCGACCTCATACCCCTGAGTGCCCTAGTGAAGCCAACCTAGCATCTGGTGTAGACACGGCGAGGTCAACAGAAGAATTCTTCTGTCAGCCTAACTACTGCCACCTCAGGGAGGTGGATTACCTATACGGAGGGGGGAAAACTCCTTACATCGATGTAGGAAGTGTCTACACTGTGGGGCTACAAGAGCATAGCTGCAGTGTCGTCGTGTAGACGTGCCCCCAGCTGGTTATAGCTCTCCTTATCCCTTCTTTCTCTGGGAGTGCTTGCCCCTGCCACCACTCCTGAAATCCAGGTCAGCTTGTGGCAGATGAAGAGATCATCATTAGAACGAAGGGAAACTATTAAATGTGAGTGTCTCTAATCATAGCTGGACTGAGACACTTTAATAGGCCTTAAAATCCTTGCTAGAAAAATGCTCATTAAATCAGATGGAAAAAGCTCAGGCCCAGATTTAAGTGACTAGTGAATTTTGGGTGACCAATTTGAGACACCTTAAAAGGAGCTGATTTTCCCCACCCCCGAAATGTGCTGAGCACCTGCCCTCTGAAATCAGGCTCTTTTTGTGTGTCTCAGGCTGGGAACCTAAAAATTTTGATTTTTGGGTAGCTCTAGTTGCTTTTGTAATTCTCTCCTGTGTATGGTAGAAAGACCTTTTGTCCTCAGCTGCAAGATTCATAATGTATTTGGTGCACCAATCTGTCAGTGGAAATCTGTGTATCTCCTTCAGTGACATGCCTCAGGAAGGGATCTTGTCCCAGGAACGGAAGTCTCTCTCTCTCTCTCTCAGTTGCAGCACTGCTATCATCTCTTGTTCCAGCGAGACTTGTTTTCATAGCCAAAGTGTCTCTTTCCCATTCTCTTTCTCTTTATCATCCCCTGGGACTTTGCCAGCACAGCTGATAAGCCTTCATTAGCATACTGTAGATTCCCTCATCCTTTAGATAAGAACTCAATACACAAATAGAATTTTATTTCTAAATTACAATGGGCTAGATTGTGATGCCTATCCTCACACTGAGTAGTACCTGCAATTCACAAAGTCCCACTGAAGCCAAATGGGCTAATTGTAGCATAAGGTGCTGCCCCATGTGAGAAAGAATAGCTGTATTCAGCGGATCGAAATCTGGCTCTCAATTTATTTCATTTAAATAGTATATTCCTCTTGATACAGCTCCCTCTCTAATTTCCACCTTGTTTGCCCGAGTGCATTCCATAGATCTTTCGCCCATTTCAAAGGATTCTGCAGCTGCTGCAAAGAGGAAGTTCTTTACTGTATATAATAGATTTATGATTCTGTGAAATCCCCTGACACACACCAATGAAAAAATGATTTTCCACATTTTTATTTTTTTTATTGACTCTTTTCAAGTTTTCATCAGACTTTTATTTTTTTCCGGTTTTCAGCTGCTGAAAAACTACTGGCTTTTAAAAAACTGAAACTTTTTGGTTTAAAAGCACAATTTGGGAGCTTGGAGTTTTCAGTTTTTCAACGAAAACTCAAAGATTTCCACCAAAGGTGGGACTTTTTTTCCCCCCGTGAAAATGTCCATTTAGTTGAAGAAACCACTTTCCATCAGAAAGAAACAACCCCTTCACCCACCAACAAAAAATCTATGGAAAAAGTTGCACCCTCGCTAATTGGAGTGAAGTTTTATTGGTACCTAATCCAAAGGCCGTGGAAGTCAATGGAAAGACTTAATACAATTTGGATTCGGCCCCCAAGTGTACATAGACCACTAGCTGCTGGGGTCATGTGACCCTACTGTGAGCAGACCAAATTGATATGGTGTTAACAATACCAGCAGTGCATGTATGCCAGCGCTCTCAACATTGCTAACTCTGGTGAACACCAGTGTTAGCAATGGTAGGAAGTTGGAAGAAAAATTCCTTAGAGCAGATAGGACATCAGATGGGTTTGCATAAAAACCAATTAACACCTTGGGGAATTTTCAAAGGATTTCACAGTCCCTGTTGTGAATCTAAACAAAAATCCTCTTTTGGAGCAGGAACCTGTATCCTGATTGGGGCCAGATTCTGACACTGTTACGCACACTGGAAATCACTGGGCTTATTTAGGGTGCCAGATTCTGATTCCCTTCCTTCTACTAAGTAGCACCTTACTCCCTGCATAGATTTCAGTAGGATCACTTGTTGAGTAAGGTGATCACAATCTCATTATGAAATACTTAATTTTCTCTGTTTCCTGGCTGATTGCCAGATAGACCAGTATACACAAACACATTATAGGTTTCAGTGGTAGCCGTGTTAGTCTGGATCAGCAAAGAAAACTCGGAGTCCTTGTGGCACACACATTATAAACTCCCTGATATCTGTATAACAAATACAGCTCCTCTCCCACACCAGCATTGCCCACCCCAAGTGTTCATAAGATTGACCTACAAAATAATGAGAATTTGCAAATAATAAAGTATGGATTCTTTTTATTTGGCTTCTGATTTTTGATCACATTCCTAAGCTTTTCTCCCCAACTGTGAGGGCTAGAAATTTGACTTTTTTTAAATAACAGCTGTGATCCCCAAGTCATCGTATGATTCCAGGAGCTGGTGCTTAAGAAAAACACTATAGACCAGGAGACGGTCATACTCCATATTTGTGCTGAAGTGTTCTCAGGAAAATCTAAAGAAAATTGGTGGTGCGATTTTTGTTTTCTGAGCCTGTGATTTGCTCTTCTCTTTCATAACTCGAGAACAGCTTACTTTGAAAAATTAAGATTAATGTCTGGGACATATTTGAATATATCTGTGTTTAAAAATTTACAAGTTATTAAACTGGCAATTTCTTATTTTAATTTGTTTCAGATGGTGCCAATGTACAGATTACAATCTTGGAAGATTACAAAGTCCTGTGAAGATTATATGGTCTGACACCAGACTCTTGTAAATGTTATCATATGTGCCAGTAAAATCTGACTATATAATGTGTGCCAGATACCAGCTGCATGCTGTTCCCAGTGAAATCAATGGCAAAATTCTCATCTTCAACGGGTTCAAAACTGGACCCAACGTCATTGTCAGCAAATGTGCACTTACGTATCGGAGAATATGTAGGAGGAGAAGAGTAATTCTGACCAAGCAATTTTTTAATCCTAAATAGATAGATGGCATAGAATAAGCTTGTAATAACAGCATTTTCTACAAAGCTTAATCTCTTTGTAGTCAAACAAAATTCATATCAAAGCCAGTGGCCTGAGGAAGGAGTACAGAATGTGTCTGCCAAAAGGCTTGGACTTTCTACTGAAGGTGAGAGCCTCTGTATAAGTGCATCCTGAGATGAACAAACTGTGAATCACAGTAAAGTTACAGTACCAGAGAGTCTGGGTGTTAGCAAAACTCAGCAGATTTGGGCTTCAGTGGGAAACGGTGCCTCTGAAGAGCATGTAGAGGTCATGCACCAGAGCCACTGTTATCTATAGAATCATAGAATCTCAGGGTTGGAAGGGACCTCAGGAGGTCATCTAGTCCAACCCCCTGCTCAAAGCAGGACCAAACCCAACTAAATCAGCCCAGCCAGGGCTTTGTCAAGCCTGACCTTAAAAACCTCTAAGGAAGGAGATTCCACTACCTCCCTAGGTAACCCATTCCAGTTCTTCACCACCCTACTAGTGAAAAAGTTTTTCCTAATGTCCAACCTAAACCTCCCCCTCTGCAACTTGAGACCATTACCACATCTATCTCCCATTGAATGTTTTCTTGAATTCTCCTCAGAGGCCCTCCTCTATCCCCTCCATCTTACTGAATTTCCGTATGACAAAGGGTTTGTCACCTGGGAGGAGAAGTATCTCGGACATTTGCACAGTAGACATAGGCAGCGTGTGAGTCTTCTGTTTGGGGAGGTTTACACTTGAGCACCATAGATGTTGGGGGGGGGGGGCACCAGTGCCCGGACCATGGGCCTGCCCCCACTCTGCCTCTTCCTCTGAAGCCCCACCCTCACGCCGCCTCTTCCCACCCCCAATCTGCTCCCTTCCCTGATCCCAACCCCGCTTGCTCCTCTCCGCTTCCTCCCCTGAGGCCCTCCCCACCCATCACTCACTTCTCTCCATCTCTTCCCCCAAAGCACTCCTGGTCTGCCTGCCCACTTCCTGCTCACTCTTCTCCACTGCCACCTAAACCACTCTTGCTGCAATTTAAGCCCATTGCTTCTTGTCCTATCCTTAGAGGTTAAGAACAATTTCTCTCCCTCCTCCTTGTAACAACATTTTATGTATTTGAAAACTGTTATCATGTCCCCTCTCAGTCTTCTCTTCTCCAGACTAAACAAACCCAATTTTTTTTCAATCTTCCCTCATCATGTTTTCTAGACCTTTAAGCATTTTTGTTGCTCTTCTCTGGACTTTCTCCAATTTGTCCACATCTTTCCTGAAATGTGGTGCCCAGAACTGGACACAATACTGCAGTTGAGGCCTAATCAGAGCGGAGTAGAGCGGGAGAATGACTTCTCGTGTCTTGCTTACAACTCCTGCTGATACATCCCAGAATGATGTTTGCTTTTTTTTTTTGCAACAGCATTACATTGTTGACTCATTTAGCTTGTGATCCACTATGACCCTCGGATCCCTCTCCACAGTACTCCATCCTAGGCTGTCATTTCCCATTTTGTACGTGTGCAACTGATCGTTCCTTCCTAAGTGGAGGACTTTGCATTTGTCCTTATTGAATTTCATCCTACTTACTTCAGACCAGTTCTCCAGTTTGTCCAGATCATTTTGAATTTTAATCCTATCTTCCAAGGCACTTGTAACCCCTCCCCTCCTCCGCAAACTTGATAAGTGTACTCTCTATGCCATTATTTAAATCATTGATGAAGATATTGAACAGAAACGGACCCAGAACCGATCCCTGTGGGACCCCACTCATTATGCCCTTCCAGCATGACTGTGAACCACTGATAACTACTCTCTGGGAACGATTTTCCAACCAGTTATGCACCCACCTTATAGTAGGTCATGCGAGACAGCTGTGGGAACATACAGCATCTGAACTACAATTCCAGGAGGCACCAGGGTGCTATTTCGAATATAAATACTTATATTTTTGACCGAATTATTTCATTTTTTGATACATTGCCAACAAGGCAACACTATCTGTAGGGGGAGATGGAGTATTTTCTGACCAGCTCTAGTAGCTGATAGCCTCTTAAATGGCTCTGTTACTAGAGGGGGACAAAGACACCCTTGGCCAGTGTGCTACCTGAAAAAAAGGCAATTTCTTCCTATGATGAACCACAATCTTCTGTCTTCTGTCTTCAGTCTTGGATGAGTCATCATCTGTGGCGATTGCACTTCTGGAACTAAAGTAAAGAGCTTCTACTGTCTGAGCTAAAGACACAGGCACCTCAGCTCACTGGCTGTAGCAGACGCATAAACCTCTGTACATGGACTAACCACTAGAGAGGGACAGAGAGCCAAACTCTGCTTGTGTGGGTTATCCAAGCACATACAACTGTGTTAGCAGCCACAATAAGAAAATTATAACATCAAAGGTGTGCTAGTGGGTAAACCCAATTGAAATGAAAAAGATCAGGCATGAAAAGCATGTTTAGAGCTGTGACAGGTTGGACTTTTAATTTTATCCATTGCTAAATTGAAGATCTTTAAGGGACTGTCCATCAAAGGGGAACGAATGCGCATTGAATTGCATCTTTTCTGGCAAAGAGGGAACATATTATTAATAATTAATTTTAGATGTATATTAAGAGTCTCATGCTTCAGTGGAGCTACATGGATTTGTACTAGCTGAGAATCTGGCCTTACATTTTTGAGATGATAACCCAAGGCACATAAAGACTAGCTTGGTTTGTGCCCGTACTTAATTAAACAACACATATCAAAGAAGTTGAAGCACCTGAAAAGGTTTGCAACACCTACAACAAAGTCAAAGTAGCAGCAGTGGTAAACCAGATCCTGTGAGCATGTTTACATTTTGAGCTTACCAAATTTTCCCATTTGGAATGCAGAGCTAGGGTGAGAGTTAATGGATCAATCTGCTGTGTTCTGTCTGTACTTTCACTGCAGACTCCTGGAATGTGTTTGATGAAAAGAGAGCAGCTTCTTGAGACAGAAGATACAGATGCATGTTAAGGTTGGGGACCTACATGAACAATACAGCAATGTTGTCAATGTTTTACTTCCCTCCCGTTGCTTGCCAATGCTGACAATAGATATCAGCAAAGTGTAGTTCTTTTTTAAGTACTATAAGTTCACATTATTATTAACCATTTGCTCTGATTCTCTTTGGAAATGCAGTCAGTGCTTGGGGATCTGAAACATTTCAACAGGAATAGGTCATCCAGGCCATGTTGTCTTTGTGTATCCACTGGCAGTTTATTTTTAGAAATCTGAATTAAAATGGAGTTTTTAGACCTGATTTAGCTGAACAATTCTATCTGTCAAAGGTACTTACATGCCCCCACTATGAGAATATGATCACCTCACGAGCTTTTAAAATGTATTTATGCTTACAAGCCACCTATCATCCCCATTCACAGATGGGGAACAAAGGCCCAGATCCTCCAAGGTATTTAGGCTCCTAACTTTCACCAAAGTCAAAGATGACTTATGCAAGGTCATACAGAGAACCTGTGCCAGAGCCTTCCAAATCATAGGCTAATGTCTTAGCTGCTGGACTATGTTCCTCTGTACATCTGGCTGCCATTTTCATTCACATTTCCCAATTATTGTCATCAACACTAAGAAAAATGTAGCACAGGATGGGAAGAATAATTTAGGTAATTGCAAGTACAGCAGGAATTTAGATGGGTCTGAAGGTGGTTACTTGGAATTTAGCCATGCAAGTAAAAGAAGTATCCAAGGTCAGCGTCTCCTCTCAGGTTCTTTGGTTGTAACTCCACTGAAGACAGCAAGTTTCTATGATGTATGTAAGAGGAATATTTGGCCCCACGTCTCTTTGGAAGAGGAAGCCATTGTCCTTAGAGTGACAGTGAGAAAATTGTCAAACTATTCTCTGGCTATGTAGGTGAGTGGTTACCGGTTATAACTAGAGTTGGTCTAGTCACTCATAATGAATAATTCATTTGAAGAATTTCCCCTCTTATTCTGTGTTTGAATTGTCCATGAACAAATCACTATTTTCAAATACTTGTATTTGTTATTCACAATTATTTGCTGACTAACCTCGGTGTATAATTCTTCTGCTGAGCAAAACCTTTTTTTTTTTCAGCAAAAAAAATGCAGATTTGGCAAAACTGAAACATTTTACAAATTTGCGTTTGATTTCACCAGATTGTTCCTGTCAGGAAAAAAAAAAATCAGACAAAATCAAAATGTTTAATTTAGACATTTTCAAAGTGAAACATGGCACAAAATGAATTCATTTAGAACTTTTCTTAATTTTTTAATTTAAGAACATTATAAAAGCTCAAAATCAAAACATATCTTGTTTCGGATCAAAAAGAACATTTTGTTTGACTTCCCAATTATTATTTTTTTTCAACTCTTCAGTTCACTGAAAATGTTTGTTTCCATTCAACCCAAAATGAATTTTATTTTATTTTCGAGTTTTTGGAATTACCAGTGATCCAAAAAAATCATTATTCACCCAGCTCTACATAAGAACATAAGAAAGGCCGTACCGGGTCAGACCAAAGGTCCATCTAGCCCAGTATCTGTCTACCGACAGTGGCCAATGCCAGGTGCCCCAGAGGGAGTGAACCTAACAGGCAATGATCAAGTGATCTCTCTCCTGCCATCCATCTCCATCCTCTGACGAACAGAGGCTAGGGACACCATTCTTACCCATCCTGGCTAATAGCCATTTATGGACTTAGCCACCATGAATTTATCCAGTCCCCTTTTAAACATTGTTATAGTCCTAGCCTTCACAACCTCCTCAGGTAAGGAGTTCCACAAGTTGACTGTGCGCTGCGTGAAGAAGAACTTCCTTTTATTTGTTTTAAACCTGCTGCCTATTAATTTCATTTGGTGACCCCTAGTTCTTGTATTATGGGAATAAGTAAATAACTTTTCCTTATCCACTTTCTCAACATCACTCATGATTTTATATACCTCTATCATGTCCCCCCTTAGTCTTCTCTTTTCCAAGCTGAAGAGTCCTAGCCTCTTTAATCTTTCCTCGTATGGGACCCTCTCTAAACCCCTAATCATTTTAGTTGCCCTTTTCTGAACCTTTTCTAGTGCTAGAATATCTTTTTTGAGGTGAGGAGACCACATCTGTACACGGTATTCGAGATGTGGGCGTACCATGGATTTATAATTGTAAGCAAGTTAGGGCAGGGACTATCTCTTCTATGCATATGCACCGCTGCCAAGCACAGTGGGGTTTTGATCTCAGGGACCCTGGTTCCTAGTGTAAAACAAAGTAATATTAATAATGCTTTCTCATGAGACTTCTGGAACTTCTCTTCTAGCCCTAGCTGTTCTAGCTGTTTTCTGGCAGTTCTGCATCTGGATTTGTATGGAATCATAGAAGATTAGGGTTGGAAGAGACCTCAGGAGGTCATCTAGTCCAACCCTCCAGAACTGGTAAAGCATGCAAAAACAAAAATCACATTTCAGTACCTTAAAGAGCATCTGTCTGAGTTCTAAAAACGGGGAATGGTTTTACTTCTATTTTTTTCCTAAGTAGCTCACAGTATTTGAAGATAAAAGCTGTATCCAGCTGAAATTTCCAGGTGAACATTGTTTCTCACTATGTGTAATTTACTAATGAATGGATCCACAAGAACAAAATTAAGAATATATCCTGGCTCTGGCTGGCTATGAAAATGAGAAAAGGTAACTAACCAGGGTGAATCACGGCCTCTCTTCACTAGCAAGGCATGAAAGAACTGGAGTACGTCAGCATGTGCTGTTAGCTACAAAAAATTATCTCAACAGCTCTGCAACTGGTGAGGTAAATCAATCTCATGAGCCTTATTAGATTAACTCAGCTGGCTGTGTAACATTTTTCATGTCTCGG
Organism: Platysternon megacephalum; assembly: GCA_003942145.1. Classification (NCBI taxonomy): domain Eukaryota; kingdom Metazoa; phylum Chordata; order Testudines; family Platysternidae; genus Platysternon; species Platysternon megacephalum. The sequence continues at coordinate 4,679,092 of QXTE01000065.1, read as the reverse complement.
GTTTCATGTTTCTGGATGTCAACAAAAGTTTCCGTTATGAAATTTGTATATGTTTGTTTTTTAACCGTACAAAGATAAATGTAGTTCTCATAAAGGTAAAGCTGCTGACCTTTCTTTAATTATGAGCTAATGTAGAGGGTTGATGGATATTGCCATGTCGCTCGGCTCTTCTGTTGAGTGAATATTACTGAATATGCTTGTGAAAAACAGTGCTGCCTTTGTACTGTGGGCTGCAGTTCACCAGCAACACACCTGATTACACCAAACTCATTTTACCCAGAGCCCTGCACAGTGTCAAAGGAAAATGTTTGATTGTAAATGCAGTGAAAAGCAGACGAAAACAAAAAAGGTCAAAGAAGAACAGCAGTAATTAACCCACTGAAATATATCATTTTGAGGATTTTATTTTTGTAAAGAAAACTTCTTTACCTTCTGATCACTGTGGTGAGGCAGCTGTTAATCCAAAAGCCAAGCCAAACCAAACCAAACAAAAAAACCCTCGGTGTCCCCAAAATATCCTATTTTTTGTTTTCAATATTGTCAGTTACCAATTCAAAGTCACTCGTTTTCCTGGCGGTACTTTAATAATAATAATTTTAGGATTACGAAATACCTCAAGAAATGACTTAGGGCTCAATTATGCAAACACTTACTAATGGGTGCAATACTTATCTCCTTATCTTAGAGACAAGGTGGGTGAGGTAATATCTTTTATTGGACCAACTTCTGTTGGTGGAATAGACAAGCTTTTGAGCTTCACAGAGCTCTTCCTCAGGTCTGGAGAATGTAACCAGAGTGTCCAAGTGAAATATAAGGTTGTGAAATATAAGGGTTCACACATGCTGTAGGAGACCACTTAAAATGAAATGTGCAATTAACAGCTCTGCAGTCGTTTGACAACGGTGCATTAGCAGGCAGTAGGGTGTGTTACAAATTGTTGTAATGAACCATAAAATCAGGGTCTCTGTTAAGTCCATGGTTTTTAATGTTCAGCAAAGTTATGAATTTACGTTCCCAGGTTTGTTTGTTTTTTAAGTCGTTGTGGAGGTTTCCTTTGAGGATGAGGACTGAGGTCTGGAGTGATCGTTCTGCGAAAAGTGTTCATCCACCAGTGATAGGGTGTGTTTGTCTTTTATCGTTTTTCTGTGCAAATTTCATTTGAGAGCATAGTGATTGTTTGTTTTCACCACATAATTGTTGGGGCATTTGTAGCACTGGATAAGCTACACGACATGTTGTGATAGGCATGTGTAGGACCCCTGGATCTTGAACGGTGTGTTGTGGGGGGTAATGATCAGCAGAGCTATGTCTGTGGGTTTTGCATCTGTTGTTCTGGCAGAGTCTGGTGCTGCTTTGAGTTGATGTGTCCTGGTCTGTCAGGAGCTTTCTTCTGATGACAGGCTTGGTGAGGTTGGGGGTCTGTTTGAAGGCCAAAAGAAGGGGCTTGGGAAAGATTTCTTTCAGGATGGGGTCCCCCTCAGGTGTTGGGTTGTCACTGTTTGATGATCCCACACTAGAACCCATATGGGGTATGTTCGGTGACAAGTAGGATTGTGTAGTCAGTTGTTTATATTTTCCTATATCGAAGTTGGTTCTTCTGGGGTATTTGGGTGGCCCTTTCCATGATGTGATCTACTTCTCTGGTGGTGTGTCCTTGTTTAGTGAAGTGTGGTTAGGTGTGTATCCCAGACTTTCTCTTCAGAGCAAATGGTATCTGAGTACCTGGCTATAGATAACCACTTTCTTGGTGCATCGGGGGTAGGGGTGAGGGGTGGGAGAGGTGCTGGAGGTAAGTGTGTAGTGATCCATGGATTTCTTATATATAGTCATCGTAAGTATCTGAGCACCTCACAATCTTTAATGTATTTATCCTCACCGTACTCCTGGGAAGTTAGGTAATCAGCTAGGCAAATAACAGATTTTGTTTTTTGGCAATTTTGAAAAGTCAAAAAATTTCTTTTTGGGCCAGACTGAAACGGAACATTTTCAAAATTTTCAGTGAATTGAAAAGCTGAAAATATTTTTGGTTTGGATCGAATAATATATTTTTAGTTCTGACAAAGTCAAAACATTTTGTTTCAATTTCTCCCACTTTAAATTTTTTTTAATTAAAAATAAAATAAAATTAAAGGAAGTTTTGAAACAAAGTAGTTTCTGACTGAAAAATCAAAATGTTTCATTTTGAACATGTCAAAATAAAACCTTTCATATTTTTTGGAATTTGTTGTTTGCTTTTTAAACAAACAAATTCAGCAAAACCTACATGAATTCTTGAAAAGTTTTGGTGTTGCTGAATCTGCATTTTTCACCAAAAAAAGGTTTTTTGGCTGAAAAATTTCCTTAGCTCTAGTTCTATCATTCTCATTCATAGATGAGGAACTGAGGTACAGAAGACTCAGGGTATGTCTACACTGCAGAGAAAAACCTATAGCATTGAGTCTCAGAGCCGGGTCAGCTGACTTGGGCTTGCGGGGTTCAAAGTATCAGTGTAGACGTTCCCACTTGGGCTGGAGCCTGGGCTTCGAGATCCTCACCCCTTGCCAAGTTTCAGGTCCCAGGCTCCCACCCAAGTGGGGATGTCTACACTGATACTTTTTGCCCCACTGCCTGAGCCCTGCAAGCCCAAGTCAGCTGACCAGGGCTCTGAGCCGGGGGTTTCTCTTTGCAGTGTAGACATACTCTAAGTGACTTGGCCAAGGTCACACAAGAATTGGGTAGCAGAGCAGGGAACAGAACCCCGTGTCCCAGCATCCTAACCACTGGCGAGCCTGCCGATTCACCAAGGTACTTTATCATCTGAGTAAATTTTAAACCTGTGAGGAGTCCTCACATGCTTAAAATTATATGTATGCTTAAGTACCTTGCTGAACTGGGACCTGTGTCTGGTGGGGTGAAATTCACCGCAGCCAGCACAAAATCTCTGCGCCACTTAAGTCCCACTTAAAGGGCCTAATTTGAGGACATAAATGGGGCTTACGTGGCATAGAGGTGAATTTCACCCACAGGGCTTCTCTCCCCTGTCTCCATTCTAAAATGTCTTTACTCACATCCCATAATAGTTGTGTCCCCCCCCCCCACGTTTCCCCTTACTTACACCACTATAAGTATTAAACATTTGTCTTCAGTGCTGCCTTTGGAAATTGACAATGTTGAAGTACATATTTAAGCTTTCGTGTTGACCCTCTGGGAAAAAAGAAAGAAACATTCACATTAAGTGTAGGTGGAGTCGCAATGATAATTAGGTTGTATCATAGCTTCCACTGGTCTGATTGATACCACCTAAGTTGTGGCTTGAGCAACTGCCCTGATTTATTCGTTATATCTAAAGTAGGCTGAGAGTTTTTAAATTTGCCAAAGGCCTGTGGCTCTGGTATACGGCATGACAGAAATCATATTTCACAAACATCACGCAATATAGTTATGAGACATAACAAGATAAAATATGTCTGCACTACGGTGCCCTTTAGAAGTACCGTAAAGTGGTGATACAGATATGATTAATAAGGCAGTCTGCTAAGTCCAAGTAATTTGTTTCCAGCTAAAATCCCTTTGATCCAAGTTTAAAACTACATCTCCCTCCTGAATCCAGTACAACCAGCCTGTAGGTGTTTCCCAAGAATTAAGTAACAGTCAAATATTAATCTCTCACTTAAGATCTAGTTTATTTATTCATTTTATGACTCAGGAGGTGTCTGAATTTCACAGCCGAGTGCGTTAGAAATTTAATTCAAGTGGTTTAGAAACCACTTTGCAACATACGAGTGCAAAGATCAAAAGGTTGCAAAACCAAACTCAAGTTGATGGAGAGCCGGATCCCATTTATCCATGTCCCACAGTCCATAGTACCAGTTCTGGTTCATCTAAAGTGATCCCCTACTATCTGCTGTCATTCAGATGGATTATTGCCCATCACAGGATTATCTAGTTCAGGTTCTTCCATAACTTCTGTGCTCATTCATTATTGCTGTAGGTTCCAGGCAGCAATTCTCTTTATTTCTCTCATTCTGTTTTTCTGTTGTTCCTTTTCCATTTATTTCATGTCTTTTCTTCTTCCATAACTTTTGCTTACACTCACATGTGTTAAGTTCTAGGATGTGGCTTTTGTCAGCGCACATGCTGGAATTTCCTCCTTCTTTCAGTCAGCCTAGGAACCAATCAAGATAGAGAACACCACGCTTCCTCCTTCTGTCTCCTCCCATCTCTGATCCCAAGTTTTTCCTGCCTCCCTGCAGGAAGTCAGCAGGAAGCTGCTGGCTAACGGTTCTCAGCCCACCCCACCTTCGAATATCCTGAGGCCAGAAGGGACTACGGTGATAACCTAGTCTGATCTCCTGCATAATAGAACACCCCTGCAACAATTCCTGTCTGAACTACAGCCGATCTTTTAGAAAAACGTCCAATCTTGATTTAAAAATGGCCAGTGATGGAGAATCTACCACAACCTTTGGTAACCCTCACTGTTAAAAATGTACACCTCATTTCCAGGCTGAATTTGTCTAGTTTCAACTTCCAGCCATTGGATCATGTTATACCTTTCTCTGCTAGACTGAAGAGCCCATTATCAAATATCTGTTCCCCATGTAAGTAACTATAGACTGTGATCAAGTCACCCCTTGACCTTCTCTTGGTTAAGCTAAATAGATAGAGTTCCTTGAGTCTGGCACTATAAAGCATGTTTTCTAATCCCTTAATCATTCTTGTGGCTCTTCTCTGACCCCTCTCCTATTTATCAACATCCTTCTTGAACTTTAGACACTAGCACTAGACACAGTATTCCAGCAGTGATCACACCAGTGCCAAATACAGAGGTAAAATAACCTCTCTACTCCACTCAAGAGTCCTGTGTTGATACAGCTGTCCTCTTGAGCGGAAGCAGGAGAGCGAAGCTCTGAAACAAAACTGAATACATCATCCAAAGAGACTGATCAGCCCCAAATCCTATTCCCACCAATCTTGAGCAAATCACATTACTTCCCTGTGCCCCCATCTTTATATCTATACTGAATGGAAGCTCTTCTCATTGGGGCCTGTCTCTCACTATGTGTTTTTACAGCACTTAGCCTCTGGGTGTTAACTGTAATGCAAATAATAATGAGTTAAGTAACATCCTCTCTCATTACACCTGAGAAGGCGTGTGTGTTTCTCTATAAAAGACTCCTCGGGGAATTCTTTAGGGGGAACTCAGAGATAGAGTGAGTCTATAGTTAATATCCTTTGTAGTGATAGGCTTAGAGAGGGACCAATAAGCATCTGTGTACAATTAAGAGTTATACTGAATGGATATTCTAGCTCTAGGTAGTTTTCCTTCTGAAATAATTGCATCTATATAGGTCCAATTCCTGTTTTCTCCTCCTATGGTGTTGTTTAGTCTTAGCTCATTCTTTATAAGCATTCATAGAAATGTAAGGGACCTTGCAAGGTCACCAAATCCAGTCCCTTGCCTTCACAGCAGGACCGAGTACCATCCCTGACAGATTATTTTGTCCCAGATCCCTAAATGGCCCCCTCAAGGATTGAACTCACAACCCTGGGTTTAGCAGGCTAATGCTCAAACCACTGAGCTATCCCTCCTACCTTAACAAAAAGAATAACCACTGACATCATTTGGCTAATCTCATGACTATGACGTATTTAAAGATGAAGATAGATATTTTCAAAAGTGACTAGTGAATGGAGGTTAGGTCGATTTTTGGGTGTCCAACTTGAGATGCCTTAAAGGGACCTACTTTTGAGAAAGTGCTGAGCCTCATTTTCCACCTCCCCCACTTCTCCCCCGGCCTGAAAAAACAGTCACGAGAGAGAATTGTTTGATTTTCTACTTGTGAAGGTGAGAGCATGAGGGAGTTGCCTCCGAGAGAGAAAAAATGAAGGAAAAAAGAAAAGCCCAAACAGGGAAGCATAGATCTCATTGTAATTATGAAGAACATTATTATGCAAATGTATGTTACCGTTAAAATAAAGCCTGTATTATGTTGCCTTTGACATTTGTAACTGTTGGGGTGTGACAGTATCTAACTTCTTTGTGACATGCCAAAAATATTTCTTAACATCAAGTTATGTTGTGTGACTGACTAATGTAATTATGTCCATTACTAACAGGGAATCCACCATGTCCTGTACTCTGTCTGACTGTCATTTCCTACTATTAAGAGCTACAGGTCACGGCAATGTCAGGGTTCAGGATTCTAACAACTTGAGGTGGTGGTTGTTTTTGTTCAGCCTGGAACAATCTATGGGAAAGCCACACAAGGAGGCCCGTGTCAGATCAGAGTCTGCAGCGGGGGGCTTAGTTACATGGTTGAGGGTGGGACTTTCAAACGTGCTCTCCATTGACTTCAGAGGAGGCAGAGTGAGGCCAACCTGGAGCGCTTTTGAAAATCACAATAGGTCAAGAAACAGAGGTAGGGGGACCACCTTCTCGAAAGGCAAAAGTGAAACGCATGGAGTGGCCCCGCCCCCTGTTCCTCCTCTTCCCCCGAGGCTCCACCCCCTGTCAGGCCAGAAGCTGGAGCTGTGGGAAGAGCCAAGGGAGCCCGGGCCACTGTGGGGAGACCTAGATCCTCCCCCTGCCCTAGGCAGGGGGCCAGGGGGCCTGAGAGCAGCCCCTGGCCCATGTCCCCACCCCCTGGGGTATGCTGTCCAGGGCAGGTGGAGGGTCTGGGTCTCTCTGCAGCAGCCTGGGCTCCCTGGGTGGCTCCTATCACAGCCCAGCTCCAGCGTGTGGCCTGGCCAGGGGGTGGGGCCTCATGGCAAGTTGGGGCTAAGGCGCACCTTGGTCCTGCCCCCCACTGAGAAGAGGCTGGTGTCTCCCTTGAGCCTAAGGCAGGCACAGAAAGGCGCTGCAGGGAATCCAGGACAAATGCTGTCTTGGAGTCATTCAGCCCAGGACAGGGACTTGACCTGTGCATTTCAGGACTACCCCACCCAATTCAGGACAGGTGTTCACCCTAAACAGGGGTGCAAGTCATAGGCCAAAAAAAAAGTGGGTGCTCAGTACCCACTGGCAGCCCCATGGATCAGCGCCTCCCCCTCCCTCCCAGCACCTCCTGCCTGCCGCGATCAGCTGTTCAGCGGTGTGAAGGAGGTGCTGGGGGGGTGGGTGGACGGGAGGAGCGGGGGCAGGGGCTTGGGGGAAGGGGTGGAGTGGGGGCGGGGTCTAGGGCCGAGCGGGGGTCAAGCACCCCCCGAGAACAGAGAAAGTTGGCGCCTACGGTGCAAGTACAGGTGGGTATGTTCAGGGCCGGCGCAACCCATTAGGTGACCTAAGCGGTCGCCTAGGGCACTGCTATTTTGGGGGCGCCTGCACCCCGGCCGCCCGTTGAAATTTGGGGGCGGGACCTTCCACCGCCGCTGTTGGGGGCGGCATTTCGGGGGTGGGACCTTCCGCCGCCTAGGGCGCCGGAAGAGCTGGCGCCGCTACTGGGTATGTTACACCCTCCACTGATTTGTTTTTCCTGCTTCATCTGCCTGCCTTCCCCCCTCCCCCCCCAGGAAAGAACCCAGCCTTTTTGAAGACAAGCAGTGGTGGTCCAGGGCTGGAGGAAGCCCGGCCTGTCCAAAGAGGCTGGTGGTATGTTCCCCATTAGCTCAGAAGATTGTTCCTGGAGGAGGAGGAGAAGGCCGTGGAGCCAAGGTGGCGCAATGCCCTCCCCACCCCCAGCAACTTAAGTTGCCTTAATGTGGCCCTGCTTCTGTAACCTCGCCTGAATTCCTCTGCTCCAAATTACTCAACTCAGCTGGCATTTCCTTCCTCATACCCCTTCCCATACAGCCGCTCATCCCACCTACTACAGTTTGATTGACTGGATGTGGGGGAGGAAGGGAAATAGTGTCCTAACTCTGCCCCCAGCCCCTGCCCTTTTCCCTGCCAGGCTTAAAGAGACAAGTTAAATGGGATCTTTAACATCAAAAGTTTCAATTGCTGCAGGAAATGTCAGGCCAACAAAAGTGAAACTGTTTCAAATTTCCCATAAGGAATACTCCCATCCCTAATATTTACACATATGGAAAAAACAACCTCCGACGGTATTTTTGTAAGTTCTCAGGTAAACTGAACTGAATGGTATCATCACATACAAGACTAGCTCTATACAGGAGACGAAAACATGTAAATCATAGCCCAGGGCCCAGAGCCTTAGTGCTTTTTTCATGAAGGAAAATCTGGGGCTGTTGGCTAACTAGGAAGGGGCCATTTGAAAGGCACCTTAAATGCTTGCAAATTAGAAATGTCAGGAAAGCAGGAAAAGAATGGAAATGTCAGTCACAGAGGAAGGGATCTTACAGAAAGCAGCAGACAAACCAGCATGGGAAGCTAGCTCTTGGGAAGGATAATGTTATCTTGCTTGGGCTTTAATTTAACAGCTGGCCAGAAGGCCTACACAGACTAACCTGGTCCCAGTGACGGTCATCAGCTGTCTTCCACAGAAGCCGAAGAACTCTGCAGCGCTCGACTGAGCAATCTGGTAGCATCTCCCCTTGGAATAGACATAATCCTTAGGCTACATTTACGCTGCGAGCTAGGCTGGGCAACATTGCTGTTTATACTCGTGCTAGCTTGATGTGCGCTAGTGTGAGCACGTGTACAGGAGCAGGGGAATCGCAGCCCTCACCTGTAGCGTAGACGTAGCCTTAGAGTAAGTCTTTTAGCGCGCAGTGACGCCCCCGGATGCAGGCAAGCGACATTTTTCTTTCAACTTATTGTGATGCTTATTTATTTATTTATTTTTTAAAGTATTAATTGTTTGCTAGATGCTTTGCTTATGAGAAATAGGGCAAGATCCCTGCTGGGACACAGTAACCAGGACTCGGCGCATGTTGGGTCTTTGTCACCATCTAGTGGCTGATCGTACGACAGGTTGATGGGTTGGTTATAGTGGCCATTTAGAGGGCTTAGCACTTGGTCCAAGCAGTAGCAATTCATGCTTTTAATGCGAGAGTTCAAACCTCGATGACATCCTAGGCAGGTTGGTTCCAAAAGCTTAGTGCTAGAATTATCAAAGGGACCTAGGGAAGTTAGATACTTAGCTCATATTGCGATCCAATAGGAGTTGGGTGCCTGGCTCCTTTGAAGATCTCAGCCTTATCATACTATTAGTCTCATTCTATTCATTGATTTGCGTGCTCCAGTGCAGGTTGGTGGTTATTCTACTCATAAGGTAAAGGAGGGGAGTTTTCATTGAATGTGGCCTGCTCATCAGTTAGTAATGTTGCATGGCTGTCAATGTTACCGTATTTGAACCCCACAGTATATTTGAACTATAGACGGACCTGGGATACGTAGCACCTAGTGGCCTCACAGTCCAATATATTTTGCAGAAGACCTTGCATGATGGAGCTGCTGACTTAGGCAGAGTAACGTTGGGTAGGGCTGGCAGAAGAAAGGTGTTTCTTAAGGAGGGATTGGGACGGAGAGTGGTCAGGAGGCTAGGAAGCATCAGACTTAGCTTGGAAGAAGGCATATAAATGTGAGTGGGATGAGGCTATAAAGGGAGTGGTGAGGTGGGAAGCTTGTGTAGAGGAAGATGCTCATATTTTGGTGATGGGCAGCTATATAAAACCCTAAGCTAGCTAGATAAAGGGACAGAGGGGAGGTGTACTAAGAAGTGAGAGCAGAGATGTAGGTAGGGCTGAAAGGTCTCAAAGGAGAGGGTGAGAACCTTGAACTTGATGTGGAAGCTGAGAGGAAACCAGTGGAGGATTTGAAGAGGGAATAACATGGTCTGACCGGCAGGCCAGGCAAGTGGCATTTTGGATGGGGTAGAAAGGAGTTGAGTTGGGGATTGGGACGGGAAGAGGGAGGATGTTGCCATAGTCGCGGCAGGGAATGATCAAAGGAAAACAAGTATGTTAGCCACAGCAACAAAAAGGAAGGGATGGATATCTGAGGTGCTGTACAGAAAGAAATGCCAGGATTCAGCCATTGTCTGTATGCTGGGGGGAAAGGGAGAGAGAGGCCTTGGACATGACGTCCAGGTTACAGGGTGGTGTTCTGGCTGGGAGAGGAGAAAGTCTGGGATGAAAGATGAGGGGGTCAGTTTTAGCCATGCTGTTACTGGGTCAAGGTGGTTGGGAGTTGGGCAGAACGAGCTCAGAAGTGGGAAGATAAATCCCTGGGGTGATCTGGTGGCAAACTTGATTGTGCAGAGGAAAAGGGGAACAGGATTAGGGATCTGAACAAGGGAGAGGAGCAAAGGGTGGGTTGGGAGCAGACTGACTTGGGATGGGGAAGGAGAGGAAGATATCCTGTAAAAGGCCATCATAGAATATGAATCTCGTAAGCATTGTGTCTTTTTTAATAGGAAGTTCCTTAGCTAGGTAGAAAACTATAGGACTGGGTCCCAGCTGGTATAAATCTGCTTAGAGCCATTTAAGTCAATGGGGCAGATCCTCCATCAGCGTAAATTGGCGTAGCTCCATTATGTCATATAGCGTCACTCTGACTCACCGCAATAACGAAAAGAAACAAGAGTGGGATTTACAAAGCTTGCCCTTGACTTAACACAGAAAATATCTGCATGTTAAAATACACTTTCATGTCTAATACATAAACTCCAGGCCTCAACTAGCCTCTGAATGAGACCTTCACAGGCCATCACTTCTGATGTCAGCTATGCTCCTTGGGAATTGGCAGGCTTCAACAGTGCTCCAAGCAGCTGAACATACACTACCTGCTGGTTCCGATGAGTTCATTCCTCCTGCCTGCAAACATAAAATATTGACTGGGTCACAGTTATTGGTCCTCTGGAGATACTAAAGGTTAGAAGACTGCCTCTAATGACTTATGCACATTGGGGCACAACCTTTCCATGGAAAGTTGATGACTACTAAGGCTTAAACCTCACACATGTGTTGGTTTTTTTTTAAAGGTTTCTCTTGGGATCTAATGTATGATGTTGAGTTATGCAGTGGAACTCAATCCTCTAGGAACGTACCTGCCTTTGTGCTAGGGGGACTGTTCTAATAAGTGCAGGTATCAATGGGTGAAATTCTTTGACCTGTGTCTCGGAGGTGAAACTAGATGATCATAACGGTCCCTTCTGGCTTTAAACTGTACGTATAGGAACTGTGCTAAATGGTTCTACAGAAAAGTGGGCTTTGTATGGCGGAGATTTCTCCTGAGTCATGGAGAGTTTTATTAATATTATTATTGTCCATCTGTACAGTAGCACTGATCAGCCCTGTAGGCTAGGTGCTGTGATAAGACAAACCCTAACCCAAAGATCTTGCAATCTTAATTTAAAACTGGCCATAACAGGGGGATGAACTCTGTCAGGGGATGGAGGGAGGATGAAGCAAGAGGGATGTATGCACATAGACAACCTGGGCACACAATTGGTACACAGAGGTAGTTGGTTTTTTTGGGTTAATGGAGAGAAATGAGCTGATCATGTAGCCTGATCTATAGATCATGTATTAATTGTATTGACTACCTAAGAATGCCCAGTTATCACTTTGAGGGTTGACAGGTTCTTGTCCCAAGATCAAGTCCAGGATTATTAAAATTATTGTATAGTTAAGAACCCCGATGTGCACAATTGCAACACTCACACTACAGGAATCCTTCTATATTTCCAAATAGTTTATTAATACATTTAGCAAAGTGACAAACACTCTAACTCAGTAAGGTAGACAGAGAGACTACAGAATGTCCATCTGCACATCCATATCCTCACACCATCCCTTGCAGGATGACCTGAAATGTTAGCCATTATCTTCCTCATCACCATCACCTTCCTCCTCATCACCAGTGGCCATCATCCTGGCCCCTTTCAAGGGCTGCATCTCTCTCTCCCACCCCCACGGGCTGGGATACGACTTTTATAATACGTTACGCTGTCGCCACTATATCTAATGCATGTTCAGTAGGGGTTTCCCCCCCCTTTCCTTTTTGTATTTCCTCATCCAACTAAAGCTGAGGTGTCCTTCTATAGGTTAGTATATTGATACGTGTAACTACCGTTTCAGCTCATGATCATACCCATCACCCCTTGCTTAAGCGGAGTTGCGGTTATTACTTCCTTGTTCCTTGCGGTAGCACTGACTGGAATATTCTAACTGCTACCATAGATCAAGCTCTCCTTAGTTCCGAAAATCTAAAGGTAACCACTGATCTATGCCAAGCCGACTTATGCTAGCTTATACTTCAGCTAATGTCTTACAGGATACTGTAGGTTTCTTGCATTACAACTGAATATAATGAAAGCAGCTAAATACAATGAAGGCAAGGCAGTGAATATAGTAAAGGCAAGCTAGCCCTATGGGCTACAATCAGCAACTGTAGTCTCAGCTCGTCAGAGGATTTGCAGCTTCAGGTCACCCTCCTTATGGCCAGGCTGTTGGAGATCAGGCAGGTTATAAAGAGGACGTAGCCAGTCCCTGGGTGAAGGAGAACTCATAGGGGTGGGGGAATCTGCTGGAAAACATAAGCAATCCCTCTTCTTGCCCATTGCAAGAACCAAACCAAAGCTGAGCCTTTTGTGGATGTTTCCAAAATGCTCAGTTAGCTTTTCCCACAGCCATTCCTTGCCACTTGCCTCTGCATTTCTAGGATCCAGCTGGAAGCAGCCATGCTGAAACACCATGAGAAAGCCTTTTCTCTTGGTATTTCTGGCCCAGATTGAAGCAGCTAGTGCTGGAAGTGTTGTGAGGAAGCTTGTTCTCCTTCCCGGCCAAACCTTGTATTCTTAGTGGGGTCCAGTTTAGAGATGACGTCAGTGGTGCTGAGCATTGCGTCATTAAATGGCAGAGCCAGTGGAGTATGAATTTGCTCCAAAGGGGGGAGAGTTTTCTTCTCTGATCAGCAAAGCAGATCCTTCCTCATCAATGTGTTTTTCCAAAGCATTGACATCAGTGGAAACGCAGAAGGTACAGAATAATCAGCACTTAGATACACCCCAGCGGGAAGAGACCTGAACTGCCATTTGGGGATGAGACTTCCCTCCAAAATATTTAATTTCTATATTAACTAGCAAGAAATAATGCATCATCTTCTGAGATCACTGCATAGGGTGAGTCATTTAAGAGCGTTCTATTAATAATTTGTGAAACTCGTTAGCAAGCTATTAAAGGCCTCATGCAGTGGTGTGCTTCTAACGGGAGCTGATGAAGGAGTTGAAATGGAAGCCTGGCCTGGTTATGTTATCACATAGGCTAATAATAAAACAAACTGGTTTCTTCACAACCAAATTGCAATTGTCAAGTTACCATCCTATGCCATTCATCTAGAAATCTAGAGGGATTTGCAGAATGCCAGCAAGAAAACAGGAAGAATTTTCCTTTGGGGATGGCAAAAGCTTGTGGATTGGAAACGGGGATGTCAGGAGAATGATCAGTATTTTTATGTAACTCATTAACTTCCACAGAGTCATTCTGATTGCCGGGAGTTCCTAGGGCACTCATATATATCTTCTATGCTGATCTAAAGTCAATGAAGTCAATGGGAGGCTCTTCACGGATGTAAATGGTCTTTGGATCAGGCCTACAATGCTGCCACTGATTTTAGAAGCCTTCTCTCCCTTTTTTGATGGAAGTCCTTCTTCTGAGTCAGGGGGCCTCCTCCCTTCTCCCCCAGTCTGTTTCCACAGGCCCCCACCATGGTAGACTCGGACATATTCATCTTTATATTTCCAGGCTTCTGAATCGTGCAGGTCCTGGGTACACGGAAGCCTGTTACCTTTTCAAGTGGCAAAAAAAGAGGGGATTTTTCCATAGTCGCATAGTTTTTCCACAGAAATGTATTCATAAGAGTTAAAACTTGCACAAATTATGTTAATGTATGTGGTTGGCTTCAGTGCCAATTTTCATTGTGAATAAGATGCAAAATAAAAGGGCTCTTGTCTCTCCTTTTCCTCCACTCTGAATCCCTCCCATAATTTTGACGTTCACAAGCCCATTTTGTATGCGAATCATACGAGAAGAGGCAGAAAGGACTCCTTTTTTTGAAGCTGGGCGTTTGCTTCAATCTACTGATAAGCACGTTCGAGTTCCGGTTGTACCCAGGGAAGGTATATAGAATGGTGTAAATAAGCAGAGCACCCATTGCTTCAACAGAACGGTGCTGATTTACACCAGCAGAGGATCTGGTCCACTGTGTCCCTTCACTGCTGCATTGTTGCTCAAGAGAGTTTGAATCACCAGGGACATTCTCTCTCTTTCATTTTATCCATTTATTTATGTAAGGAGTTTTCACAGGTTTACAAATAGTTGCCATGTGACTCTCAGAGACAAAACGATAATCATTACAAATCCTTGCCATGTGAATATCAGAGACATGTCCATAATTATTACAACAGCGAGCATTTGTTTAGAGAAACAATGTACAATACTATAACCCTCCGATCTCTCTCTTTCTCTTTCTAATACAGACATTTTAACTTCTGCCCTGATATGTCTTTTACACCACAGCACACAGTGTACCGATGCACACACAAAACATTAACTGAGCTTAAGCAGCTCCCTTAGCCAGATGGCTATGAAACATTCATAATATAAGCCGTAGCTATTATGAGTCATTTCTTTCTGATGCGTGCCCTGACAAGCGGGTGTTAGTACCTTTCAGTATATTTTTGTCACTGTGTTACCTACCTAATTTTATTCCGGCATGGTGTCACACTAAGTCGGTTGGCGTGGTCTAGGAAACTGGCCTGGAGACTCCTCCGTGTGAAGGTTGCCAGCGTGTCTCTTTGTTTCTTGCCAGAGTTGACGCGCTTTATTCTGGAGTGGCTGTGGAACAGTGCTGGGAGAACCTCGAAGAGCTCAGAATTCAGCTTCAGCTTGGTGGAAAGTATCCCAACGGTCAGTTCTCTGTCTGACCCTCCTGAGTCTGCGGAATTGGCTTGGAAAAGCTAGGAGCCTGTTCCTGAGAGATTCCCAGCACATCGACTTCCACTGGCAGTTGGAAATACCAGGTGAATGGTGTGAACGGCCTTACTTGCAGCATTTTGGGACTTCCAGGTCTGGACTCTGCCTCATGTTAATCTTAAGGGCTAGAACCTCAGCTTGGTATGAGGAGCACAGCACAGCTTGCAGGGTGTCTAGCTAAAGTGGTGTAACACTGTACCCTGATTCTTGGGTTACTGTGTGTGGTGCTTGTTCCCTGGCATAAATTAGGGTATACTAAAGGCTGCTCTATTTTATACCAACTTCAGATGGTCCCCAGGCATTGCAAAATGGCAGCCAGGGTTTGACAGGGCATAGGGAAGCTTGGGAAATGCCTCTCCAGCTACACCAGTTTGATGGCCACAGGAAGAGATGTGGTCTTGGAGCCACTGGAGGTTCCCTCTACAATGGGGCTCTATGGGCCAGATTCCACGTGCAGTGAGGCGCAAAGCGGTCACATGCCGTGAAGAATTTGATCTGAAAGATTCAGTTCAAGCATGATTCTCAAAAGGGCTTTAGGGTTTATGGATAATGTGTGTGGACAGAATGTTATAGAAGTGGACTCGGGAAGTTCTTTGCAGTGCGCGATAACTTTACCAAACCCACTAACTTATGAACAATGCTTCGTATTTGTATGTGTCAGTAGATGGTACTTCTTATATTAACCCTCTGCATACAGGTATGTCTCTTGTCTATAGCAGCAGCATTGTCTACTCCTAGCATTCAAAAATCCCAAGTAAGGCCCTAAAAATCATGAGACTGGCTTAAAAACCATTAGATATTAAAACAAAAGAGTTCTTTTTATTTAACTTCTGTTTTTTGAACCTTTAGTGTGCACTCATGTTTTCAAGCTTTCCTCTGCACCCAGGGGGGCTAGAAACTATTTTTTTTTAAATCAAAGGTGAGAGTCTCATGTATGTGATTCTAGAAGCTGGGGTTTCCGGGAACCCCTCAAATATTGTGAGAGTCACCATAAAACCATGAGAGCTGGAAGCTTTGTAGCACTCAGGTAATACATGGTAGTTTGTAATCATGCAGAAAATAATGGAAGCATTATACAAACACACAACAGATGGATCTAAATGACTCTTTGCAAAGGTATTTGTTACCTTGGCCTTTAAGTCTGTCAAGCAGGTGCAGGGAGATTCCAGTATGTGTGCCCCAGAAATAGAGGGGGACACATGAGCTCTGTGACTTCAAGTGGCTATTCATTCTCCCTGTATTGCCATCTGGGATTCCACTCTGATATGGTTCCTTGATGCCCTGAGGTCAGACACATGAAGGACTTAGTTGGGGGTTGGTCCTGCTTTGAGCAGGGGGTGGGACTAGATGACCTCCTGAGGTCCCTGCCCACCCTGATATTCTATGATTCTATGACGCATTCTTCTCTTGCATGGCATATGCTGTTGTGTTTCTAGCTCCTGTATCCCACCTGCCCACTTTTGAGAGAGCAAGGAAGAGAACGAGTGGTAACTCCAGCATGGAGGAGTTTGGGGATATAGAGGCCAAGACCATCACGGTGCAATCTGTTTGCTCACCTGGGCCAATGCTCTTCCTCTCCAGCCTGCAGAATGCAGTAGGAGAGAGACACATCTGACAGGGGCAGGAAATCATGAATTACTGCAGGTAGTCCACACTGTCCCCTCCTTTCTAGGAAGGATTTTCTTCAGTGACATGAGGCCATGAAGTCTGAGGATCTTCTTAGACCACCAAGGGCTCTGCCCTTTCAGTGTTTCCATTGTGGGCCATCATCTTCCCTGTCAAGAGGCCTTCTTTGGTGTCTCAGACTTTCATGCCAAAGCCTGTCATTTCTTCATCCAAGGTAGTCACTACCACAGGCCCAGCTGTGCACCCTCCAGAGAAGCAGACCACTGAAATGTCCCCCACATCTAAACTCTTTCAGATGCTGAGGCAAGACTGCCAGCAGTGTGTTTAGCATAAATCATTTAGCTCTTGGGGGGGGGAGGGGGGGAGGGAAATGTCATTAGCATTCCCCAGTATATTGTTGTAGAAATAGTCTAATTTCACTTGGCTTGTGTGTTGCTCCAAGAATTTGTACTAATGGTTTTAAGGCCAGCCACTCAGCACCGATAATATCTCGGAATCTTATCTGCCTAAATGATTGCAGAGTTTGTGTGTCTCTGGTATTTGAAGGTGGTTCTTCCTATTTGTGAAAAATAATCAATCATTCTTCTTCAGAATTTAAAAGCAGATCCTCTTTTTCTCATTAACAAGAGGCAAATCTGTTTACTGGAGGGGGGAAAAGACATATTTGTCCAGATCCCCACCTGGTGTAAATCAGCATAGCTCCATCTGGACCATTATTCTAAAATCATAGGGTTAGAAGGGACCGCAAGGGTCATCTAGTCTAGTCTAACCCTGTGCCAAGATGCAGCATTTGTTGTGTTTAAACCATCCAAGACAGACGGCTATCCAGCCTCCTTTTGAAAACCTCCAGTGAAGAAGCTTCCACAATCTCCTGAGGCGTCTGTTCCATTGTCCTACTGTTCTTACAGTTAGGAAGTTTTTCCTGAGATTTAATCTAAATCTGCTCTGCTGTAGTTTGAACCCATTGCCTCCTATCCTGCCCTCTTCTCCATCTTATTTATGGCAGCCTTTCAAGTATCTGAACACTACTATCATGTCCCCCCTTAATCTCCTTTTATCCAAACTAAACATATCCAGTTCCTTCAGCCTTTGCTCTCATGGCTTGCATTCCATCCCTTTCCAGTTTCTCTCCATCTTTTCTATACATTGGTGACCAAAACTGGACACAACTCCGGCTGAGGCCTACTCAGTACCAAGTAGAGCAGTACTATCACCTCCCCTGACTTGTATGCTATACCTCTAGTAATACAACCTAAAATTGCATTTTGCCTTTTTTTGCAACAGCATCACATTGTTGACTCATGTTGAGGTTGTGATCCACCACAACTCCTAGATCCTTAGCAGTGCTGCTGCCAAGCCAGTTACCTCCCCCCCCCCCTTCTGTATTTGTGCATTTGGTTTTTCTTCCATAAGTGTAGCACCTTACATTTGTTTTTGTTGAACTTCATTTTGTTGTCTATAGCCCAGTTCTCCAATTTATCAAGATCCCTCAGAATTTTAGCGCTATCCTCCAAAGCATTGGCAACCTCCCAAGCTATGTGTCATCTGCAAACTTGATCAGCATGCTCTCTCTTCCTACACCCAGGTCATTAATAAAGATGTTAAACAACACCAGACCCAGAACAGATTCCTGCGGAACCCCACTTGAGACCTCCCTCCAATCTGACATCATTCCATTAATAGTTAGTCTTTGTTTGCAGTTGTTTAACCAATTTATGTAGCCAACTAATGGTAGCTCTGGTGAGCTTGCAGTTCTCCAGCTTACTTATCAGAATGTCATGTGAGACTGTGTCAAAAGCCTTGCTGAAGTCCAGATATATTATCTCCACCGCTTTTCCCCCTATCCACCAAATCATTTACCCTGTCAAAGAAGGAATTAAGCCGGTTTGGCATGATTTGTTCTTGGTAAATCCATGCTGTCTGCTAGTGATTACCCCTTCATCCTCCAGATATTCACAAACTGAATGTTTTATACATTACTCTAGTAGCTTCCCAGGTATCAGTCAGGCTGACTGGTCTATAGTTTTCTGGTTCCTCCTTTTTAAAGATGGGCACTACGTTAGCCCGTCTCCAGTCTTCCGGGACTTCTCCTGTCAGAAATGATTTTATAAATATTATTGCCAAAGGCGCTGAGATTTCTTCAGCTAATTCCTTCAATACCCTCAGGTGGATAACATCCGGCCCCACTGATTTGAATTCAATCAGATTGGTCAGAAGATCTCCGACATAACCCCTCTTAAGGATAAAGTTGTGTACAGGTGTCCCATTGTCTTGATGCGTGAAGACTGAAGCAGAGAAAAATGCATGCTACCGCCAGTTTATAGGGGTGCTTGCAAATTCTGTTGCATCAAAGGCTGGTCTGATCTACTACTGTCTGATTTGCAGGGTGAGGTTATAACTCATTTGTGGAATAAATGTCTTTATTCCCCCCATCTAAACAGAACTATCCATTTTTAAAAAGTGAAGGGCTGAGTTGTGTTTGATCACCTGGCTCTGTGTAAGGGGCGGGGCATAGCTGCAACAAACAAGGCAATTGGGGTGAAGGAGGGTGTGGGGAGGAGGAAATGTTAAGTTAAAAGGTGAATGAGAAGATGGCGGAGCTGAGATCAGGTGCGCACCTGCCCATCTCTGTGTTCTTTTGGGGAATGATCTAACTTGATCAGATCTTCAAGACCAAGCTTCACCAAGGCCACCAGGTTACAGAAGGCTCATCCTTTCCTTAGGCATAGGGTAGGATGTCCTAGTCAAGGAACGGCTATTAGGAAGGCCTGCACGTTCCAGAGGTGAACTGGCCCAGTGCGTTGGCTAGATGGAGTGTTCTTCATTCATGAAAAGGAAAGCTGGGGACCACCTCCAATCACAGAGACCTTATCTTATTCCAGTTTGAAGAGCCCGGTGCTTCCACCACAGTTGGGCAGAGTTATTTCGGGCCAGGGAATTGAAAAGTGTGTCTTCATTCCCTTGTGAAAAAGTCATCTCCAGAGGCCCAGATTGTGACTGGCCCTGCATGGGTGCACAGAGGATTGGAGGTAGTGGAACAAAGGGCCTTCTCTCTTCTTCCTCCTCTGCACAGGGGCCAGCTAAAATTTGAGCAAAAGCACAGGCTGGTGCTAGCCTACTCAAGGTGATGGGGTGAGCTTGGGGCCTATTCCCTCCCGCGCAGCAGCGCTCCAGCGAACCTGTGCTGCACCCTTCCGAAGGGCGTCAGAACTGGAGCTACAGCGTTTGCTCCCCCAGTGCCCAGAAAGACTCCTGGCTGACTCCTCCAGCTGCTCCCACCGCTGCGTGGCCCCTCCATGCCCCCACAACACAGGGCCGTGCCTTAAAGCCACGGCAAGCCCTAATGTCTCATACAGGTGATTCCCTGGGGCGGAATGGAATGTTACTGCTGGCTGGGGAGTTCTTCCTGCCAGGTAGCTCACATTACTACAATCCTACCCCGGCCATCCCCCTTTTCTTTTTAAGGGCGTGGTGTGTTTTGTAAGTTTTTGTGTTTATCAAGAAGTCGATTGTGTAAATAAAATTGCGGCTGTGTGTGCCAAATAGTTGGGCTGTGATTTCCTGGAGGGGAGCCAAGGCGGTGTGTGGGAGCATGCCAGTGTTCATATGTTCGCTTTGCTAAGAAATGTGGCAGGCATGAAGCACACAGACAAGAAGCTCCTTTAGCCCGATGAGTCCTTAACCCTTCCCAAGGCCCACTCTGGTGCATGTCTGTGGTGGCAGGACAGGCAGCCTGTGGCAGGCTGGAGGTAATTTTGTACATTCATGGAGACAAAAGAGGTTTAGGCTTAAACTGCGTGATCAAAAGCCCATCGCAATCAATGGGAGTCTTTCCATTGATTTCACTAGGCTTTGTATCAGGCCCTTAATCGACATATCGCAGGTTTCACTGCAGTATTGCGAGCCTGGTGTTTTTCTGGTTTGGAATGTTTGAAGGCTAGGATTCATAGGCCCCGAAAGCGAACGGAGGGAGAGCCAAACGGGCAGATGGGATGGGAGGAATAAATGACAGGGGAGAGCCCAAAGGTCCTTTGTGTAAATGAGAATTAGGAACAATCATTTAATGACTTTACTCCATATTTACGACTGTGCTACCAGAATTTTGCCCTGTTTCTTTATTACATGAACAGCCAGGGTTTCTTGCTAGAAATTCTTATGCAGAAATCATTGAACGGTTTGAGAATCTTTTCTACAAGCTGCAGACTGGAGCGTTGGAGTGAAATCCTGGGGCCACTAACGTGAATGGGAGTTTTGTCATTGACTTCAGCAGGGCTGGGATTTCACTCCTGGTGTTTGTTTTGGTATTTCGCCCCCCTACAGATCACAAACCTCCTGCCTCAGAACATTTCATGTCTCCATTAATTCTGTAGGCAATTACATGGAAAACGTGTGTGAACTGAATAAATGCCCCCAAATCCTGGACAGTTTTGGAACCTCCCACTTACCACCACCAAAGAAAGAATGAACAAGCAGCTCTTGAAAATCCTGATGATGCACGAAGGAACTCACTTTCACCAAACGGAGGGGAGCAGAATTGGAAGTGTTAGTGGAATGGGGGTTGTGGGGGAAATGACTTCTCGCAGCTCAAATAGAAATAGTAACTTCCATTATTCACATACCTAAGCAGGAAATCTGCTTGCATTTCAAGCATTTATTGTAATTCCTCACATAGCTGCGGATGATAAGCTCCGTGTACTTGTCATTTCATGTTGCCTGAAAATGACTAGCGAACGTGCATTGCCTACCCAGACCATTTTCATCTTTAATCTTTTCATAGCTGTATTTTTTGCAGCTAACGTCACTGTTGATCACAGCCCCTGCCCCATTCCCCTACATTGAAGTGCTACTGTAGTGTTTTAAGTGTAGACACAACCATAAAGTTTTTTCATCCCATTAAAGGCCTGAACTACAGCCGGTTGAAGTCAATGGGAGTCTTTCTTTTCACTTCTATAGGCTTTGGATCAGGAACTAATACTTTCCCCACCAAGCATCAGACACTATCAGGCCTGAATCCTGAGGAGAAAAAGGACTTTGCTCCCAGGAGAATACTCTAGTGAGCAGTGAGGCTGAGGAAAACAATCCGCAGCTTCAGGACATGCAAACTGGCATCGTGAGGCCACTGCCGGCTATTGCAGATGATGGCACGGACTACTTCCATCTAATTCTCCTTTGGGGGTTTGACCCTGGTGGATTTTCACTGTGCATGAATGTACTTAGCAGTGCCCCCGTTCACTAATCACACTGCAAACTGTGCCCCTCTGCGGTGTGTAAAATGCATGCATTCCCATTATCCACACCTTCTGCCTGGGCCCCTAACTCAGATCATTTCTACTACCCAGGCTCAGAGGGGCCATCAGGATCCGGACCTGAGTTTTCTTCCCACTCTCGTCACTGTGAAAAACACTGCCTGTTAATTTCAAGGGAACGTGGTCCAGAAAGAAGAATATGTGGTAAAGCCACTGGCCAAAACTGCTTCCTGTAAAATGGGTGGATTACATGATGCACCAGCAAGTCTATTGTTCTCTGGGCTTGGCACGATGCTGAGGCACATGACTGCATACTGATGTATAGTACAGGAGTTATATAAACTCAACTTGTGCAAGACATGGGGAAAGGGGCACATCTTAGTCTAAGGCTACGTCTACACTACCCGCTGGATCGGCGGGTAGCGATCGAATTATCGGGGATCGATTTATCGCGTGTAGTGTAGACGCGATAAAGCGATCCCCGGTCGCTCTCCCTTCGGCTGCTGAACTCCAGCAGTGTGAACGGTGGAAGCAAAGTCGACGGGGGAGCCGCGGCCATCGATCCAGCGCCACGAGGACGCGAAGTAAGTAATTTTAATTAGATCTAAGTTACGTCGACTTCAGCTACGCTATTCTCGTAGCTGAAGTTGCGTATCTTAGATCGATCCCCCCCCCCAGTGTGGACCAGGCCTTAGGGAGGATTGAGTCCTAGCTATGCAATATCTTCCCAGCAATGATATACAGGACTGATAATAATCCTCATGTAGTTCTATTTGTGTAGTTCTTAACAGGTTTAAAGTGGTGTACAAACAGTAATTAATTAATCCTCACAACACCCTGGTGAGACAAGTAGTATTATCCCCATTTCGCAGCTGGGGAAAAGGAGGAGCAGAAAGGTCGAGTGAGTTGTCCCAAGTCATATGGTAAATCAGTGGCAGTCTGGATTAAGACCTCCTTGGCTCCTGGCTCCCAATCAACTAGCTCAGCGTATTACAGTAAATTCTGATGCAAATTCCCATTGAAATGAGAAGACCAAAGCAAAGCCCCAGAGCTGAACTTTGGGATGTTAGAAATCTGGGTCTACAGTTGGACATTCGATGCAGGCTCCAGTGTGGTTGAAACTGATTGTTGGAAGCATCCTATTAATTTCATTGGACTTCGACCAGTAAAGGAGAAATCCCCGGCAAATCTACCACCCAAACTTTTCCAAGAACAGTGCCCTTGTGATGACCGGGCCTGTTTAATCCTTCTGATGACTAGCTTTCCTAATGGCTTGCACAGTCTAATCTGCTAGTACTGGACATTGCTCTTTCTACACAATGCACTACTGAAATCAGGGAAATGATGGAGAAATACTAAACCAGGGGTAGGCAACCTATGGCACACGAGCTGATTTTCAGTGGCACTCACACTGCCCGGGTCCTGGCCAGCGCTCCGGGGGGCTCTGCATTTTAATTTAATTTTAAATGAAGCTTCTTAAACGTTTTTAAAACCTTATTTACTTTACATACAACAATAGTTTAGTTATATATTAAAGACTTATAGAAAGAGACCTTCTAAAAACGTTAAATGTATGACTGGCACGCGAAACCTTAAATTAGAGTGAATAAATGAAAACTCGGCACACCACTTCTGAAAGGTTGCCGACCCCTGGACTAAACCTCAGTATTTATAAGTGCTTAGTAAATAATAGGTCAGGATCCTCAGCTGGGGAAAATCTGCACAGTTCCATGGAAGTCGATGAAGCTCCAGGCCCCATGGAACCTGACTGCTGTGAACTCGCCCAATTTAGAAAAACCTAATGCTGATCTTTGCTGAAAAGCTGGTCTTATCTCTACAAACCTGCACGATATGGGCGACTCCGAGAACGAGCCAAACCTTGCTTTTCTTGCATAACCACAAGTCTAGTACCCTCCCATTGACTTTAGTACCCTCCCATTGATTTCCTCGAAAGTCAATGGGAGCTTGGGGTGTGCTAGGACAGGAAAGATCAGACTCAATAGTTCAATAGTCACTGGGTAAAGTTGCACCTAGTTGCATCAGGGCTGATTTGGCTCACTCTTTCAGAGGCCTAGGATTGCTCTCCAATAGTTAGCTTCCCAGAGCACCTCATCACCCAGCTGCAATTTTTTGGAGCTATGTCACTGCCCAGGACTTTGGTCACAATGCTTTGTTTTATGTGACTTGGCAATGATCTCAGGGTTACCTGACGCGAAGCTGATTTCATACTCCCTGTAGCGTAGATGGTCAAAAAGCCAACCTTAGTTAAAAGGACACTGACAAGCGTGCCGTTGATCACTGCTTGATATAGAAGGGCTTGAGACCTAGGACTGGATTTGCCACTGCTTTATTGCCTTTGTAGTCCTTCACACCTGTGCAGGTATAGCAGCCTTTTACACCCACTTTGCACAGGGTAAATGACCATTCAAGGGCAAGACAGTGGAGAGTCAAAGCCAGATCTTCAGCCAGTGTCAATCAGTGCAGCTCCATCGACTTCAATGCAGCTGCATCAGTTTGCACCACTAGAAAATCTGGCTTTCAGGCAAATTTCCAGCAATATGAAGAATATTCAGGGGGGGGGGGGAAGGGGAGAGGGGGACATGTTTAATAGAGTTAAGGGGCTTCATTCTTTGTCATCCAGCACCTTGTGTGGTTATTTCCACCAGAGCAAAGCCGGATGGCAGTTCAGAATGGTACAGTTTCTCTCTCACTTTGCACTAAATGAGGATACCAGGGGAGTGAAGATTCAAGCCCAAGTGACCGTGGGGCACTTTAAAAGTGGATAACATATAAACTCATGGCAAAAAAAAAAACCCCAAACAATCCGCCCCGCCCCCCTCCCGGCAAAACTAGGATCAAGAAACAGCAGAAAGATTAAAACTAACAGTTGCTTTGGGAGAGGCCGATGGGAGAGTTGCTCAGAGCGGAGATCAGATTTCAGGGATGACACATGAATAACTAGAAAAGGGAAGAACCAAGAGGGTTATCAGAGGCGAGTGAGACAGTGAGCACGTTCCAACAACTTCTCCTTTTAAAACAGAGACGGTTTTTTTTATTTTTTGGTAACAATTAAAAGAAGTTGTTAAAAGAGCTCTGCACCCACCAAAAAGCATTTCAGGCTGAATAACCGTCACAGAGCTCTGCTGGGGATTGGGTAGGTTGTCAGGATCAGGTGTTTGCCTGATACCCACCAACTACACTTTTCTGGGAGGAATCTCCACCCTGCAGATCTCTAGGAATGGTAGCGCTGTCCAGTTCCTATTGCTTGTGAGGAGTGATTGCTGTCGTAAAGAGTCACTGGGGATTGTCCAATTACCGTCCTTTGTCCCCTGTTTTGATGGTGCTTGGTCACAGAGAGGGTCTTTTTGTTATTTGTGAGTACAGCACCTTGGCTGGAGTCTATCAGTGCTACTGTAACATTGCTAATAATAGTTAATACATGTTGGACAGTTTGATTTCAAGGCTGATAAACGCCATTCACAATTACTATCAGTGAAGCTATTCCCTCGAGAAATGTCTGTAGTTGGTTCTGTTGTGGGGATATTTTTATAGAAAAATGGCAGTATTTCAAACTACACTGCACATTTTTCTCTCTTCTTGCAAATCTCATTGGGAAAAAATGAATCTTTCGAAGAAATAAGCAGGGATCTCATTCTGCATCCATAGAGCCCCAGAATTCCCTTTGACAGCAGTGACGGGTGCCAGGAAAAGATAGCATCAAGCCTCAAGTGTGCAAATATTTCCTCTTTTGCTAACTATGGCAAAAGTCAGCCGACAATCCCGCCTTTTAACTTCTGAAGGTTTCCGAGACAACTCCCAAATCAGTTGCTGCAGAATTAAAATATTCATATTGTAATTGCAGCATTTTAGACAATTCTGCAGACCAGCATGTCACATCAGGCAATACTTCTTTCAGTGTCAGAAGAACAATATTTGATCTATGTTTTTAGGGCTTGGTTTGAAATTTGATGATCAAACTAAATTTTTGTAAGAACTATGTCCCCTTGCAGGGGAAATTCTTACCTATTTCTTTTTTTTAAAGAAAGCAAGCGAGAACGATAGAAGTTATGATAGTATTTAATTACCGATTGGGTAAGTTGACAGAGCAGCCTCCTGTGACTCGGAGAGTTTAATTTTGTACGTTTTGGCAACTCCTTAAAAGCAGAAAGTGAGAGCAGCACTGTCAACAGGGCTTTTGATTTGTCTTGATGTTTATCCTTGAGATGAAAGTGCGTTCTGAATTAAGTTTGAAGGCAAGAGGCCAAATTCCGACGTCCGCAACAGAGGTGATAAACAGTCCAGATTTACGCTGCTGTAACCGAGGTGAGCATCCGGCCCATTGTCTTCTACCGGGGAATTTTAATGGGGTCAGGTACAAAGTGGGATTCTGGTTTTCACATCCACAGCTCACATCCTGCCAGCCTTGCTCACGTGCACTCCTCACTCCTCCAGTCGCCTCACTGGGCTACTTTATGTCTGTAGGCACAGCTTGAATGTGGGGCCAAGTGGTACCACTCCAGGAGGCTTGTGCATCAGACAACCCTGGGGACGGTGCAGGGGGAGGAGGGAGAAATTACTGTAGCCCTTGAAAGGATATGGCTGACTTCTCCACTCACGCCTGGCCAGAGAGTGAAGCCACTACTCTGCCCATTCTGCGCCCCTCCCTGCGCATTCACTCATAGAGGGGACTATATCCGAGCAGCATGGACTTGAATCTAAGTTCTAGGTAGGTCCAATTTGCCTGAGCAGTGGGGTTAGTGACGGGTTGGAGGCATCTTGCAGCCCTGTTCAAGTGAGCAACACCAGGACACAACCTAACCTATCAAAATCAACCACACCGGGTTAGATCAACGGTCCACCTAACCCAGTATCCTGTCTTCCGACATGGCCAAGGGCAGATGCTTCGGAGGGAATGAACAGAACAGGCAATCATCGAGTGTCATCCACTCCCAGCTTCTGTAGAACAGAGACTAGGGAAACTCAGAGCATGGTGTTCGATCCCTGCCCATCCTGGCTAATAGCCATTGATGGACCAATCCTCCGTGAACTTATCTAGCTCTTTTTTGAACCCAGTTAGAGTTTTGGCCTTCACAACATCCTCTGGCAATGAGTTCCGCAGGTTGACAGTGTGTCAGAGAGGGACTGCTTGGAGAGTCAGGTGCTACTCAACATGGGTAAGGCTGGTAGAATTGGGCCTATAAAATATCTGAGCACTGGGAAAAAAAAAACCCAACTACTGACATTTTACAAGAAGATGCACTTTTCTATTTTAATTTTGTTTTAAAGCTATGATACAATCCATGCTGTCTGGGAGGCTAAGGTGAAGCCTGAGAAGATTAACCAACAATTCTGTTGGTTAGGCTCTCTTTATTCACAGACTGATTTTAAGTTCTTGACATGTGTCAGGCTCACAAGCCTAGGGCTGATTTAATTTGAGTTATAAGAGAATGTTTGTGTGTCTGGAAAGGAAAAGTAGGGCAACATAAATCCCCCATATAGAGGGCTGCCCATCCAAACCCTGCAAATAGACTTGAAGCTAGTCAATAACGTCTTTACCCCCCCACCCATGGAAAAATTTCACCAAAAAAACCCCAAACACTGTTGAAATTTTCAGCAGAAATTTTCAATTTTTCTTCCAAAAAACCCCCAAAGGCAAGAATTTTCAGCTGGAAACTGGAAAATTGGGGAAGGGAGGCAAACATTGTTGGTTTTCCAGTGAACATTAATCAAATTTGTTTGAGGACATGCTTTCCATGGACATTTTCAGTTAGTTGAACATGCAATTTTTCTGTATTTAAAAAAAAAAATTAAAAAATGGAAAATTGTCAACCACGTGTTGGCAGAACGTTCTGCACGTCAGCTAGATCAGCAGGGGGCATGCATGTAACTGTGCAGAAGAAGAGCCTGATGATAAACCTGCTCTGCTAATCTGATTTTCCTGCTGACTCAGAATTACTGCCAGCTCTTCAGTTCTTCTTTACAGCTGGAGAAAGGGGGTTGTTTTGGCTGGAATCAGATGGGTCTAGGTGGTAGGCTCTGAAAATGTATTCTTGGCTTCTTGGCTAACTCCATCGTACTTTTAACACTTCATTCACTGCAGGAGGAAGAATCTATAATGAAACCCTGGTGTTTGTCAGTGGAATAATTCCTAGCCCTTTACAAAGCACTATATATAACACTAATAAATCCTCACAAAGCATGTCAGCAAATACTACTATTATTT
Organism: Platysternon megacephalum; assembly: GCA_003942145.1. Taxonomy (NCBI): domain Eukaryota; kingdom Metazoa; phylum Chordata; order Testudines; family Platysternidae; genus Platysternon; species Platysternon megacephalum. Next base: position 4,651,138 of record QXTE01000065.1, on the reverse strand, counting down.
ATTTCTAGTGATGGGGAAGCTGAAATCCAGAAGTGAAAAGACCAGGCCACATACAAGTCACTGGCAACGATGGGGTTAAAATTCAGGGTCAGTAAAGCTCACCTGAACGTTGGATTCACAGATAAGAATTCACAAACCTCAAAAATAAATCCAGAAAATCACTCCTTTACCTTCAGAATGTGTGTCCATTGAGCACCTACAGGTGAATTTATTCGGAATTTGGATCTGCTACTAATTTGGGCAAATTAAATCTAGATAGGAAAAGCAACACAAGCAACATGCACATTGTCATGCTTTGCGAAACGTGATTTGCCTCTTTGCTCACCTCTCCCCTGAAGTTTCTGACTCCCAGCCATTTCTCTAATGCCGCTGCTGCTGTCTCCAATGCTCTTAAGGTCTCTGGGCAGGACCTTGGATGGGGTACATTGGCAGAGCCCAGTGGTTCTTAAACTTTTCCATACCAGGAGATCCACCTGAGTCCGCCCTCTCCTTTAGCTGAGACTCCACTCCCATGTAGCAATATGAGGCTATTTGCAATCCTTGACCCTGAAATTGAGAACCCCTGAATCCCCATTGATGCCAGTTGAGCTAAACTGCTATACACCAGCTGAGGATCTCTCCCTTGGTTCCTCAGTGTGATGGGGAGTACCTGGACCTTTGAGGCCCCCTGCTGAAGGCCTCATGGTCCTATCACACCCCACCCTAGAAAAGGAGCACTTGAAGGTGGGTCCACCTGGCCTGCCTAGAAAGGCTGCAGGGAAGCAGCCAATCAGAGCGCACTAGGCTCGGTTAAAAGGAGCTGCAGGGCCCAAGCAGGCTAGTTGCTGGTGGGGACAAGAGGAGGAAGGAAGGTGCTCCTTGCTGGAGCTCAAGGGAGAACCAGAAGGTGGGTTCTGGTGACATTGGCATTCTGTGAGGAAGAGCTTCAGCCTTGAGGTAAAGGTGAAGGGGCAATGTGGGAGGGAGCCCAGGGAATAGCAGTAGCAATTATTAAAGGAAGCAGCACATGGCTGCTATTTGTAGGGTCCCTGGGTTGGGACCCAGAGTAGTGGGTGTGCCCAGGTCCCCACCACTGGCAGGGTGGCCTAAGCCTTTAGATGGGGAATAAGGCTTGTTTATAGGTCCAAGGGAAGAACTTAAAGAGTCTCCAGGAAGAAAGCCCTGGGAGCAGTGCTCTATACCAAGGCAGACACGAACTCAAAGCCAGCCCAGAGCGGGCTGAGAACTGAACCCAGAGACAGGGCTGCAGATACCAACCAGGGCCCGGTGATTAACCCTGTTGGATTTGTTCATGCATAGAGACTGTGTGAGACCTGGCCAGAGGGATGGGCCACTGAAGACCCCCATGATGAGGTTAACGGCTCACCGGGGGTGTCGGGAGAGAGAGTGTACAGGTTCACACATGACCGACAGGAGGTGCTCACGAGAGGTGAGTGTCCCCCGTCATGCTCAGTTTCCCCATTAGATGGAGAAAATGAGTCACCCTGCGGTTTCAAAAGCGCTCCGTGCTGGCTCAGCCCAGTTTTCCCATTGACTGTAACTGGAGCAATTGGGCCAATGCTGAGTGCACCTGAAAACCCCTCACTTTGACTGTCCAAAGCTCAGTTCTGATTGGCCAGGTGGGCCTTGTTGATGATGATGTCACTGCCCTGCAGCAGCTCCCAACTGGCCAGGACCTCAATGCCAGCATAAGCTAAGAAACCCCTGTGCACGTGGAGTAATTGCCAGTACCACCAAGGAGAGCAGTCAATAAGGAAGGAAGATAACCGGACTCTTCTTTCCCCCAGGCCTTAATTTGAAAGAATAGTTTGGGATGCCTGAAATCCTTCCATCTGCCTGTCTTCTGCAGACACTCATTTCTCTCTCTTCCCCAAGCTTCTAAAGCTCTTGGTGCAACTAAAACCAGCCATTCTGCTTCTCCAGCACTGCTGGGCGCCGGGGCTCCTCTTTGAAGTCCCACCTACGTGAACACAGCCGTGGCAAGGATTCCAAAGGGAAGCTGCGGCTTCCTCTCGTGGCCCAGCCATGGGGCTCAGGGAGGCTTGCAAAGCAGTCGGGCTGGTTTTAAGGCCCCTCACCAAGCAGAGCGCTTAAGCTCACGCTTAAGTCCCGAGGGACGACTTGCATGCTTAAAGTTAACCACGGGCTTCAGTGCTTTGCTGGCTCGGGGCCTAACTGGGCTGAAGGCTGAATTGTTCGCTGGTGTGGGGAGAGAGGGATATGAGGGAGGGACAGCAGCTGTGGTGTGGAGAGAGAGAGGCAGCTGTGGGAAGAGGTGGAGACAGAGGGGCCTGAGTGGGTAGGGTGAGGTATAGACAGCCCCCATGAGGTCCCAATGCTCCTTCTGTAGCATCTGGCAATGCGGAGTCTCCACTGCCCTGCATCTCATGCAGGTACACACCTGGGTAAGGCTCCTCTCTGCTCCGCCCTCCCCGCTCTGCTCCGCTGCTCCGACACTGAGGGGGTGGAAAATTGCTCCAACATTGGTTTCGGTGGAACGACTCGCAAGAGAGAGGGGATAACGGGTGGCAGAACAGGGCCCCCATTTTGCAGTAAATATGATTTGACCCCCCCCGAGCTTCCTTACCCGGCTTGGGCCTGGCTTCTGACTTGCATTGCTGGGGGGGGGAGGGGGGGGGGGTTGGAAACTGCCTTCCTACTCTCTGCTCCTCTCCATCAGGGACTTAGAGAGAAGTGAGTACCGCATTTCTGGCTTTCTCTTCTTGGGGGGGCTGCTAGGGGAAAGAGGGTCTTTTCTCCTTTCTCCCCCCAACTCAGTGCATGGAAGGGCAAGCCAGAATTAAGCCCTTTGCCATTTGAACTCGGCTCTCTCACCATTCCCATAAAATGAATGGCGGCGTGGGGTGGGTGGGATGTCTGTCTGTTTTCTGGGGCAAAGTCTTCGCAGAGCTGTTTCCATTTAGTAAATGGTACTGTTTCGCCCGGGACAAACTGTCAAAACTTCACCCAGCTCATGAAGATGTCGGAGTCTCTCGGGGGCATCGCATTTGGTGTCCCCAGCAGAGGATATGGCCTCCCACTGAGGTCCTCGGGACAGGCCTTCCTCCAGGCTAACGGAGCTGGGTTGGATGGGGCACCCTTTGTAAAACATCAGTGCATCTCCTTGCTCAAACCAGAGGGGTCTCTGCAGAGCTGGGTGAAACGTTCCAGCCCATTAGCAGCTCAATACGCGCCCTTCACCATGCTCCTTGCTCTCACCCAGAAGCTAGGTTTCTAGCAGCCATCGAGAGGAAGGTTGGACTTGTGGCTAGGCCATTGGACTAGTGCTTAAGAGAGCTGGGTTCAGTTTTTGGTTCTGCCACAAGGTCACACAAGAAATTTGGTTAAGTCACTTGATCTCCTTGTGCCTCAGTTCCACATCTGTAAAATGGGGATAATAATCCTTCCTTGGCTTGTCTTTTTTTATTTACACTGCAATCTCTTCAGAGAAGGGACTGCGTCTCCCTATGTGTCTGTGCAGCACCTTGCACAGTGGGGGCTTAATCTTGGTTGAGACCTCTACATGCCACAGTAATACAAATAAATAATAGACCTAGAAAGGACAGTCTTCAGAGGACGTCTTCAAAAGGATGTTTAGAGTCTCAGAATGTGCATTTTGTTAAACTTGTTCATTTGTGCTGACTCTGCCCACCAGTCAGTACCATAGGGGCTGTAGCCCTGCCAGGGGGTACATACAAATACACGTATTTCTATTTGACTACTACAGGAGAATAAGTTTAGAACTGTTTAAAGAGGCCACAAATAGCTCAATCTGCTAGGTGGAAAAATTACTACTGCTTGTGGGTAACCCAACCTGTTTAAGTTGCTAAAAACATTCCTGACTTGAAGGGGGGGGGGGGGGGGGGGGGGGGAAGCTTTCATGAAACAACTTTCTTCACATTTCTAGTTTAATATTTCAGTATGCAACATATTTTCATACGGAGTATTTTTATAACTCCGGCTTTTTTGGGCAGAAGTGGGGGAAATGAGAATATATTAAAGGAGTTTGAAAACCATGTTCTATTTGTAAAACATGGGTATGTGTGTGTGTGTGTGTGTGTGTGTGTCATAACACTGACAGTACTTGCAGCTCTGCCAGATTCTTCAGAAACTGCCAGAATTCTCCATGCTAAACATTATGCTATATTGTGGGTATTTCAAACAAATATTTTAAGGGGAGGGAGCATTCCAATCCGTTAAATATTTGTCATGCTTGCAATAGTCAGTCATGGAGTTTAACTTTAAAATTAGCCAGCTTTTTAGTTGCATGAGTCAAGGAGTGGGTTTCATAACTCTCCAGCTAGTTATTGCTATGTATTATTGGCAATACAACAGCCTCTAGGCGGCTGCAACTGACATCCGCGTCTCATCGTGCTAGGCACTGTATGAACACAGTGTAAGTGCTGGGGATGAATTGGAAAAGCAAGTTTTGCTCACGTGGGTCAGGATTTGGAGGGATAGCCAGGTTCAGAGGCAGAGGAGGTGACAGTTCTGAACTGGTTTGGGAGATGGTACGGTGAAGAGGCACAAGTGGTTGTGGTGAGGAATACAGGGATGAGGACTGAGATTTAGCACTAGGAACAGAGAAAATGGGAGAGATCTCCTGGTTTCCTGGCATCAGTGATCACTGCTGAGTAAATGACTCTTTCACTGGCAGTAAGTGAAGCTGTGCAGCTTTGCAAGTTGCAGTAGAATATCATACTAGCATCATGTAGTAATGACTGCAGCATCTGGGGCTCCTCCCACTAGCTTCCCCCTGGGATTCCTCCCCGTCTGCTCAGTGCTACTCAGTGGACTTCGAAGACCCACGGAGTGTCCTCCTCCATTGTGCGGGATTTGGCCCTAGAACTGCAAACACTTTGCAACACGTTTTTGGATGACATGTGGATTTTCAACAAACTGAAAACATTCATGGGGAAATTTCATTTTGATTGAAATGTTCCACTTCTTGTTGTTGGAAGAAATAAAAAAACGGACTTTTTTCCCCAATAAAAATGGTTTTCAGTAAAAAGAAATAAATAATAATCATCAGTTTTTGAAAGCTGAAATTTAATTTTAAATGGTTTTTGAAAATCAATTTTTTGTTAGTTGAAAAAATGAAAAATGTTCATGGGAAATTTTGAAAAAAATTAATCAAACATATTCAGAAATTTCCTGTGAAAAACAGTCCTTGCTCCTGAGTGTAACCTCATTGACTTCAACGTGGCTACTCATGTGAGTAAGGCTGACTCACATGAATAAGGGCAAAAGGTGTTTTAACTAATGGCTGAAAGTCCCTCCAAAAGCTTTGATCAGAGGCTCACATCTGCATCAGCTACCACAGAATATAGATTAAATTACATTTTAATTCTACAGATGATGGGACCACATGCTAGACCAAATTCTGCATTCTGCAGCTGCCCCTTTACACTAGTTCCATGGGCTTAGGCTGTCTGTATATCTGTCAAATCCAGAATATAAACCATAAAAACATAAGAACGGCCATACTGGGTCAGATGGTCCATCTAGTCCAGTAACCTGTCTTCTGATTGAGGCCAGTGGCAGATGTTTGAGAGGGAATGAACAGAAGAGGGCAATTTCAAATGATCCATCTCCTGTTGTCCAGTCCCAGCTTCTGAAGGTTTAGGGACACTGAGAGCATGGGATGGTGTCCCGGACCATCTGGGACAATAGCTATCAATAGACTTATCCTCCATGAATTTATCTAATTCTTTGTGAACCTATTTATAATTTTGGCCTTCACAACCTCCTATGGCAATGAGTTCCACAGGTGACTGTGCATTGTGTGAAGTACTTTCTCTTGTTTGTTTTAAATGTGCTGCCTATTAATTTCATCAGGTGACCCCCTAGTTCTTGTGTTATGTAAGGGGGTAAATAACATTTCCCTATTCACTTTTCCCACACCATTCATGACTTTATAGCCCTCTATCTTATCCCCCCCTTAGCTGACTCTTTTTTCCAAAATGAACAATCTCAGTCTTTTTAATCTCTCCTCATATGGAAGCTGTTCCATACCCCCCAATGTAAGGCAGTTTCCAGGGCATAATATATTGGGATGGTATACAAGGGAGTTCCCTAGGCAGTTCAGTACAGCCAGAACATCTCTGCACACCAGCCTCCAGTTTAGGAGATGTTCCTGGGAGTAGGCAAGCATGGTTGGAAGGTGATGCACTCTGGCTAGTCTCAGCTGCTGGAGTGGATTGTAGGGGGCCATTGCAGCAGAGTGTAAATCAGAGCTGCCCCCAGGCTGCTCTAATGTACAATAGAGGTCATGCCCAGAATACAAGGCGGCACAGAGTTGTTCCTGTGCTGAGCAAACCTTGGGAGGAACACAGTTTATTGCCCAATCCTTTTTAGCTGCTGATGTCATCAACATTGCTACATGCTGGATTTGCCAAGTGGAGAAGGATAGATGTTTTGCATTATGTTTTAGTGAACGAGTGGCACGCCTGTTTGTGTTTGGGATAAAAGGTGCTATAAAAAGCTAATTAGTATTTTGTTATTAACATGTACTTCCCTTTTAGTTGTAATAGACAATAGCAATCATTTCCACAGGTAAAAAGAACCCATGCCTTCTACAATACCAGATGGTGCGCTTACCTACCAATTTCCTGTGAACCAAGAGGCCTGTTAATGATCAGAACTTCTCACGAGAGGCTGATGATACAGAAGGAATAGGACCGTTTAGGGACAGGCATAGGAAAGACATTTAGAAGCTGCTTGGGAGAAATCCCCAGAAATGGGTCCCACTTTCACTTTTCCTCTGGAGAAATGATACCCCGTCTCTGGACGGGGTTGTTCGGGAGGCATCAGGCCATTATAAAGGGTAATAGGAAGGGCACGGGGTGAGAAAAAGGTTCCTGCCGAGTTAAAGAGAGACACATGATAGCTCAACTGGGGGGAGAGAGTCAGGTTTAATAATGTCCCTGCTAAAGGCGGTTAATAATTGAGGCCCGTGCTCTTGATGAGGGTAACTAGGGGATAGTCTCCCAAGTGTGGAGTGACGGTGGTAAGGGCAGGCCGTTCAGCAAACACACGTGGAGCGTATAGCATTTGCTGGGGCATCGGGGAAGGACAGAGCTGGGTCATTGGGGAAGGACAAGGGGAGCTGGTAGCTCGCGAAGGCTTTTTTTTTAAACACTCCCCCCGCCTCGGTGAATACAGAACACGAAGGCAAGGGAGAGACAAAACTGAGTGTGTCTGTTAAAGGCAGGCCAAATGCTAGCTATAGCTAATCAGACAGCTAGCGTTTTGCTTAAGATAACTGGGGAAAGAAGCTGAAACATGTACAGTATATCTCAGCATAGGGAAACTGACAAATTTACATCAGTTCCTGCCAGTCCTCTCTATAGCACAATGGGGGCCTTAATCTCAGCTCGGGCATCTAGGTACTTCCCTAATATAATGATTTAGTGGGCGTTGGTCCTGCTTTGAGCAGGTGATTGGACTAGATGACCTCCTGAGGTCTCTTCCAATCCCTGACCTTCTATGATTCTATTCTATGATTATCAATTATAATCAATACTAGTTAAATCTCACACATGCTGGTCAACAGACTTTCTTTTCAGCAGGCAGGCATTTAAGCTCCCTGTTAAGCAAGACCGTGAAGAGCAGACAGCTACCGGGCAATGTTGCATTCATGCAGCAGTCTTTGTTTGAGAAAGGTGGGCTGGGAGGTTAATCAGCACACACAGAACTGGATCTGCGCCTGAGCACAAGATCCAATGAACTGGTGAGGGGCTGAAAGTCCTGCGTGAATAAATCATTCAGAGCTTATCAATCCCTAATCATTTAGTCAGTGAGAGCCACGTTATTTAAGTATTCATCTGAACATGTCAGGGAATGGAAATGAAAGGGCAATATGGGCCGGTTTTTGCCTGGCTCTTACGTGGATGCACAGTGGGAGGAGGGCGAGGAGAGAACGAATCCTATTATCCCCTTGTGCAAAGACTGGACATAATTGTAGTTCCTACACTAAGGGGAGCACAGGGGCTCCTCTCAGCTACTCCACCAGGGGGCATGGTTCCCCAAAGGGAGCGTGGAGAGGAGGCAGAGCTGGCTGTGTGAGGAAAGTAAGCTGCACTCTATTAAGGGATGTAGCAGTGCGCACCTCCCCCTCTGCCTGAATGTCACAATGCCCCTCTTCCAACACAGGTCACAATCTAGCCCTATATTAGTAAAGCATGTGTCGCAGACACAGTTCAGGGTTAGCTGCACCTTTGGCCCCGCCCTGTGGGGCAGTTCACACTGCAAAGCTACAGATCCAGGCTCTCTGCAAACTCAGGCAGATGTCTCTGCCCCAGTTACACAGGCTTCACGTTTTGATGGTTTTCTTCCCAACCATAATGGCTGGAGACTTAATTTTGGTTTAAAATGAAAGCTGAGACTCTGGAGAAGAACTGAGAATTCTGTCCATGCCACACGCAGCAAGGTACATGCAGCAAGGTACACTCAGCACTGGCTAGTGCTCCATTGGATGCCACCACAGATGTGTCAAAAACTTAAATAAGATTATATTGTGCAAAACGTTAAGGCATTGTCTTCAGCGAGGGTGCCAGTTGAATGTGCTAGTAACTTCATTGCTGCTTACCAGTAAACTTGTATTTAATTTTCCAGTGCTAGGTTAGATCGTGTAGGAAAACATCACCAAATACTGTAAAAAAAGAGATGAACTCACCAAGATTTTCACTGGTTG